>VWPW01011425.1:168875-382550 GCA_013389825.1 Crypturellus undulatus
TCCCCACATTTGAGTGAGTGAGTAATTAGTTTTGAAATGCACCAGAATCCAGGAGGATGTAATCTCCCCTGAAACAGGCCTGGTGATTAAAGCCGTGTCGGTGTGGTTGAACAGACCGAGTTGCATCTATTCCTCTAGATACAACATGTAAAACTAGCAATTGCTGGAATAATTTATGCCAGTTTTCACTGTGAAATGGATTGTAGTGCGAAAAAGAGTTTATGCTGCAGGCACAGCAGCTAGTAGGGCTTTTCTAGTATAAAAGTTTATATAAGAAAACTGCGCTTGACTGCGGGGAAGAAAGTGTGGTCTGTCCTAGAGCAGCATGTAAAATTCTCGTATTTTAGCCAGATACAAAATGAGAATTTTTTCAGTATGCCTTTATCTCTGTCTCTGGCTGTTTTCGAAGTTTTTATGGTTTTATAAGTTTTAGAATTATTTTTTAAGGAAAGTGAAGTCATAATTTGCGAACGTTTTTGTGGGATGTTATGCCATCACACCTCATGACCAGGTTTATAGCAACCAGCAAGTCACTGAATCTATTAAGTTCTTTGCAGTAAATAGATATGTATATTTCTTTTTGCCTCAAGGTATGCAAGCAGATCTGACTGGCAACTGTGTCATCAAGCAGGATATTTTAACAATTTTCAAATATATCCAATTATATTGAGCAGTTTTACAGACTTACGTTTTGGGGACAGGTATTTAAATGTTTAAAACCTGCTCGGTCTTTTTGTTCTGTTTGTTTATCTTTTCTTTTTTTAATGTCTTTATGGTTGTCTATAAATTGGGCATGCAACTTGGACCATAACCACGTTTTCCCTGGTAGCAGTCTGCATGCTGCATATACACAAAATGATTTTGTAGCAGTCTGATCCCAAGCTCTGGGCAAAGAGGGTAAGAGTTGAGACCATCACAGCTTCAGTTCTACATGGTTTGACTTTAGGCTCAAGTTTTACGCCCTTGCTGCTGGAAGAGCCTTCCTTCCTAAGGGTTTGTGCCCTTGGGGAAGGGAGAAGCTGCTCCAGAAGGTGACTGGGCACCTCCATTAGGCTCTGGATACCCTTTGGAGGAGCGCTCTGAATACCTTCTCTATATACCAGTATCTGGTTCATGGTAATAATATGCCCCTCCAACAAGTTATTTCTCCCGAACAGAGCTGTATCAGTTTCCCCCAAGCTCTGAACAGTAGTATTAATGTAGTGGGTTATTCATTCTTTTGACATGTTTTTATTTCATGGAAAAACATCTACATTGTACTTCAGACTGAGTATGAGTTGCTGGAAGCCTTTCAGATTTCTGTTAAATCTGGAAAGAAATCAGCTTACTTTCTTATACTATAAGCACATTCTGCCTGGCTTTCACAGGGGGTGCTGCATGGGTGAATGAGCCCAGAGCATTCCAGCTGGCGCAACAGCTTTATTTATGCAGAGCGATGGCATGAAAGGGTTTTGGAAAATACTTTTAATGGCTTCGGGAGTGATTTATATTAATGTTGAACCACCAAACTCCTCTGAGTTCTTGCCCACCTTTGCTTGTGGTTTTGAGTGCCAAGGCATGGGCTCTGGTGATGACCCAGTTGGTCAAGAAACTCTGTTCTGACAGGAAAAAGTAGAGGTTTTCTTAAGGTGTCTTTGTCTGGTCCTGGGGTTTACCATGTGCCATAAAGCTTCAACAGTCTTTCTGTCCATCATGCAAAATAACATTTCTGCACACGTGGTGAGGCTTTTATATCTCAATTTTAAAATGCTTTAGGTCTTTCTGAAATGATAACATGTACTTTATCATTTTGACAATTCATTTTACTGGCAGTAAAGGACTGATTGGGTTACCTCAGTATGTATTTCATTACCCATTTCTTCTTTTTTTGTGTGTATTTCTCCTTTTTCTGGGGACTTTTTTAGTTGCATTTTGTCAGTTGTGAAATATGTTAAAATTTTACCTTCTCTTTCTATATATGCTTCTGTATGACAGAATCAGCACAAAAAAGGTTGTGCAGAAGGGTAAGTGGTTTCAATGAAATAGAATATAAACACATGATACTAGTCACTTCTTGCATCTTCTTCCTAATTGTAATTTCTTATGCTCATAGTTGAAATACAGGCAGGAAGTAACTTGACCGCAGATTGAGGGAGAGAAAAAACCCTCAGAAGCAGCTTGTGATTTTCATAATAAAATGAGAATTTCTTTCCTCACTGTAAGATAATGCAGAAACTCCATAGGAAAAAAAAAAAAGGTAGATTGTTTAATGGGTAAGTGAAGTACCAGGGAGGTGTTTTCAAAGGAGTTCAGTCACTCCATAGAACTCCATACAGTAAATACAAAGCAACTGATAAATATTAAATTCAAATTTTAGTAAAACGAGTATTTGTGCAGAAATATCCCTTTCTATGCTATTGAAGGGTTTGGGACTCCAAGAACTTGATTGCAGCTTTCTGTTTTGCTCAGTCTGTCCAGGATTCCCAAGGGAAAAGGAGGTTCATGTAACACTGTTGTTGAGAGGGAGTCACAAACTGAGAGATAGGAGCCAAAAATCCCCTTTGGCCAAGGAGAAGGACATTATCTGTCCTTCCAGGAATAACCAGAATTACCTGTTGTTGCAGTACCTTCTCTTTGACTGCTTTAAAAGCTAAGGAAAAACTTTGAGAATTTGACTGTGCCAGTGTGAATGCGATATGGGCATTCCTGGTGCAAAGAAATTGCATGAGACATGCCACAAAAGCATATAATGAAGAATAAGTCACGCAGACAAGTCCCTTGAGCTCAGGAAATGGTAACAGTTGGTTTCAAGAATAAACTGAATAAAGGACCTTCCAAGAGTTTCCTTGGCAGGAAACAAAAGTTTCTAATTCACCTACGATATATATAATGGCTTTGCTTGCTTTGTGCGAGATTCAAGGAAGAACACCAACTGTTTTTGGTCTGCAAAAATGTCTAATAAAAGATTGATTCGCTACATGCTGTGTTTTCCTGACAGTGTTTGACATCTTGTTTAATATAATTGACAGTCATCAAATGTAATTTTATTTTATTTATTTATTTAAAAAAAAATCGCAAAAGCACACAGCAAGCTGTTTATGGCGCTTGCTGGTAGACCTGCTGAGTAAGGTGAGGAGAAAATGAGGCACATCAGATTTGGGAAAGGTAGGACACTCTGCTGACGTTTGGGAGGTGATTCGGAGTTGGGACAGTACCAACAGAATTGCAAATAGCTTCAGGCCCTGTATGTAACGAAGATAAATGAACTCGGGTTGGAAGCTAAATGGCTCTGGAGGGGCAAGTGGTAATGGGTGCGGGCTCTTTGTCTTACAGAAAGGCTTAGAAAAGGTGCTGTGTGTGCTACCTGCATGCTTGCTCACTAATCTGGATTTCAGATTAGATTATCAGTATGCAGGTAGTTTGGATTTACTTGTAAAGTTATGTGCTACCACTTAGGTCCCTGAATTTCATGTTGGTTTCATATTCTTGCCAGTGCCTTGAAGGGGAGTGTGGTACATTTGATATCATCATGCAAGTATAGTGGGTCGCTCTACGTATCTGAACACTTAGTCTATATTCTCTATCTTCTTGCTGTGTGAACTGGCAGATGTCATGGCTAAGCCACTCTCCATCATCTTTGAAAGATCCTGGAGAACGGGGGAGGTGCCGGAGGACTGGAAGAAGGCCAATGTCACGCCAGTCTTCAAAAAAGGCAAGAAGGAGGACCTGGGCAACTACAGGCCGGTCAGCCTCACCTCCGTACCTGGAAAAGTGATGGAACGGCTCATACTGGCCCTTGTCTTGAGGCACATGGAGGACAAGAAGGTGCTCAAGACTAGTCAGCATGGATTCACCAAGGGGAAATCATGCTTGACTAACCTGATAACCTTCTATGATGGGGATGACTGTCTGGATAGATGAGGGGAGAGTGGTGGATGTCATCTACCTTGACTTCACCAAGGCTTTTGACACCATCCCTCACAACATCCTCCTGGACAAGCTCCGGAGGTGTGGGCTGGATGAGTGGTCGGTGAGGTGGATTGGCAACTGGCTAGATGGCAGAACTCAGAGGGTGGTGATCAGCGGTGCGGAGTCTAGTTGGAGGCCTGTGTTGAGCGGAGTCCCCCAGGAGTCAGTCCTCGGTCCAGTCCTGTTCAATTTATTCATCAACGACCTGGATGAAGGCACAGAGTGCTCCCTCAGCAAGTTTGCAGATGATACAAAGCTGGGAGGAGTAGCGGATACTCCAGAGGGCTGTGCTGCCATCCAGAGGGACCTGGACAGACTGGACAACTGGGCGGTCAAAAACCTCATGAAATTCAACAAGGCCAAGTGCACGGTCCTGCACCTGGGGAGAAATAACCCCAGACACCAGTACAGGCTGGGGACCGACCTGCTGGAGAGCAGCTCTGCTGAGAAGGACCTGGGCGTCGTGGTGGACGACAGGTTGACCATGAGGCAGCAGTGTGCCCTCGTGGCCAAGAAGGCCAATGGCATCCTGGGATGCATTAAGAGGAGCGTCTCCAGCAGGTCGAGGGAGGGGATCCTGCCCCTCTACTCAGCCCTGGTGAGGCCACATCTGGAGTATTGTGTCCAGTTCTGGGCTTCCCAGGACAAGAAGGATGTGGAGCTGCTGGAGAGAGTCCAGCGCAGGGCCACGAGGATGATCAGGGGCCTGGAACATCTGCCCTATGAGGACAGGCTGAGGAAGCTGGGCCTGTTCAGCCTGGAGAAGAGAAGGTTTAGAGGGGACCTCATCAGTGTCTGTAAGTACCTCAAGGGAGGCAATGAGGAGGATGGGGCTAGCCTCTTTTCCCTGGTGGTCACTGACAGAGCCAGAGGAAATGGCCACAAACCGAAGCATCAAAAGTTCCACAGGAACTTAAGGAAGAACTTCTTGACGGTGAGGGTGACAGAGCCCTGGAACAGGCTGCCCAGAGAGGTTGTGGAGTCTCCTTCTCTGGAGAGCTTCAAGGCCCGTTTGGATGCAGCCCTGTGCCATGTGCTCTAGGTGTCCTTGCTGGAGCAGGGGGGGGTTGGACTAGATGACCTCTAGAGGTCCCTTCCAACCTTAGGCATTCTATGATTCTCGAATATGCCATAAAAACCCAAGAGATGAGACTGACTGAGGTGGGCAGCTTTGTGGCCAATATTTACTTCATGACAGAGAATGTATTTTCTTCTACTGTGAATACTCTGTCTTACCAGAGGGCATCTCTTTATTGCTGTAAACTTTATATGAGTCTGCAAAGTGCTGGTGTACCCAGTTCTGAGACATGAAAACCTAGGGAGGCCTTGTGTTTCCCTGGGCTAGAAGGTTTGAAGAGGATAATGGTCTGGGTTCTTAGGGACAGGAGTACCCCCCTCAAAAAAAAATATGCAAGGTGCTTTTCATTCCATCTCCTTTTCAGTCTGAATACTGTGTAGCAGTCTGAACAGGAAAGCCTGTCATCTTCACAAATAAACAGAGAAGCAGACACCATATTCCTGTTTTTCGGGGTACTGGCCTCCAAACCGGCACTGATTCTCTAATGAGAGTCTTTTGATTTCACATTGCTTTGCTTCCACAAAAATGCTGCTCCGTTAGCCTAATGAAACACTTCTGGGTATATGGTCAGGTTTCTAATGTATGTTTTCATTGTTAGGACTCTGTGCAGAATGGCATGCGATGTTTCAGAATGATGTGAAGCACTTTTGGTAGTGAGGCAGCTGTTTGTGGCTTTTCCTACTACCTTAAGAAAATCAGACTTTGTAGATAAAGTTTCTTGAGAAATTCTCAAAATTCTCCATTGAGGAACTGCAAAACACATAACATACGCGTGTTATAACAACACAATGACCTCAAAGCGCCTGCTCTCAAAAAAAGTTTTCTCTGCTCCCGACTTCCCATTCCTACAAAACACACTTGCTTTTCATTTTCAGAAATGGTAAATTTAGTCAAGATTTGGTATTTTAGCACATATGTCCCACTCAGTGAGTGGTGACTTCTGCTCAGGGAATGAATTTTGGTTATTTTCTTTTGCCAGGAACACCGCTGATTGCCTTGCTTCATCTAGCATGACTGGAAAAATTACCTTTTGTAGCTGTCACTGCACGTAGCCACGTGCGTGGTGTCTGCCACCTCGGGGACTGACATTCATCAGGAGATACCTGAAGCACTGTGCCTCATCTCTGAGCAAGGCTTGGAGATGGCTTGTTTGGTTTGCACTGATTTGTCTTAACTCTTCTTAAAAATTACATTATTTGTAAGCAGAAATAGTATTGATGATGTTTGGATGAATAGCTCTAATATTTTTAATTGCTGTATTTTCTTGGTCTGGTTCAGCCGTGGAATTGCAGGAACTAAGTGGGACAAAAGCCTGAGCACTGCTCACCCTCCCTTGACTCCCAGTTGCTTCAAACTGTGCTCAAATTCACTCCTGTTGCTCTTCTTCTCTTGGTATTTTTTTTGTTTTGTTTTTGCTTTTTTTCAGGAAAGCTGTTTTTTTATTTCATGGTCAGTCTGGCAGAACAAGGAAAGCCCAGCCTTGTTGGCCGTTTATCTCTCAAGGGCAGAATTTTCCCCTATCTGAAGGTACTGCAATTCTGTTAGGTGCTTTTGGTGGAGCCGTGCATTGAAACGTATTTTGTCGTTATTCAACCGAGAGGGAAGAAGACAGACAAAATCGGCACACCGTTTAAAAACCTGGTCCCTGTCCATAAACCAGACTGTGGATTTGGCCTTTGAGGCCGGTGCAGCCTTACATCTTGCAGCTGCATTTGCTCAAGCTTCTTCCAGCCATCCAGACTCAAACTGTGCATATTACCCTGTCTTTCTTCACAACTAATTTATTCTGATTCCTTAAACTTATTCCAGCTTGTTGAGTTTTCTTTCCTTTTTTTTTTTTTTTTTCCCCAAACATGATAGTGCTTCAAACTGAAATGAGTGCTTTCCAGGTGTATTATCAAACTCATATTCACTATAATCCTCTCAGTGGTCCAAGAGCTTCACAAAAAACTGGGAGTTAGAAGTACATGCTAGTAATTTGCCAGACCTGTCCCTCTTCGGTTCTCTTTCTTGCTCCATGTTTAAGCTTTGGAAGATCTGAATCAATTTTTTTTTTTTTCTTTTTTCTTCTCTCCCCCTCCCCACTTCAGTCCTCTGGTGCCTTCTTAGCTCTTGCTGTTTTTTAACTATTAAGTCAGTGTGAGTTTTCTCATCTGGTTTTATGCTGCCTCCATTAACCTCTCTCAAACGTTCCCCTGGTGCAAGATGGCACCGGGCTGGTGTTTGGGAGGCCCCGGTCTGGGCTCCAGCTCAGCCACTGCTCTGCTCGGTGACAGTAAGGCCGGTCGCATCATCTCCCCGTGCCCTAACTTCCCCCACCTGTCGACAGAGAAGAGGGGACACCGCCTCCTTCTCTGCAGGCACTGCTCTCCCCAGCAGCAGCTCTCCAGCGGCGCTTTGCGTGAGGTGTCCGACCCTCGTTATCTGGCGTATAAAAAGCAGAGCAGATTAGAGCAGCATCTCTTCCAAAATATATTCTGCCTACCTTCTCAACAGTGCCTTATTGCTCTTTTTTTTTTTTTCCTTCAGCCTCAGTATTTCTTAATCTTTTTGCAACCCTTTTCCCTCTCTTTCTGCCTGTCAAACAGAAGTTACACTTATGCTCCCAGGTCTCAGGTGATTGTTTTTTCTTCCTGGTAAGGAAGACGACATGGAAACCTCTATTTGCCTGATGATTTCTTTTGGTGTAAAATGCACCCGTTCAGTGGAAGTTTTGACTGCTGAGGAGAAAAGTGGCATTATGCTGGCCCAGATCTTGGCCTTTGTCCAGCTATAGCATGAGTCCATACAAAGCTGGCAGTTCTGAGTTAAACACATTATCTGCATAAAAAAAGATTGTTAACATCTGATTAGGAGGCAAACACATTTAGTGGCTGTGGCTTTTAGGGTTTATGAAACGTTTTTCGCCCTATTTGGAGTTGCACCAGCTCAGATGAGTCCTTTATTTGGCACCGCCTGGTCTCCCCCCAGGCTCTTTGCTTCTACTTAATTTGTGCCTCCATCTGAGATGTGGCAACAAAGGTGGCTCCTGTTTTTCTCTATTAATCACCTCCCCAAATCCTCAGCCCCTTATTTCCAGACGTTTCTCCAATTTTTTCCCACCTTGATGAGCCTCCTCCTCACTGGGATGGACACTAGATCTTTAATCGTCCCAGTTTTGCTTAATCCATGTTCTATGCATTCTGCAACCTCCCTTCTTGGTCTTTGAAGTCACAGCAATGTGGAGAAGGGCTTGCAGCTTGGCTAATGTCCCACTTTATTTAGCGAGCGTACTTATAATGATTTTAAAGGCTGCTTTTGGTTGAAGCCAAAGTAAATATGTTGTGCTGATTTTATGGAAGTGGCATAGTGAGCCTAGTGTTGTGCAGGAAAAAAAAAGTTCAGTAGAGCACGCTCATACTTTGAGATAGGTAGATTAAAAGGAGGAGAGATCTGCTTTCAATTTGGTAAGTGGCCGATGCACGTGGTCACAGTAGCCAGTATTTGTTAGATCTCTGCTTCCAAGATGAAATTTGCTTCAGTACATATATTACAAGAGTTTCTATATTACTAGCTGTTGATAATAATAAAAAAGATCCCTCAGCTTTCTGCATGGTTTGGCTTGTACTTTTCATCTGTATTTTTTTGACTCCTAATTCTGGGCCTGTTTTTTCTTGTTTCACTAAGTTTATTGGTCTGCCCATCTGTGTGTGAAGTCACTAGTTCCGCTAGTCAAACAAACAGCTGCGGAGAGGTTCAAGCTTTTTAATATTTCCTTATATTGATGACTTTAATGATATCACTTGAACTGTGCAAGATCGATTCCTACACTTAGGATTTGATAAATAGAACTGACTTCATCTATTTTAAATGCATGTACCTAGCCAAAACCTGCTATAGTAATAAAGCTTTTGGAGAGATCCTTTCTTCAGCATTGGTGTGTGTGCAATATGTGGCTTTAGGAAAGACCATAAAACAGCTTTTGAACTAACAAGGATATGGACCAGAATCTTTCTGTGCAAGAGCATTTCCAGACTTAGAACATATACTATTTTCTTTCTTCTTTTTTTTTTTTTTTTTTTTAATGTTTATATGTACCCTTATGTGGGAAAACTGGAGTTATTTCTGAATAGTCTTGATAGAACTTTTTCCTTCTTGGGGTGGCTTCCTTCTACTTCAGCTTTGCTGTTGACATTTCTTGTCTCCTAAAGAGCTTTAATTTAATTAATTAATTTTAGAGGCTGAATCAATGTAATTGATTCCTTTTACATTTTGGATTACAGTGTCAATTGATTAATAATTATAAAATGGATTTGCCTATTCTTAATATTTATCTTGCACTTGAGTAAGTCTCATCAGGTATCTTTCTACCTTTAGTGGGTAGGATAGTACAGTTTATTTACAAAGATTCAAAAATTGCCAGCTTGAGACTGCCTTCACTGACTGTGTCAACTATATTGCTGTTGTCTTCTTAAAGCAAGTACTGCTTTTAAAGTTTGAACTCCGAACCACTTTCTGTGTTTAATAGAAAATCAGTGGGGACAGATTAGTCAAAGAATGAGAGAGTTTTTATAATAAAAAAGTGCACCGTGTGTATTCTGCTGAAGACAATATTGTTTTCATTCCATCCTTGGCGGGGGGAGGACTTGATATGTTATTATTTGGTGCTATAGAACTGGTAATTAATTTTACTAATGCATGGACTAGGTTGTCCTCTCTGTGTTTACCATTGGCTTCCTGATATTTTTAACCTTGGAGTTAAAGCCAGGCTGTGACTGGCACTACTCTTCCTGCACGTCTGCCCAGCCGGACAGTTATGTTTCCATTCCCTCTGTTCCCTGCATGTTTTTTTAATGGTCATTGATCAGCCTATAAAAGTCACTGGGAGCGGAAATGCACTTACCGAGGAAGACAAATAGACAGTAGCAGCAGGTTTTATCAGAAATGCAGCTAGAGTGTCGAAAGATTGAGGGAGGAAAGTGAAATAAAATTCTAGTGTTGATGTGTAACATCTCACAAGTAAAACTAGGGATCCTGGAATTCAGTGAAGTTCAAAACTGTGCCTTATAATGAAAAATCACTCTGAATCACTCCTGTAGCTCCACTCTTTTTTTCAGAGTAGAATATTTCTTTAGCAGAAATACAGTTGCATATGTGCTGAAGTGTCACATGCAAAAAAATCTTTTTTATAAGTGATAGATTTTTCTTTGCCCTTATTTCTTTCTCTAGATATAAGAAACACGTTTCTCTAAACATGGGTGAAACGGAGCAGAGACCAACAGCAGGATCCCGGTTAGGAGCACAGGAAAATGCCGGGATCAGTACCTTGGAGCATGGACAAAAGCCACCTATGACACCTCCGGGAAAACTTGTCTCCATCAAAATCCAGATGCTGGATGATACGCAAGAAACTTTCGACATCCCGGTAAGCACAAGGAGGCTTGGGGGGCTGAAGACTTTCCAGGGATTTCTAAAAGTGGATGATTTCAAACCAATTCTGGTTTTCTTCCAAATTTTTGATTCTTCGCTGGCTAGTGAATTCGTGTTGTGAACAAAATTGTTGTTGCATCAATCAGCATTAAATAAGTGGTGGCGCAATAGAATGATGTTGAACATTAGTAGAGAATTGTAAAAATTGTAAATTGTAGTTCTTATTCTGCTTCTGTTTGAATAGCTTCAAAGGAAGTCACAAGTGGTTTTTTTTTTTTTTTTTTTTTTTTTCTTTTGCGTCTTTTTTCCCTCTCAAATATTGTATCAGTGGCTTCTTCCACTTTCTAAGCAGCTTATGTACTTTTTTTCTGGGTGCCGTTTTCCTGTTGATCCAGTAAATTCCAACTCTACAAGGATTTTTTTTCCCCTTGGAAAGACCTTAGAAGGTTGACTTGAAATCATCAAAGTTTTTGCTAATTTGTATCACTCCAAAGCCACCAGTTGCTCAGGCTTGTGCTGAGTGCAAGGAAGGAATCAAAGCAATCCCAGCTAAAGTTTCTCCGTGCGCTCAGTGCCCGTTGAAATTAATGTTGGTTTGTACTTGCCAAGGAAGGGAGTAGAATTACTGCCACTTTTGTGTGCGTGATCAAAAGAATTAGTCTGGATTAGTTTTGGTTTGAAGACCAACTCTCTTTTATACTATCTAAGAGCTAGTAACCACTAATGATTTTAACATGGCATCCTAAAGTCATTAACACTTAAGGGGCTGGAAGGGTGTTGCTGTTATGGAAATGTACTGGAACGTAAGTTTTTTAAAGTTCTCAGGGTTCAGTGAATAGGAAACTGGAAACTCGAGTTCAAATTTCATCCTTTGTTACTAGCATTTTATGTAGCCATGGTAACCTCCATGCCTTCTTTGGCTCGGTTTTCCCTTCTGCAAAATGGGGATTTACCAACGAGGTAAATGGATCTCCTATGTGTAATGCTCCATGAAAGTCCTTATGGTTTGTGATAAAATGTTGTCTGGATATTAAAAATTCTGATTAGGAAAAAGGCAACCTTACTAACAAGTTAATTCTTTTACCTGTTTGCAAGTTTTCGTGCTTTCTGTGCTGCAGTTTGTTTTCCAACTAGCCCTATGTGTTCAACTTAAGAATTTCATGTATTGTCAAGGACTGAGGCAGGTATTTGTAAACTGAATTGTCATAAAGTAAAACACTCATGTAACTTAGGTCTATGATACTTCATATGTAACTAATATAACTGACAGTGCTTAGATGTCCATTGAGACCCGAGAAAGTTTAAATCATTAGATGTTAACTAAATACATGATGCTTATCATATATAGCACAAATATCCTTATTATCCCAGAGATGACATTTTCCTTTCTTGAATACTGCTTCACTATCCTAAAACTCTTTGGAAATGAGGCGCTTCATAAGACTTCATAGTCCGGAACTATGCACATCATTTTCGGTTTCTTTTTAAAGGCATTAATTTTACAAAACTGTAAAATTTCTATGATATCTAAACTGGATTGTTTATTCAAGTTGGAAAACCCATATTCCCATTTACAAGCTTGCTGTTTTTAGCCAGATTGTTGCAGTATACACAGAAAAAGAAACTGACATGATTTCAACAAAATATTTTGGGCAGCAAGTGTGGATGTGGGCAGAGGATGTGAAACATATATGCCTAAGCTCGTCTGGTCTGGTCTGGTCTACTCTTTCCAAAACTGCAGCTCCCGATCATCATGATTACAAAAATAATATTCCAAATGTGATATAAGTATGAAATAAAAAGATACTATGTTTCTGACAGTTTCAGGATTTTGCTGGTCATCTTTTTCCCTATTGGCATAAGGGTCAGATTTCAAGCTGATTTATTACTGCAAATTCTGTCCTTTTATAGGAAGGTAAGAAATTGTAAGTGATGGCAATTTATTATTTGCTCTTAAATTTGAAGCAAAAAAAAAAAATACTGGTGTTCTCTCCTCCTGAATTTTGAGAAAGAAATAAAACAAACATGATTGACTGTCTAGTTCGCCCTTATAGTTGGGCTGAATCTAGAACAAAAACAGTTAAAACTGCAAAGGTATCTTATTCCATTTGGTGTTTTCCTTGACTGCTTTTAAATCATGTTCGAGGAGAGAAGTTTAAACAGCCCTGCATTTAAGAAATCCCCTTCCTCTTATCCTGTGCAAGTGGTCTGGTTTTATTAGAACAGAATCCTTCAGATTTGGGGTCTTCTCTGTGCACAGTAAAAGCAGAAAAGTGTGACCTACTTCCATCTCACCCCCAGTGCTTCTATTCTTTGGGCTCCTATTTAAAAGTAAAATAATGTCATTTGTTCTTCTAGAAGAAAGTTGCTCTGTACTGACCAACTTGTGGTGCTAGGGTTCTGGTGTTACATAATACTATTTCCAGCTCATTAAATTAGCTTCTCACAAGCAAAAGAAAGAAAAAATCCACATAGCTTCGTGTAGGCCTGTAAATGACATTTTTTAGCCAAAGAAAACACTAAGTGTATGGAGTAAGCCCCCATACATTAAGTGTATGGGAGACTTGAAAAACAGAAGCCCAGAATGAAGCCTTTCATCTTTGCAGATGCAATATTGCAAAAGAAAGGCTGCATAAAAAAACTTTCATATTCAGCTCGCTGTTAACAAGCCAATATTTCATTGCAGAATGTGCAAAAATTCCAACATTTCAAAAAGCCAATAAAAGCCTGAATCCATAACCTTGGCTTCTTAATACGCCTCTTGTTTGGATTGCCAACCCAGTCAGCTAGCTGCATGACTTCTTCCAAGGAAATGCAGATATCTGGGGGGAGCTAGGCACTGTTTCTTTGAGAAAAGATTGCTAAAATTATTGTGATGACCTGTTAAAACTGAATATTTCAATTATTGTAAATGGGTAACAATTCAGGGACTCGGACCATGACTGAGCTGATGCCTGTCCCTGACCACATCCAACTCTATGGATCACAATTTGATTGGAATGGCACTTATGTGGCTATGTAGAAGATAAGAGTGTTTTTTTCTTTTTTTTTTTTTTTTTAGCATGGTGAGATGAAATTATGTTAAAGGAGGCAAGGATTCTTCTTTTGGTTAGGATCTGGTCTCTTTAATTAAAAACAAATACTCTTTATGGTTTCTGGATAAAAATATTTGCTGCCTTTTTGTGGCTCTCTTTTGGAGAAACCAAACACACTTGCCTGCCAGATTACTCAAGTTTATTAAACATCTGTTTTCTGTCTTATGTAAACTTTCTTTCTCTCCAAGTGCCTTCAAGCTTTGTTGAAATATGCAGGGTTGGAAAATGTCATCCGCTTTGAGGGATTAACACCTGGTTTCTTAAGCAACAGGAGTCTCTTAATAGAAAGCAGGGTGAGGGTATAATCCATAGTAAACAATGGTTGTAAACATCTTGTTTCAATTTACTTTTCTCTCAGAAGAGGAAGACTTCCTCATCTTCAGCTTATCTAAGAGTAAAGAACAAATGGTCTTGGTATGCAAGTATTTTTATTCCCTATGAGCTCAGATGCAGTGAAGCTGAGGGGAACTTTGATACCTAATGTTCAAATTCTCCAGAAAATAAAAAGGGACCTCATAATTCTATTTTGTCTATTTTTTAGAGCTAGTGTATTGCACTGTCTTTTCTTTTTTTGTCTATTTGTTTCTATAGTGGTCCCAGTGATTCATATTCCCTGTCAGGGGGAGATACCTGCTGGTGAGAGTAGCTGCAAACTTCAGGCCAATGGAATTATTAAGAAAAAATATAATATTAAGAAGTCTGAGTGCTTAAAAACAAAGGTTGTATAGGCAGCATGTGCATGCTGGCCTGGGGTGATGAAAGGAAATCTGATCCTTGACATTTATAACTCTATTGACAGAGCTTTAAGTGTAGATCAGACCTTTGGCAAGGTCCCAGAAATATCTTCTTAGCAGTCCAACATGAAATCACAAATAAAAGCCTGCCAGCAAATGGTATCATTTCTTTACACCAATAAGATCAATGTGTCTGGACTTCACTACTCATGGCTAAGAGTTTCATTGGGTATTGTTTAAAATAGATATGTAGATGCCCTTAGGTTATGAGATTTTAAGCCTTATCAAATCCTTCCTTAACAAAGTGCTGAAGAATGGACAGGATTCTTTTCGGAAGGGTGTAAATCGGGGCTTCATCAAGGCCCAAGGTGAGATTTCTACACACTGTATTTCTCCCAGGTTACCTATCCCGGTGTTCACCTTGCACACGCCCTGTTATTCTACCAAGTACAAAATTTTATAGCCATGTTTTTTTTTCATTGTTACATAGAAAACGTTTTCTGGGGCATTTATGGGTTATAGTAATTGCTTTATCCTAAGTATTCACCCCTCTCATCAAAGTGTATAGTGCGTGTTATAACCACATACTATAACCATTTAATTTCTCAGTGAATAAGGCATTTCTTTTTTTAAGGCATTAGTAAGGCAGCACAGAAGCGGCGTTTTATGCCTTCCTCAGCTGTTACATGAATTGCACTTGCTTCCAGTTTAGAAAATGAGCAGCAGGTCAAACGTCAGTTATTCAGGCATGAGAAAAGAAGAAAGCCTCAGACTGATGAAATTATTTGGCCATCACTGATAGGCTATTTCCAGTGAACATCAAACATTTAAATGTTGGCTAATTGTCACTCCAACACTGCTGGATCTTCTGAAATTACAAGAAGAGAAACTTTTCTTTTTAACAGTTCAGAAACACAAGAGTTACAGTTCCCACCACGAGACTCTCAGTAGATGTGCAGTAAACTTGTTTGTTTGTTTATTCTTGTTAAGAGAGCATTAGAATGTCCTTATTGAAAGGCGGGAGATTTTATTTATTGGTGTTGATAAATTGCAGGTTTATGATTTCAAAATGGAAGGGAACATAATCCACAATCAGACTTTTGTAGCCTCACCCAACTTAAACTACCAATTGATATTTTTCTTTTTTTAAATCAAGGTATTTTGTAGAATCAACTTGCAGGATATATACTTGTAAATGCTAACAGATCTAGTCCATTTTCAGCCTGGACTGATGTGTTTGAAGATAACTTAGAACTGGATGCAACTTTCTTGAATCATTTAATCATACCTTATAATCAGGGAAAGTTTTAGGTAATGCCTCTTTCCCTCTCAGTTGAGCTGAGTAGCCCAGCAATGTGCCAGCGCGTTGCAGAGCACAGCACTGCTGCAGGAGAGAGCGGTCCCAGCTGAAGAGGCACGTTGGAAGCATTGCTTGGTACTGTTGACCTGACTTAATGGGAGGACAGTAGCATCTGAATCTTGGTGGTCACCTCTGTTCTTGGTAAGTTGGTGTTTCACAGTGCTGGTGAGGAACTGGATGGGAGCAAGTTGCTCCCCTGTGTATAGAGGTGGCAGCTGTCCAGGAGCAGGGGGACGTGTATCGCCTTTGCTCTTTCTCCCCTTCAAAATGTATGGGTGTGTGACCAGGGAATTAGTGGCAAAAATGGAGATTGATGGAGCCAAGGCTACGTTTCCTGTTGCAAGAGAGTGGGAGGGATGGTCAGCTCCTCTCTTTCCTCAGACCAGAGTCAGAACTGCTGATTTTCCGCTCTCCCTCTCCGCTCTCCCAAGTGAGATTTGTCTGGTTTTAAAATCTTTAAAACCAGAAGAGATGTCAGAGCCTTGACTAATCACTCTATTTCCTTTGTAGTAACTGCTGAAGATGTGGTATCTTCAGCAAGCTGTTCATCACGCCTGTCTTGAGCATGTATTTTAGGATGAGATTAATTGCTCTTTGGAGATACTTGTATAGCCCTGTAAAGGGAGCATAGGGCAATAGCTTAGACTTCATTTGTCATCTAGGCACCTAACTTGTGACACAGGAATTCCTTTGTTCCCTTTAAGCTCCCAAACATGGGAAGTGATACTAGAGTGCCCCCCACACACCATAGCTGGGTTCTGTGCTGCCTGGCTCGGATGTGCTCGGGTGGGGAAATTGCACCTGTGGGAGTTAATTTTCTTCTCTCTCCTAGTTGCAACAGGGCAGCTGTGAGAGAAAATGCATTTTGGAGGAAAGGTGCCTAGCAGTGCTGTACTGTTGTACACACTGTGCTTTGCTCAAGTCCAGCCTTTGCCAGCTCAGGGTGGTCAAGCTTAAGTTACTTTCCTTAAGCACAATATGAAAATGGCTTGTGTCTTTTGGCTATATAATCTGGAAGGGCATACTGAAAGAGCAAGATAATCTTTTAGCAAAAAACAGGCTGTCTTCCTCCATTAGAGGTGCAACTGACCATGAGGTGCTTAAGTAAGTGCAGTGTCTATAGGTAAAAGAACAACAGTGTAAGCATGATGGTTTTCTACCAGGACAAGCCCATGTCAACCTCAGGTATGCTGAGTCTCACTCTGCTTTGCCCAGGGTTTAGTGCAAGAGCATAAAGATTAGAAAACTTGGGCTCACATGGCTGGCAAGCACTGTTGGTCTGATGGTATCGCACAGAGTGATGAACGGCCATTCAGGGCATCGTGAATTTTGGTAACTTGAATTTCAGGTAAAAGCCTATCTTCCTGTATCTTGTTCTCCCATCTGCTTGATAGATGAATGAAGTTTTATTGTGGAACCTCTTTGCAATTGCTTCCCTCTGCTATTTTGTGCACAATGGAAAGCCATCCATGTGCGCAAAGGTTTAAGCAATATGGGATAAAAGAACGGCAAAATTTTGCAAACTCTCCCTTCATTTCCCGTTCAATTCATTCCTGGGGGAATATGGTCATGTGTTAACAGTTTATGCCTGCTAATAACACAGCAGATAGGGCCTGTTGAAATGGCTATGTCTTCGGATGTCTCTGTCTACTATTTGTCCCTTGCTTTGCCTTTTTGCTTGAGGTACTCACTTTCTCATTTTGAATTGGATTCTTTCACCTCTCATACATCATCTGTGCTCTTTTTTTCCCCTCAAACCTTAAGTTTTCAAAAAACCAAAAAAAACAAAAAAAAAAAAAAGAAGAAGAAAATGACAAGTAGGATGAAGTCATGAAGGTGATATCCCTTTGCCTAATATTGGTGCAACCTGAAGGGGCTCCATTGGGCACCAGAAGATGCAGCAGTGGATGTACGTGCCCGCACTGCAGTACCTTTGCACGGCTGTGGGTAATGCCTCTGGGCAAGATTAACTCTTGCCTGCAATGTGATTTATGCATTGGCAAGGAAAACAGCCAAAAATGCCTGCCAAGCTTTTCGTGTGGATTTGAATGCGGCTAATGTGTTAAAATGCTTTTTGGATAACTTGTCAAATTGTGAAGAAAACGTGATGCATCTGGCACACATCAAGCTCCAGATAACTCCGTCAACAGCAACAGCAGAAGTGGATTTCAGTACCCTCCGTGCTTGCCCCCTCCCCCAAGAGGAGCCTTTGACTGATAGAAATTGCACAAACATAATGCTGCTGGAATATAAATAGCAAATGGTGAGTTGTGACTTAGTGCCAATTTCCTTTCTGATGGTCTGTTGGCAGATGCAGATATTCATGCAGAGCATAGCAGCGGGCTGCTCCTTGCTTCTTTCAGTGTTACCTTCTCATCTATTTTTCTGATTGATCCTGGAGATGTTTCTTCTCCTCAGCTTGCCTGGCTTTTGTAATTCTGGTCGTGTTCTCCGGCCGTAACATCTTCATGCGGTTCACACTGAATTCACTTTGTGGTAATTTCAGCTTAGAAGATGGTGAATGATATCTGTGTGTAGGCATTGCTCAGTATGCAGGGGCTGGTTCTCCACGCATTAAGGGGGACATCTTTTGTTCTTGAAGACTCTTCAGTTTTCAGTGCTTCATTGCCTGGTGCAGATGCTCAGTTTAATTCCCTTCTGTTAACTAACTTCCATCTTCTCAGTTCTTTTTTTTTTTTTTTTCCTTAGAAAACGTCAATTTTGGCTCTTCTAAGTACATACATTATATGGTTCTTCATAATGCGTTGTTGCAGAGATCTCTTTTTAGTCTCTTTACAATCAGGTTTGACAAAAACAGCCTATATTGGATCTGAAATAACTATATGTTAGGAGAACCACTTCCCTTTCTGCTTATTGACATAGATGAACCAGAGCCTCAGTCAGGCATATATATCCAGTAACTGGAGTTACTGGAAATAAGCTGGAAATAACACATGAGACAACATGATCCAGGAGACTCCTTGGGGAGTGTCGCCTGTTGTAACTAATCTCAGATATCACAAGTTTGGTGAACAGAATTAAAATGGGAGGGATTTGACTTCTCTATGGCAAAAATACAATGCCACGTTAATTATTTTAACAGTGTATGAAAGTAAATTCTTACTGGAATTATAAAAGAAACTTCACATAGTTCCTGTTCTGTGTTAGATTTGTAGTCCAACCAAAAACAAGCATAACAAAGCGTTTCGTATTCTTAAATATTATGGAGTAATTCAGAAACACTTCTGCACCCCAAAAATAAGTGCTGGAAGCTGGCATAGGAAAATGCATTTCATGAAGTACTTGAGCAGTCACTCCTGTAGACCCAGAGAGTGGTAAGGGTCTGAGGTAATCTGGTTCAGGTAATCTGGTTCGGCCATTCAGTCAAGGCACAGCCAGCTGTGAGCGGGTTACTGTAAGTCCCTAAGAAGGCACTTCAGAGATACTAGCTGTAAGGATTCAGGACAGGAGTGTTTATGGGTTTTGTGGTTTGGGGATTTATTTGTTTTTTCCTTGAGAGGTTTGGTTGAAGTTCAGAGTTATCAGTTGAAGATCCATGGCTTTCAACTATGTGTCTAGCAACTGAGGTAAAGGCTTCAGGTTTCTACTGGGCAAAGAAGTGTTTGCCACCACATCTGTGTACTGGAGAAAAAAAAAGGTGGTAGTTATTAAATAAATGAGAGATATCGTGAGCTTGCTTATACTCTACGCCTAACATTTGTCAAACTTTCAGATTTTCTTTTTAATTTTTTACTTCCTGTCAAAGACTGACCTTGGGTATGTATGGTTTGAAAGACACTGAATGCTTCTAAAAATAAAATCGAGGAGCGTGGCGGGGGAAATGGGTACCTTGTCAGAATTGCTGATTACGTCACACTGTGTTCTATGTAATAATTTTGTTGGTCTGGAAGAGCCAGATAGAAACATGAAGCCTGCAGGAGCTTTGTGAAGAGCAGAGATGTCACAACTGCAGCTTAAGAAACCAAACCAAACCCTGAAACTCCAGTGAAGTACTTGTGGATTCATACCACATGGGGAACAACAAGGTTTTTCATCTTTTCATATAAGGTCAAACTGGATTGCTCCTGTTAGAGCAAAGCAGAACCTAAGTGTTACCATTTCTTTTTATGTCTGTTCCGTGAAATAAACCTCTTTGAACAGGTACATGCCTTTCTGTGGAAAAGTCACTTCTCTGCAGATCATTTTGGATCCATACAGCGTGCCTTTCCTTACAGGGAAGAGTGCATGTGCACAAATAACAGAGCTGAGGAATGACACAAGGTTGTAGATGAAGCAGAGGCTGATGAGATGCTTTTGGGAGGGACCTGGACAGACTGGACACCTGAGTGGTGAGAAACGTCATGAAATTCAACAAGGCCAAGTGCACGGTCCTGCCCCTGGGCAGAAGCAACCCTAGACATCAGTACAGGCTGGGGACCGATCTACTGGAGAGTAGCTCTGCTGAGAGAGACCTGGGCATCATAGTAGACGACAGGTTGACCATGAGGCAGCAGTGTGCCCTCGTGGCCAAGAAGGCCAATAGGATCCTGGGGTGCATTAAGAGGAGCATCTCCAGCAGGTCAAGGGAGGGGATCCTGCCCCTCTACTCAGCCCTGGTGAGGCCACATCTGGAGTATTGTGTCCAGTTCTGGGCTTCCCAGGACAAGAAGGATGTGGAGCTGCTGGAGAGAGTCCAGCGCAGGGCCAGGAGGATGATCAGGGGCCTGGAACATCTGCCCTATGAGAAGAGGTTGAGGGAGCTGGGCCTGTTCAGCCTGGAGAAGAGAAGGTTGAGAGGGGACCTGATCTGTGTCTTTAAGTACCTTAAGGGAGGCAATGGGGAGGATGGGACCGGCCTCTTTTCAGTAGTGGCCAGTGACAGAGCAAGAGGAAATGGCCATAATCTTAAACACCAAAAGTTCTACAGGAACTTAAGAACAAATGTTGTTGACAGTGAGGGTGACAGAGCCCTGGAACAGGCTGCCCAGAGAGGTTGTGGAGTCTCCTTCTCTGGAGATCTTCAAGACCTGCTTGGATGCAGTCCTGTGCCATGTGCTCTAGGTTTCCCTGCTGGAGCAGGGGGGTTGGGCTAGATGACCTCTAGAGGTCCCTTCCAACCTTAGGCATTCTATGATTCTATGATTTGGAGGGATCAGTTAATACTGTTACTGCCAGTTGCATTGAAACGGCTCATTTTCCATAGAGGGTATAGCTGTTTCAAACAGGAGTGACAATGAGACGGACATATTTCAAAGCTTGAGATCTCTGGGGATGTAGGCTTGAAAGCGTTGATCAGTTCCCCTCAACTATTTTGTAATTAAGGAAATAGATTTGAACTTGTAAAAATATTTCAAAAAAATGTAGAGTTAAGGTAGAGAAAAGTTCGAAGATAGGAAAATGATGTTAGATCTGTTAATGTGCCTGATATAGAAAAGGTTTCCTGCAGCCACCTTGGTCATATTTTACTGATAGTTAAACTGAAAGCCAACTCTTTCAGCAAATGCAGGCCCAAGTGATGGAGGGAAATAAGGAGAAGAGAGGAAGAGAGGCATTTGAAGATGCAGAGGTACAGGATGTGAATATATGAGCCAGAAAATTGAAAGGCTTACACATAGTCTATAGTTAATGAAGTAGCTCACAGAAAATGATGCAGAACTGTTATATTAATCATACTTAATTTGAACTAAAAACGTTTTCTCAGATAATGCTAAGGCACAGTTGCATACAGATTGGTAAAGCTGCATGTGCAGCCATAGCATAATGTTCTGCTCCTCCTTCCATGTTGCATGCAGTGACAGAACTGGTCTCTGTTTTTGGCAATTTCAACATAAGCATCAAGAACGTAAGCATTACTTACCTTGTAAGTAATATACTGAATATGAATTATGATACTTTCTAATATGTTATAATGAATGACTATTAAAAATTTGCAAAATAATCAAATTGGCACAAGCAATTACAAAGGTCCCTAAATAAAAGACACTAGAACTCAAACAGTAAACCTAAACTAAAGTGATGGAGGTCACCTTAAGCCAGCTCCATGCTTTTAAGCATTGCAAGCTCCAGAAGTTTAAAAAAAAAAAAAAAGAATAGAACAGTAAGATTAATAAATAGAAAAGAAAGATTAATGCTTTGAGTTCTCAGAATGTGGAAAGGATTTTTTTACTCCTCTGGGCGCAGTGTGGTGGAGCAAGCAAAGGAGCAGGCTTGCCTGGTGACTTCGCTTCTGCCCTTTGCGCCTTTCTGCTGCCCTAGGCATTGAGCTTGGGGTCTCCCAAAGTCCAGCCCCCAGGAAGGTGCAGGGAGGAGCTGCTGTGTCATCCTGAGCATTGCTGTCATGGTGAGGTTACTCTCGTGGTGAGATCGCTGACCTTTACAGAGGAGAGAAAGGCAGGCTCTGCCTAGCCTGCTGCCTTCTCCAGAAGGGCAGGAGAAGAGAGCAGTTGGAGTACGTGAGGCTCCCAGCATCCGTCTGAAATTACTGTGACAGAAGTTCCGATCCGGACTGAATTTGAGAGACATGGCAAAAATAAAACCAAAAATTGGCAGTGTTAGTCCTGCTTCTATGCTTTCATTTTCAGTTTCTCCATAATGCAGTATTTGAGATAGTGACATTGAAAGTGAATGTTCTTGTTCAAAAACAAAAATGGATTTTTTTTTCTTTTTAAGAGTGGAGGCATTTTCATCTTTGGTACATAAAAAGCTTTTACTGAGCCAAGCTCAAGCTAAGTATGATGCGAAGTCAATAAAACTTGCAAGTAGCTCTAAGGTTTTTTAGGCTTGCATGAACTGCATGCCTTTGTCCTGATGGAGAGTGTTTAGCTTGAAGGTTAAGATGAATTAAGTGACTTTTGATTGGCCAAAGAATGACGGCTCTGTTAGTATCCTTGGTCCTGTGCTTTTGCATATGGTTCTTTCATCCATTTAGGCTGTGCCAGTAAAGAAAGAGAACTGTTTGAAGAAGGCACTACAGAGCACTCTGTCTCTCATCTAGCAACAGCTGAATACTTTATGGGAGTATATTAAGTCTTTGACAGGAGAAGGTAGCCAGCTGGCTGCTGCAGCAGGATGTTCTTATTCTCCCTTGCAACCCAAAAGGAGAAGTTGGCTGGATGCCTGCTGAGCTCGCTATGGAAGAGGGAAGGCACAGACTCCTACAGTATTTTAACTAGGTGGGCTATTAACCAAAAAAAAAAAGAGAGAAAAAAAAAAAAAAAAGGAAATCTATGCAAAACCTGGCACATGTTTTAAGTCTTCTCTGACCACCAACAGGAAAGTGGTAAAGGGCAGACTTTTCCACAAGTAATTGCCACCCAAAGGCCTGGGTGGTTTGAGATCACTTAGCATTTGCTCGCCCAAATGTTGCCAACAAGGAGACTCGGTAACCCAGGGCTTGTCTCGCAACTCAGCGTGCAGAGCGATGGTGCCTTGCTATTTAGACAGGGATGTGACAGCTCTACAAAAACTAGAGTCTGGAGATGGTTTTATTGCCCTTTCCGCTCTTAGTGATCACCCTTCAGGCCAAGATGGCAGTGTAGGTTACCAGGAAAATGGAAAAGGATGCACATTACAGTTGGCAGGTTCAGAAAAGAGACAGCACAAGAAGTGCACTCAGCATTTCATTATGCCATAGTTTAAAATAATGGGAGCTACTATCTAGTCAATCGTTCATTAAAAAACAAAAACAAACAGGCTGGTTAAAAACTTCTGTAAGGAATGAGAGGGTAGTGATAAATGGTGTTGAGTCTAGTTGGAGGCTTGTGGCCAGTGTTGTCCCCTGGGGGTCAGTACTGGGCCCAGTGCTCTTCAACTTGAACATCAGTGACTTGGAGGAGGGCACAGAGTGCACCCTCAGCACGTTTGCGGATGACACCAAGCTGGGAGGAGTAGCCGACACTCCCAAGGGCTGTGCTGCCGTTCAGAGAGACCGAGACAGGATGGAGAGTTGGGCAGAGAGGAACCTTATGAGGTTCAACAAGCACAAGCACAGGGTCCTCTACCTGGGGAGGAATAACCCCAGGCAGCAGTACAGATTAGGGGTTGACCTGATGGAAAGCAGCTCCATGGAGAGGGATTTGGAAGCCCTGGTTGACAACAGGTTAACTATGAGGCAGCAATATGCCCTTGTGGCAAAGAAGGCCAATGGGATCCTGGCCGGCATCAGGAGGAGTGTTGCCAGCAGGTGGAGAGAGGGGACCTGTCCCTCTCCTCAGCTCTGTTGAGGCCGCCCCTGGAGTATTGGGGGCAGTTCTGGGCTCCCCAATACAAGAGGGATGTGGAGCTGCTAGAGAGGATCCAGGGTAGAGCAACAAAGACGATTAAGGGACTGGAGCATTTGTCATATGAGGAAAGACTAAGTGAACTGGGCCTGTTTAATCTGGAGAAGATTGAGAGGGGATCTGATCAATATGTATAAGTACTTGAAGGGACAATGTAGGAAGGATGGGGCCAAACTTTTCTTAGTGGTGGGCAGTGACAGGACAAGGGATAATGGGTACAACTTGAAACACAGGAAATTTCATCTCCATGTGAGGAAGAACTTCTTTCCTGTGAGGGTGACAGAGCCCTGGAACAGGCTGCCCAGAGAGGCTGTGGAGTCTCCTTCTCTGGAGATCTTCCAAACCCACCTGGATGCCACCCTGTGTCACGTGCTCTGGGTGTCCCTGCTGGAGCAGGAGGGTTGGACTAGATGATCTCTAGAGGTCCCTTCCAACCTCAACCGTTCTATGTGATTTTCCTTCCTCAAGCAATTAGCCCAGAAATAGGTATGTATTTTGGTGGTGGGTGTACAAACACACTGAACTCCAGGCATCTGCATGAAATGTAGCCTTAGGTTTTTGCCAGGCTTATTTTGCAGCCCGTTCTGCCCTGTGAGCCTTTGCTGAACAAACTGGCTCATGAGCCACTGTGTGGATGCACTTCAGTTAGCACTTCAGGAAAAGATGCTCTTAGAGGCTCAAAGGACAGGCCAGATCTGGGCTCTGTGTTTACAGATGCTCTTCGATGACCTCTTCTTTATTTTGGAATGGATCATCTCCTGCATTCTTCAGAAGTACTGAAAAGCATTAAAGATAAAGGCATCAAAGATAAATTCAGAGTCCCATATGGATTTTTGATGTTGGATTTTTTTTGGACTCCAAAAGTATTTCAAACATACATTTCCTAAGGGTTCAACCATAACTTTATTATCTGAATACAAAATATTTGTAAACTCTGTGAATACATAGTCATACTAAGCCTCCATGTGCAAGACCCAGTACACCACTAATGAAGGAGACTGAATATCCATGTGGTCTTGACAGAATCTGTGTTTTCATCAGGCAGGCCGTATTGCTGTGAATTGGTTTCCTTTTGCCCCCTTTCCTTTCCCCCCGCTTTTTTTTCTTTTGTTTTAATGATCCCTTGTGGAGGCTTAGGAAGAAACCTGATTGCTGGTATCAGTTTACCTGTTTACTCCTCCCAAAGTGACAGAATTAAAATAAGCTCTGATATTTGTATGCTATTTGGCAGTGAATTAAATGCCCTGATTAAAAACAACACTCCTGGCCCCTAAATGAACTGGTTAAGGCTGTGGTTTAGTATTACAAACTGTTGTAATGGAGGCTGTTTTTTAGCCCCATCTTAGTGTCTGCTTATCCCCTTCACAAAATTAGAGTTTATTCTGGCACAGGTTGATGCAAATAACCAGTCTCCCCCAAAACAGCAAAACTATTCAGAGGTGGATGGAATCTGTCATTCCTTAAGCTTCGTTAGCAGTCACACTGTCAACAGTTGAGAATATGCTCTATGTGAGCAATGTAGGTGTAACAACACAAATTGAGACCTTCAAGGTACTTTTCCGTTGGTCAAGCCTACAGTATCTTCCTTGCAGATGTATTCAGCTGCTTGCAGAGTTGCTTCAGCTCGTAGCCCAATTCTGTGGGCAAAGGATGAGCAGGTTGAGGGGAGGGCTGGAAATTTAGGGTGCTTTTTCCATTGCTCTGACGAGAGGAAAAGAACACAGCTCAAGTTTCTCTTTGCAATTTGCAGGAATTTCAGCACTTGTTTTCAGACTCCCAACTGCTTGAGGCTTCAAAGCCATGAATGTGTGAAGGAGGGCAGGAGGAATATGCAGCAGCGCTAATCTTCTGTTAGCATAAACCTAAGGCTGGACACCCCCAGCTGTAGGAAAACATCTGTAGTAGCAGAGGGGATATTTAAAACACGCATTGCATTTGCGCAGAAGCAGGTCATGAAGGATAAGGACTCTGCTATCCTTAGGTACATCATTGGCAGGATATGGATTCGATATTCACTTTTCGAATTTATAGTTCCTTTTTGAATTTGCTTCCAAGAAAACTAAGTATTTCTTATGTTACAGTGTCTGTTGGCTAGCTGTTTTCTCACTGAGAAATCTGCATGCAATGCATGATAAAGAAAACATTTTGAAGAAAATCAGACATGGGGGGGGGCGGTAATTTTTCTTTTTATGCCTACCATTTCACTTGGAGGAGGAACATAGGGAGCATTAATTGCTTATTTTTACCTCTGATCCAAGAACCGAGAATGCCTCTATGTGCCTTTTTCCCATTTTTTACAGTGTGTGTTGTCAGACTTCTAATGTCTCCAGCTGAAAAAGGAAATTAAGCTCAAATCCCAATTCCGTCTGTTCTTTTGTATCGCGGCACTTTCTCACAACAGGGCAGCTACTTGAAACTGAGGAAGAATGCATTACCAGTTTGTCTCCAGCTCGTGCTAGCCACATGGGAAAACCTCAAAAGCAGAGATAAAATCTTGGCCTTAGTTTGTTTTGTATTTTTTTTTTTCTTTTACATGTGGGAAGAAGCATTATCAGACTTCAAGAAATACTACTTACTGGGTAGACGAACTAAAATTGTTGTTTGCTTTTGAGAGGGAGGTAGCTATGCTGTAGCCTTTTGCAATAAATTTATATTTGTGAGTTGTCTTAAAGGAGTATGTCTAATGTGTAAAATAAATATGGCTGTTACTAAAATGCCACATTTCTCTTGTTCAGTTTAATAATCCATTTTGAATTACACATCACTGAGCAGTAAGAGCTTTTTATTTTATATTAATAAAAGATTAATATTGTATTAATATACTATATACAGAGAGAGTGAAAGAGCACATGAGCGTTAGTATGTAACATTGCATTAATCTAAGCTTAGCCATTCTGTGGTGTCATAGGGTTAGGATGATGCCTGTAGACTAAACTCCATCACGGAAATGTGTGGGGAAGCAAGAGAAAACACAGCTATCTAGGAAGCAGCTCTTCTTCCCTCTTCCCTGCAGAGCCTTGTCTGTATTTAACACCAATCTTTTATGTTGAGCTGGTATCCGGCGATGCTGTTGGGAGAAACTGGGAGACTGCCTTTCTCTTTCCATCTGTAATGAGCAAAATAACATTATGAATGGTCCCTTTGGCAGTGCTCCTGCTTTTAACTTGTGGGTAAATTAATTTGCAGAATGTTTTTCAATTTAATTAGCTCCATCTACCCGCTTTCTTTACATGCACCCATTATAGCTACGCCTGACTCCGCACAACAGGGCTGCTCTGTGGTTTTGCTGGCCGCCCTCTGCCTCCTGCAAAGCTCTTTCCTACACAGGGAGTGAGGGTTGTGTCATGGGAAAACCTGTTCATTCAACCTGTCTCATGGAAATACAAAGAGAGGCAAAAGCCTTAAGCTGGAAGAGAAATCCCTGAACGCATTCAGTTACTTTTATTACTCTAGACTTCAGGCCAGAGCCCCCAGCAGCAGGCAGTGCAGTCCTGTGTGTGGAGAGTTAAAGGAATGAAGCTCATCTGAAAACATGCCAAATGTAGAAGATAATGATTTAGATAAATAAAGATATAGGTAAATTAGGTGAGTGGGATCCATTTCAGGAAACCCAAAGACACCCACCAGCAAATGTGTGAAAGCTTGTGCCACTTGAGGCAGTCCCTGGGTTAGACTGGAAGGATTGGACGCCATGCATATGTTTGACAAAAACATGGAATTACCTCCAGGAGAGAAATCTTCACAGATTTACAGGTGTTAGAGGTGTCACTTTTTTATTTTTATTTCTAAGTGTTGAAACCTTTGGAGAATATATCATTCAAAACAAAACAAAAAAAAGACTAGGAAAGGAAATTTTGTTTAGAGACTAGATGTAAGACACTGGAGAAATTAATAAATTCACTTACCTTTTGCGTCTTTAAACTGCTTGGAAGTAAGGCTGATGATTGAACTGGCATAGCTTTCAGTTTTCTGACTGCTATAAAAGGTGTATTTTACAAAGAATGTTCTAACACTTTCGAGTTAACATTGAAAATAATTCTTTGCATTTTGGAGTTATTAATTATACACACCGTAAAACACCTGCAACCCCCTGACAAGTGGTGTTGGGCATAGTGGACAGGAATAGAAAATTCCTGCTTAGTTTTAGATTCATAACTTACTCTGCCTTTGCTTCTGTTCATCATTTGCAAAAGGAAAGAGATGAAGAGATGTGACTGCTGGGGTCACACTGAGTTGGTACTAGAGCTGTGAAAAATAAGTGGTTCCTGGGGGTTTACCTGAGTGTAGTAACCCCCCCGAATAACCATTTTCCCTAATCTGAGAAATTAGGGAGTTTTCTAGCACAGTTCCTCGCCAAAGATTAAGCCCTGGCGTTCACTTCTAACACTGAAAGTTGTTGGAAGCGTCAGTGTAATCCCGTGGAATGAGGCCTCATAATTTGCAAAATCATCTGGTATAAAACATATTTAGGCCTAGTTAGGACTTTGTTCCCTACAGCACTGCAAAGCTTGGGTTTATCTCACGTGCCCTTTGTTTGGGATGCTTTTATTCAATAAACTGCCTCTGATTAATCATAACATTTACTCAGCCTCACTGTTTAATATGCCTTTCTGTTATTTTTTTCCCAGATAGCAAGAACATAAGGCCATGCAAATGCCCCCTTGCTGCAAAAATCTCGTTCCAGGAACCCAAAGCAGACCAGCTCAAAGATTTTTGTCACAAACACTCTGAATAACTGTTTTAGTAAGTCAAAAATGCAGGATTACTAACTTCATTGATTATTTTTGTCCCATTAACCTTGAACTACTAAAACAGCCAGTAGTCGCTGTTTTTAATGCAAGCAGAAACATAGCTGGCATCAGCAACTAATGGACTATTTTGCATTCCCTGTCGCTAGTCAGATTTTTCTGTTCCACTTTGGTACCTGATGGCATTTACAGACCTAAATTCTTGGGTGGCAGGTGCACTGTGACTGTCAAAAATACGAAATGGAGATCATACTTAAATGCCCTAGAAAAGGGAACCAAAAATGCAAGTCCAAGACAAATTATCCGTATAATTTGATACTATTAGCAGCTGTTGCCAGCTTATGGCAGACAAGTTTTTCATAGTTGCACGTTAATAAACCATTCTGTATCTCTCTACCTCATTAGTTTGCTCTTTAAAATATTAAAATCAAATATAGTTCTTTTTGGATATCTTTTTACTAGTGTGGTATAAAATACTCAGATTGCTTCTGAGTTTTTTCAAAGTGTACAAAAAATGTTCTAAACACTGAGATGTATACATACTTTTTTCATGTTAAGGGGACATGGAAGTCATTCTCTTTTCCTTACAACCCCTTACAACTAGATCATCTGTTATTTAAGCATTTCTATCTGGAAACGTCCTGCTGGATTAAGCTGCCAATGAAAGGACATTTATTTCATTTTTAAGTGAGAGGAAAATACAGCCGTAAACAGGAATCTTCAGCTTTGTGGGTCTTGTTCCCCGCTCCAGCCCCTGCCAAACCATTGGTTTCCTACCATGTTTCTGTTTTTTGAATATCCATCAGTTACAATTTCATGAGTTCTCACTGCTGGCAGTAACACACATGTTTTCATTTACTGCATTATGGGTATTCTCTAGACAGCCCGTCTGTTGAAAAGAAATTAATCCCAGCAGTGAACTGAGATACTGAATTCTCAGCAGTTTATGAATTCATGCTTTCATGTTGAGTCTATTTATATCTGGATTGAATTAATTTGAATATGTAACCAGGTGGTTGTGGTTACATCTTTTATTATCTGTTCTGTGTGAAAAAGCTAGCATAATGCAACTGTGGGATGGAAAAACTCAGTAAATGCAGTTGGGAAATACAACATTATATGGTTGAAAATGCAACTTCTGGTTTTCTCGTTTTTTATTTTATTTTATAATTTCAGGAATGGCCAGGGTCAAAGGCACTGTAAGTTGCCTTACAGTGTTTCTCTTCTCCTTCAAAATAGGTTGCCCAAAATATTATCAGGGTAATTCCTGACTTTTTACTGCTGCTGAGATGAGAGCAGAGCATAATTAAAAAATAAGAAAACACAATTTACTCTTTCCTACTGCTCTCCTAACTTGCTTTATCTTCAGTGAAATTTTATTGTGAGTCAGATCTAAAAGTTGTGCCTAATATGCCTTGCTTTGGCTCTTCTAGTTTCTACATATTATAAGGCAACTTGCAAAACCTATTTCCTCCAAAGCTGCAAATTCAGTGTTAGCAAGGTTGTGCTTTTTATCTGCTGGTTCCTTTCCATGAATATTCGAAACTGATGGCTCATGGAAGAGATGCTCAAGTGCATTTTACTTTGAGTAAAAAAGGAGAAAGATTTAAGTTTGTTTCTGCTAGCTATTAAGCACTTTAAAAGTACCCAATCAATGTTCGTCAAATTGGATTGCTCTTTTTAAGAGCAAATTAGCTTAAAATGCAATTTCTGTCTTCAACGCTCCCCTTTACTGTATTTAACTGAGATTGAAGATAAGTTAAAGTGAAAAGCTGAGGATAAGTTAAGATCTAAATCCTCAATTTGTCTTTGTGCAATTTGACAGAATTACGTAGCGAAACTGGAGAAACCCGCAAGCTTTGAATATTGTGAAGGAAAGTAAAAACTCTGTTGGCCTTCTATACTTCATTTTGGCTTTCTATAAAGCCCCGGTTTTCCCTGTTGCTGTGGAGTTAGTGGTAGCTCTGGTGCTTGGCCATTCCTGCTGGGCCACGGAGACTGAAGAACTTTTCCCGTGTGGAGATGGTGGGAGCAACTCCTGAGACGTCCCCTTCTGCGCTCCAAGACATCCCCATCAGAGGCTGCCCTAGGAGGACACTGCTGAACTCTTTTCCAACACCAAGCAGTGTATGTGGCAGTTCCCTTTTGTGGGACAAGACGGAATGCCAGCTGAAGCACTGCTCTCTTCTCTAGCATTTGCGCTCAGAATGATTTTCACACAGAATCCCAGACTGGTTGAGGTTGGAAGGGACCTCTAGAGATCATCTAGTCCAACCCCTGCTCCAGCAGGGACACCCAGAGCACGTGGCACAGGGTGGCATCCAGGTGGGTTTGGAAGATCTCCAGAGAAGGAGACTCCACAGCCTCTCTGGGCAGCCTGTGCCAGGGCTCTGTCACCCTCACAGGAAAGAAGTTCTTCCTCACGTGGAGGTGGAACTTCCTGTGTTTCAATTTGTACCCATTACCCATTGTCTTCCCTCTTGAAGGGAGTGTGTTATTAATGATGAATTACTATACTACTAGCTATATAGCCTTGAAATGTAGGCTGCCTTTCTGTAGATGACAAGCTGCCTAGAATCAAAAGTTTCCAGAGTGTTAATAAATAACTGCGTAGTTTGTTTGCAGAGAAGCATATGAGCACTGGATTTAAATAAATGCAGCTAGTTCAGCTTTTTTAGTAATAGGAATTGTGCATAGCTGGAGGATTTGCAATCTGTTTTAGAAAGAGTTCTGTTAGTTTCTTTTTCTGTCTATTGATTTAGCAAATTCTTTTTATCTAATGGCTAATATATGCACGAGGAATCTCTTTTTAATCCCTTGTGTCTGAGGGGCAGAATCTCTTTTCATAATGTGTTTCCCAGATCAGTCTCAGTCAAGATACTCTGTTCTATCTTGAGTCAATACACAAATAAGAGGAGAACTCGTGCAGTTTTATTTTGCAGGTGGTAAAGTGAAAGGAAGCTATATGATGGTTTTGATGTTGAAACACTCGGATTATTTTTTTCCTTGCTACATATATAGCATAGTAGATTTGTGGTGGATAAAGCTGCACAAGAGAGTTTGAGAGTCTGCCCACTAGACTGTCTGCGATCTCTCAGAAAACTTGTGATTTTTATTTGATCTAGAGGACCTTGTAGTGTATTCTGGCTTTCCTTTTGCAAGTGGCTGTATTGAAATGCAATCTGAGTCTTTGTTATTTACCTACTCCTGGTTGTTCCTTCCTTGAATTAAATAATTTCCCAGGGAACAGCTGGGGAATGGTGACAATGGTGTTCTCTTACAATGTGGAGAAACACGTTAAACAGTAATGTATTTGAAGAAACTAATTTTATTAATAACTCTTAAATTTTTCAGCAAGTACCTTTCTATACCTTGTGGCATTGGAGAGCAGCGCAAACCTTGGCATCCCTCCCGACAGCTGATGAGCTGCAAAAGCCTCCCCGGCTAAAATCTGAACTAAAAGTTCAGCAAAGTTGTACACCATCCTAAGGGCTTCTGTAGCCATCTTCTTGTTCTGCTCTAGTATTTAGTGCAATGCCTTCTGAGTTTAAATAAATAAAGAAATCCTCAGTAATTCCAGAGGTCCTCTTTGAATTTTCTGGTCTCTGTAGGAATGCCAGTAGGATCTATCTCCAGATTTTCTGCATGAGAGAGTGTATGTAGGGCAGACTAAACTGCTGCCTGGGAATACAGTACAATATAGAACGTACACAGAGCAAAATTAGGTTATTCAGGGTGGCCAGTTTTGATTTTCTCCCAACTAATCAAGTGTGTGCTTGGAGAGCGGGAGCAGGGGGGAGGGTGTCGTGTAGTAGTTTTACAGCTTTCAATTGTAGACACAATTCTGTAAATATAGAAGACAAACACAAATATTCTGTAATAGAGATCTGTGAAAGCCTTATTCATTTAGTTTTCTAGCTAATGCTTATGCTTGGGATGGCAAGACAGGGGAAAAAATGTGTGTTCATAAAGCTGATGAATGACCCTAGGCAGCTCTGGAAAAAAAGGCATTAATTGCTTGCACACCAATTAAAAGATAAACGGCCTACTTTTTATTAACTAAGTGTAATAGTGTTTCTTATCAACAAATTAAATATCAAGGCAGAAAGAGAGCTTTTCTTAAATTTTTTCAGCGACTATTACATAAATATTTCAATACACCTATCGAGAAGACAACAAATTAGTGAGTGGAGCAGTTCTAAATCCTCTTGTTGCTACCATTATTGGCATTGGCCTTTTTTTCCCTGTGTTACCATTGTGAATTAGAAGAGCTTCTAACTTCTGAAAAATGTTTAGCAGGTAGACCATGTGAGTGAAAAAGCACTCAACCTGGTGTAACAAAAGAAAAGCTCTGTTCTTTTCAAGGCAATGCTGTGTTGTGCTTCTCTCTCAAAGTTAAAATCTCACACTGCTAATGCTGTCAGCAATGTCTTTTTTTCCTGCCAAATCAATCAAATCGTTCATCCTTTAAAAAGAAAAATCAATTTAGCCCATTAATTAGCTGAACTTGTTATAGTGCCTGAAGGCCAGAATCCTCATTTCCCCTAAGATTTGCTTTAAAAACACAAACTCAAATGCAGCATTTGCATCTTGTCATCCAGAAGGACAGGATGTGTAATCTTTATCTGATACAAACTCCTGCTCTAACTATATATTATTGTGATTTTTATTGTTTTCTGCCACACGTTATTTACAGACCCTTCAGGAAGCCAGTGTAGCATTTTGGGCAAAAAGTTAAGACATCAAGCTACAAAAATGTTGCACCTACTTATTCATTTTTTTCCCATTGTTACGTGAATTTTAAAAAAATTCCTTTTAAAAGCCTTTTAAAAAAATATAAAATTTAGATTATCAACTTATAAGTAAATTAGACAGAAAAAGTTGTTGTTATATGAAAGTGGGTGTGTTGTAGCTGCATATTCTTAGTTACTAATCCTCTTCCACGGCTCTTGAAAAGCTCTGTGAAAAGAGTAATGTTTATAGTGAAATTCTCCTCCTTTGCGAGTGTAGCTTCTTGGTGACAGCAATAATGAAATGTTTTGCAATGGACGTTTGGAGGAATTTATCTTCTGGACCCACTAAATGATACGTTTAGTGTGATCTGAATGGCCTTCGAGAATAGAGTCAGTAAATTCACCTCCAAGTCAGAGCTCTCCACAGAAAATACCAGCTAACACTAGTCGAGTATCTTATACTCCACGAAGCAGAAGGAATTCAATTACTATTCAGCAAGACAATGTAAAGGCTTGTGTGTCTCCGGTTTCACCACAAGCAGAGCTCAACGAAGGCTCTCGTGGAGAGGCCTGCCAAGCTTTCAGGGAGCTCTACGTGCTAAACACCATATTGGTAACGTCAGCAACTCAATAGCACATTGGATTTCTTGGTCACTGAGCCTGCCAACTAAATGCTGTAGGAAAGGAAACTCGGGCATAGTTGCCCCAGGGCACAGGTTTTGGGTGTGCTGATAGCTGCTCGCTAACTGATGGCTTCTAAAACTGACATGCGAACCAAGCGGGGTTGACCCACACCACATGACGGACTTGGCAAAGTAGAAGGATTCAACTGGAAAACAAAAAAGCAATGCTTAAAATTGTATCAGCTGAGCCATCCTATTTTTCTTCTGACCCTAGTATGAATTGTAGGACATGTGTAGGACTACCCTCTCTAAAGATTAATTTTGAAAAGTCGTCACTGATCCAGGTTAGTTTTTGATTAGAAGGGATATATGATTAAAGTAGTAGATTCTTTCTGAAGACACTTTGCCAGGGTAGCTTTTCATCACTTCCCTTGTCGTACTCTTGGAAGGATTCAGTTCCTTGATTTGCTCTTCAACATGTCTGTCCTGAGCAGTGGGTTGTTCTGATTAATTATTTTTTAGGGGTTCACCTGGCTTGCCATGCCTAAAAATAAGAAAGAAAAAATGAAACCCTAGCAACTTTTTTATCCTTAAGCGTGTGTTAATCACTCAGATACTTCCCTCTAAGGAAATTCAGCCTTGAGCATCATTTAAGGAAAATTCATAACTCAGCAGTTGTTCTGGCCAGGCAGATGCCAGCAGGATTCTGCATAGCCACTCACAGAACAGGCTGTGGGATTGGGACTTAAGATTCATTAAAACCATTCAAATATTAAAATCACATGCAGCAGGAAACAGGGGAAAAATGGAAACCACAGTAATTAAAAAAATGTGGGGTTTTTGTTTCTTTCTTGCTTACAAGTAAAGAAACTCATTTACAGAAATATTCTCAGATTTGCCAAACCCAAGAGTTTAACATCCATTTGGAAAGACTTAGAAATTGTGTTGGTAGTTCTTATGTATGTAATGTTTTTTTCTTCTTCAAGCTTTTAAACTTTCCCTGACCTTCCAGGCAATGAGTTATAAACTGAAGGATCCAACTTGCAGTTGATGTGGAATATTCCCATGAAGATTATCCACCTTTCTCAAGTGCCTTCCCTACCTCTTCACGAGTCTCAGGAGTCTCTCATCCTTTTCTCTCCTGCCTTATGCAGAGGAGTTTCTAATGGGCTTTCCCCCTCCCACATTGGGTGTGAAATAGTGCGTGGACTTCTGCAAAATTCAGAATTGGATCCCCTTTGGAATTTACTGACACGGGAAGGATTTTGTAGTTACACCGTAATAGCTCACACTGGTATCTCTTAGACAAGTAAAGCACAGACAATCCTGCTCTTACAGTCTTTTGTATTTTTTTAACTTTGGTCCCTACTTGGGCAATGCTAGCTAGAGTAGACATGGTACAGTTCTACTTAAAAGGAGTATCTGCACTGGGTAATGATCTGTGATAGTATAAATTAAAAGTTTGTACCACCTATTGTTGCACTTTCATGACATTTTCCTGTAACACTACTATTTTAATTTGCTTTTTGCTGCATCAGGCTTTATAAAATATGCACAGTGCTTTTTATTAAGGGTGTTTGCCTGGCTCTGAGTCTGTTTCTGAATGTTTTTTGACAGAAGTTCATGAAATCACAGAGGTTGTCATTCGCCTTTCCTAGTTTCCAGTAAATACAGTGTAAATACTGGGGCTTCACTAAGGTTTAAGCTAAGTAATTAGGTAATGCTTAAGCTAAGTTTAAGTATTTTACTTTTTTATGGTTTGGTAGCTCAATTGTATGTTCAGCTCTTGGCTCAGCTCGTTTTTCCCGGTATAATTACTGTTGACACCAGGCTGAAGTTAGGAGGGAGAGGTGTACTCTAGGAAGCATCATTTAAAACGAAAAGCAAAACACCCTCAAAATCCAAAGTAATTCAGCAAAGGGAATGTTCAGTTCTCAGGTCCTTCTCCCAGCACATTTTGCCTTAAATAGTCATTGAATAAGGTCCCAAATATGAAAAAATGCTTCTAATTAGGAGAAGTCAGCTATTGTGATTTTAATGTCTTTGGATAAGTAAGACTGTTGCCTGATTCCCTACACATTGAGCTTGTGAACACATGTTCTTGAGCTTGAAGAAGATCCTCCTCGATTTTCTTTAGAAGAAATCAAGATCCCCACCTCCAAACTCAAGAGCTCAAATCCATCCCAACAAACAAGAAATTAAGCAAAGACAGCAGGAAGCTGCAGCAGGAAACAAGGAGTTCCTGGCTAAATTCAAACTTAAAAAAGAAATATATCAGTTGAAAGGTGGAAACGGGAGCAGGTGACTCAGGAGGAATAGAGGGAGACCATCCACATGTGCAGGGATGTGGTTAGCACAGCTGAGGCCCCTCTGGAGCTGAATCAGGTGAAGGCTGCAAAGAGCAACAGGAATGACTTCTGGAGTGGGCAGGCAGCAGAAATAAGGCTGGAGGAAATGCAGGTCTGCTGCTGAATGGGGTAGGGACTCTGGTCACAGTGGACACGGGAGATTTGAGCTGTTGAATGCTGCCTTCTCAGGCTTTACTGGTAAGACTTGCCTTGAGGAATTCCAGGCACTGCAGACCAGGAAGAAAGGCTGTAGCAAAGAAGACTTACCCTCAGGGGAGAAAGATTGTCTTAGAGAATACTTAAACTGCCATAGAGAGGTCCATAGCCCCTGGTGAGATGCACCTGTGAGTGCTAAGGAAGCTGGAAGATCTCCTTATAGACCTAGTTGTGTTCAACATATACCAGACTGTTCAAGGTATTCATCAGTGACCTGTATGAAGAGACAGAGCCAACCTTCAGCAAGTTTGCAGACAGCACAAAGCTGGGTGTTTAGCAAAGTTCAGCCCCTGGGGAGAAATAACCCTACACATCAGGACTGACCTGCTGGAAAGCAGCTCTAAGGAGGTGGACCTGTGGTTTCTGATGGACAAGGTGATCATGAGCCACCAGTGCTCTGTTGAAATAAAAAGTTTTTTTTTTTTTCCCTTAAAAGGATGGTAAACCAGTGGGACAGGTTGCCTAGAGAGGCTGTGGAGTCTGTGTCCTGGAAGGAGAAATTTGAAGCTCTGACAGAACACAGGGCCTCAAGGAACCTTACCAAATTTTGAAATTGGATCATCTTGGATCTAGATTAGTCTTGCTTTGAGTGGGGGAGCAGTGGAGCCTGTAATTCTTCTGAAATTCCCTGATTATAACAGGAATGTTATGAACAGAACATCTTTCACCAAAAGAGCCCTGAGGGAAAACAAAGGCAATTGTCTTTCATGTTTGTGTGCTGCAGCGTAAACTAAATCAAAACATGTTTCTGTGGCTTATAGTTCAATAAAGATTTTTCCACATACTGAAGTTATTTAAGCTAAATGTTTACTCCAGTAAACATGTTACACCATCTTCAATGTTACACACTTTCTTTGCTGAGTTCTGTTTATTAGTTGTGGTAGATACTGTTCCAGGTTCCTTTTTTTTTTTTTTTAATAGAAAAACCTTCTCTTCTTTTCCCCTGTAAATTGTTCTCTTTGGGGGGAAAAAAAAATCAGAATTATAGTTCTCCAGGAGACAACTGCTTGTATTATTATTATTGTTGCAGTATTTTTTTATTAGGTATATTACAATGCATTCTTTGGTAAAGAGGACAAACTGATTTCTTCTCAGTTTTTGTTGTGACTGAACTTTAATGTGAGAATAAAGCAGAATTATGAAATTTCCTGTCATGCTGTTTTTGGCTACTTCTTTTTTTTTTTTTTTCTTAGTGTAGTTAAAGTGTTGATGCTGCTTTTACTAACCAACTTCTGAAAATTATTTTCAGATAGTAAGTTCACATTCGGTTGACTTGAATCTGAAAAAAAAAAGAAAGAAAAAAGAGGAAAAGCTTATTTATTCTAAGAGAATTGTACTTTTAATACTTCAGAGAAGTCTCTGAATTTATCAAGTCTCAGATAATAATAGTATGTATTCCTTGGGTTCTGTCATCACTTTCAGTTAACAAGAGATTGGAGTTTTACAAATCAAAATTTTGCTTGGAAACACTACATTTGTTTAGCAAGAAATGAGATATAGTGTATTTTAATCACATAACTGCAGGTCTCACAAACTTCTAACCAGGGTAGGACAGGATATGGGTATCATGGATTGTGTTTGTATAAAGGCTGGATGTGAGGAGATCAGAAAAAAAGAAGTATTTAATGTCCTAATTTGTATTAATTATGATAGAAAGTTAGGATTATTACTGTTTCATTGAACTTGCACCAGTATGTTCATTATTTTCCTTTTAAATGAAGAACAACATCTGAGAGAAGTGTTGGTAGGAAATAATTGCCAGGACCTTGCATGGGTTTTCTGTAGTTTACTCTTGGGATAAAAGGAAGAAGAGAAGAAAGTGTTGGCAAAGGTATGTTATAGAAGTGCTTTGTCTGAAATAATCCTACTTTAAGAGATGAAAAAACAAAAAAAAAGCTTTTTGGTACTAATTTGGTTAAAGGTACTAATTTGCCATGAAATATCACCAAAAGGAATCATCACTTTTCAGAAAATATGTTGTTTTTTTTTCCAAATTGTGACTCTCAGTGGTTGCAGAGAGTTGTCCCCTGTCAATAAAAAAAAACAAGGCCCAGATTTTACAAATATTAACTCAGAGATTAACTGATGGATCAGATTAACTGATTCACCATCTGTGAAAAGTATTGGTTTTGTATAAAATCAATCTCATACATAACTCTTTGAAGGATCTAGGCAAAAAAATTGTCATGGTTGAAGCCAGTATGTTCTCATGGCTGAAGCCAGTATGTTCTAGCATTTTTGGCTGAAAGAAATTTGGAAACGTTTTGCAAACCTAGGAGGTAAGCGGTGATAATAACGAAGAGCGTATCTGCTTTTCCTTACAGGGAATTAAAGGCTGTTTTTTCTCTACCCATCCTGACAAGGTAATGATCTGTGGAATGAGCAGGAAATATGCTAAATTTCCCTGCTCAGTCATGTCTTTTATTGCATCCTACCTGTTCATCCACATTGATGTTACTCCAGACAGTAATCTCTTCTGGTTGTAAACCTTGCCTGTAAGTGAATTGGTGCTCTTCTATGGATATATAAAAATATTGTTTTATTTTTGATCCTTTGGCACACCATTTTCTTAGATGTTACTTGGAGAACCAACACCTTTTAACATTCCAGTTGGTGTTTATGTTAATTTGAGTTCAATTTGTTCCCTGAGTTTCTGAGATCAGCTATATTTAGCCTGGTTTCCCGAGGAACTGAGGCTTATGTGATGGCTGTATCTATCCATCTGTCTTCCACTCCACTTTCTGAGGCTGATGATCAACTTTAACCAGATTTGGTGCAGTGGCATCTCACTGATATTAAATTCTGTTTAGTTTCATTTCTTTTCCTTGGGTTACTCAGGGAGAGAGACTCAAATTAATACCCTGGCTAGGCTCAGCAGTTACATTTTGAATATTTTGGCAGGTAATCAGTTGAACCAGTCAGAGCTGAGCACTTCTTCCCACCCAGCAGGTAGTGACAGCTGGTTACTGTGGATGGGGGGATTGGAAGTATTTGGGAAGAAGGCTGCAAAACAAGGGGCTGTGGATTGCCATAGTTTGGGGGATATGTAGAGATTAAGAAGGGCTTGGTGTTACTGCAGTGAGAAAAAATGTGTGAGTATGCAATGTGGATTCTGTAGGAAGTTAGTTTTAATGCTCAGAAAACTGCTTGCCTTAAACAAGGGAGACTGTGAGTTGAGCTCTTAACAGATGAAGTCTGTTTTTCGGAAAGTTACAGTAGCTTTTTCTTGATTTTGGAGGAGGGTTCTTAGACATAGCAGTGAGTCTACCGTAAGGGGAATATGCACCTGCAAAACAAATGATTTCAACATCCTTGAGAAACAAATTGTCCTTTGCTTCATCCTCACCCCTGTATAAACAATATTAGGATATATTTCTTTGGGGGAAACTGGATACAGGTGAAGAACTGAGATTCAGAATTCCTGTTATGAACGTTAATGAGATTTTTGGGGGGAAAAAGTTCACAGCTGAGCTCTTAAAGCCAACTCTGAAAGATACCATGCCTAGTGATGGTTTAGGGGAAAAAGTAAAAGCAGCCCACTGCTTCCTAGCTAAGGTTGTGCTGATAGAGTCTACTGTCAGAAAATAATTCTCTGGTATGAATAAATGAACTTGAGGTATTCATATAATGAAGTAAAGCAGATATTGTAGTTTTTGAAAAGAATTTTGGCCTGCATGGTTTTCTTTGGTTTTAAGCACTTGTAGATAGGCTTAGTTAGCCAAATATTGATAGTTGTGATTCAGGTAGGTTAGATTATTTGTTCTTCAGTCCTCAAAAACTAAAATATGGTCCAATAAGTTAAAAAAACACTTTGTAAAGATCCTATACTATCTTTAGGCTTTTCCCTTGGTTCCAGGAACTGAGTGGATCTTGTAAACTTTTAGGAGCCAGGTGGAAGAGTCTTAAATGCTTGTGATCGTAAAAACATTCAAGATGTGGAGGTTCAGGAAAAGAAAGTTGTGGTCTTGTGAAGACCATGAAGGAACAGTATTGTGCACAGTACTGTCAGCAGATGGTCGTGCATTGCCAGGCAGTGATACGCAAGAGTTAAGTGATGTCATCAGCATTATGGCACTGAGAGATTTAATTTAATAACATTCTTAATGAAGTCAATAACACAGTTAGATGGCGACCATCTCCTACATAAAAACAGATGAGTTTCACATGCTTTTAGAAGGGAAGGATTAACACTAAGAATGGTTTTATGGCCTCTATAATTGTGCTCATCAAAAAGCATAGAACTTGAATTTTGCCAAAATGCTTGTCACCTCTGATAGTCTTTTTCATAAGCTGTGTTTCCAGCAAGATCTTTTCTGCTTTAAATCTCCAGAAGTCTTCCTTGGACTTTGCACTGACTACTACTTATGTTAATGCCTATAAAGAAAAAACACAGAGGTTGTAGTGACCTTCTCGGTCTCCTTCTGTATAAAACATGTATGGTTGTATCTGTCTCGTTAGAAATAAACTCGCAGAGAAATTTGCACTGCAGTTAGGTGCCGTGTGTTTCAGCATGGTGTGGTAATTAACTGTACAAAAGACATTACTCAAGAAGCAAAATCGAATGGACATTTTTGTTACAGCAAACAAGGAAAGCAAGACAACTCTGTTTTTCAGTTTCTCTCCTTCAAAGCTGATTAACTCCTCAATTTTCAGAATCCAAACCAACCCCCCTGGTTATAAGCCTTAAGTCGGCCTGTGTATCCTTTAAACTTGAAGAAGGGCAGGATAATTTGTAACGGAAACTTAGAGATCATGCACTAGTCAGCTGGAATGCAGAAAATTAGGTCATGGTTTTTGACCTGAAGCTGATTCTGCATTGCTCTGGTGTATCACTTAAGTACATTAGTAAAACTCATTGCATATATAGTTTCAAGCTTTTAAAATTCTCTTAATTCTTCTATTTTATTGCTTACTGCTGCAGTTGCACTTGGTGTATTTATCCTATATGAACTCTTCGCATACCTAATGTATGAACACAGATTCTATAGAATATTAACAAATCCCTCTACAGTACAGATCTGTCTACAATAAAGGTCTTCCATTTGTGAGCTTGCTTTTGGAGAAAAACTTTTCATTTTGGTAGTGATGTTGTAGCAGGAGTGATGTCCTGATGTGCCAAAGCCCAGAATCGCTTCCTGTTGTCTTGTGCCAGCAAAGCTGTTTCTGCAGTGAAGTGCTCTGATATCAGCCAGCCTAGTAATAACCCTATCTTTTGCCAGGGTTTTTTTTTTTTTTTTTTTTTAGCCAAATCAATTGCCTGAATTGGTTCACTAGCCTGATAATTTCTGCCACTTACCCTAATCTGAAATACCGACATGAAGAAGCAGGTAGTGATGGGTCTGCAGGAGTCTGGGAGGCCTGGTTTTGGTTCAAGATGCTGCACGTGTGCTCTGCCGTTGCACACCCTGGTCTCCTGAGCAAGCTGGAACGGGAACGTGGCCCCTCTTGGAGGTCCAGTTTCCTTGTTGTCTTCTTCAGGGAAATGTTAAATTCACCTTTTGCTGGGTCTGGGAGTTGCTATTTAGCTTCTTGGTGGTGGAGAGCTATGGAGCGGACAGCAAGAGGTGAAAGGGGAGAGATGTAGGGTAGGATAGGGAGTCTGGTGGGCAGCACTCTGGCCCGCTAGAAGAACATCTGCAGCTGTCAGTTTGTGCACATCGATGTCAGATGTACTTGTGCTGCACAAATGTGACATTTTCTGTGAAGGAGATACCTCAGGTTGAAGGGGGGAGGGTTGCTTTTGCCTTGTGCAGTTTGCAGAATATTTTCCTTACTAACATGTATTAAAAAATGACATGTTAATAATAGAATTTCTCTAGCCATTTAGCTGTGAAAACTCAATTACCTGAAACTTATATTTAAGGTGTACATTTGAGAGTTCTCTTTGTTAAATTATCAAATTGCCTCTGGCCCAAATTTATTTTTTAAGGGAAAGTTAATATACATAAAATATTAGTATTTCTTTTGCTTACATAGAGAACTAACAAAAACATTTTTCACATTTTTCAGATAAATATTGCTGCAAGAGGAAAAACCACTTATGTGCAAATACATTGGCAGCTCTGTACAATAATAGATACATACTGATATGCAAGTGTTCAGGTAGAAAATGATATTTAAAAAACAAGAAACAAGTGCTAGATACGTATTGATATTAGCAGAACATTTGCCACAAAGCTCAATGCCACATTAGAATCCTATATAGGCTGTAAATACCAGCCACTAATACAGAAATGAGCAAAAACAAGGATTACAGGAGTGAAAGCTTAGCAGACTTAGCCCGGCGTTTCACTAATTAAATCTTTAAGCAGGCCATCATCGCTTTTCTTCACAAGCCTTTCCAGGACTGGGGATGTATCAAATCCATTGTACCACATTTCATTGGACACACTCACCTGAAATGTAACTTGACATAAAATGTGTATTTAAGGGCTGCAGCGACTTTCAAATCTTCAGAAAATCTAATGTAAATTGGACTTGTTCATCAAGTGCATGAGAAGTGTCTCAGGAGCCCTTTTTCATTCTTTCATCTCTGCAGCACAAAGCAAACAAATTTTTAAGCTATCCAAAGTCACCACTTATATTTAATGTTGTTATTTCAGATCTTCGCCAGTGCAATCTGGGCTTAAAAAAAAAAAAAAAAAAGGTAAGGTGGAAACTGAGCTGACAAAATTAATTGTATTCTTAGTAATTCAATACTCGCTGCAACAGGAGGATAAAGGATCAGATATTTTGGCTGTTTTTCTTTAGCAGATCATTTTTGACCATGTGTGCAGCTATGCATACTAAGACAGTTTTAATCAAAATTAAAATTTATTTAGAATAAAGTAGTTAAGGAAGCTGAGAAGAAATCTATGTTCTCTCAGACCCCAAGCTCAGCAATTGCAGCTGGCGAGGAGGCGACTGAAGATTTTGCTCGTCAGTGCCCTGCCTCTGATGTGACCCTGCCGAGAAGTGGATTGACTGTTGATAGGATTTGCCACACTGGATCACGCTTTCGGCTGTGTGCGGCTTTTCTAGCCTGTTACAGGCAGGCAGTCTGGACACAAAGGCTATATTGAAATATAGGTTGGGTTATATATAGTACAACGCTTAAGAATAGCCTCTGTTTCATGAGAAGTACAGGCAGAAAGTATATTCTTTTTATTGTTACCTCTGCAACAAGGATCTCTTCACTTTGGATTTCCTGTTGGGATGTTTCACAAGGAATTTCCAAGTGTGTCTGAAAATTAACAGAAGCAGCAACATAAATGCAAAGGCTGAGTTATCCACATTTTAAGTGTCTGAAGTTGATTCCAAATACATCCATTTTAAGTGTCTGAAGCTGATTCCTTTGTATTGGAGAGTAGAAGAGGCAGATGCGAGAAAATAATAGCACATTCAGTTGTTATCTGGAAAAAAAATGTGGTTCCTTAATTCTTTCTGGTGCAGAGAATATAAATTGCTAGTTAGAGCTTTACAAGATAGAAAGCATTCAGAGTCTTTCAAGTTATTTCTGGAGTTGCTTAAAAAAAAAAAAAAATCCAGGAGCTGGCACTTCTTATAGAGAGTTTGGAGATGATAAAAATGTTAAATGATAAAAAAGTACCTTAAATTATTCATCAGTTTCATCCAGTTTAATAATTTAAAAGATATCAGTATGGCAAAGTCAGAATTAGCAGAGCAGTGAGGAGAACAGATTGATTTAGTAACTACCATCAGGTCCTGAACTGGAATCTTTTTATTTCCCAGCCACGTTGGCAGCATTTTGGCGGCTGAGCTCGCTGGGGTGGCGAGGAGACATTGCTTATGTGTGACAGCCCCGCAACACGTAGCACTTCTCTGTTCTCTGCTCACACATCTGCTGGCCCCGCTGTGGCCCATTGGGTGCATTTTGCCCCAGTTTACAGTTCTTCTGTCTCCCCATAGACATTCAGCGACCAGCTGGGAAGATGCCTGTTCAAATAGCGTTCAGAAGTGGTTTGATGGTGATTGATCTTGTCAAGCTCAGGACAAAAATTGAAACTTCACACCATACAATAACAAATAGAGGCCCCATCCGCCCCAATAGTGGAAACTGGTGATTCGGTCTTGGTGTTGCCCATGGCTGCTGCCACATGGAAGAGCTGTTGGCCATGTGCTGGACCGTGTCCTGGCCCCCTAGCTACACAGAAGGGCCAACCCTACAACTTTTGCTCCACATGGACCTATTTCTGGATGGAAAAGAAATTCAAGTGATGATTATGACAAACCAAAGGTTTTCTCTGAGGTTTCTCTTAAACACTTGACACATCTAGAGAATGAGAGGTCTGATGTGTTAGGTAAGAAGCAGCTACCCAGGAGGCCAAAACATGTGTCATCTACTTATAGGGGCACCACGGCCCCTTGCAAGAGCTAACGAGGTAATTAGATAATTGGCTTCCAGGCCTTGCTTCTGCTGTACCTACCTGGTCATGGAAAGAGAGGCAGAGTTAGCCTCTTGGGAAATGATGCTGACATAAGCAAGAGAGAGAACATGGAAGGTGCAGTGTGTTATGAAAGGAGAAGACTTGCAAGGAACTCCCCCAAATTCTTTGATTCCACAGCATTACAGTTTGGTTTGTGTGTGGCTGATTCTCCTGGGGCAGGTTGTTCTCAGGCAGGGAGAGTATAAAGGTCATATTTCTCTCCCAGAAAAAGAAAAAAAAAGTTTTCTTGTCTGAATGCTTGTGTTAGTATGAGTTCCTCTTGCTGTTGGGCTTAGGAGAACCAGATGTTAGATGTACATTGGAGAACAATTAAGTCAACAGTAACTTCTTTCTCAACCCACTGTCCCTTAAATTTTAAGAGACTGGACAGCAAATAAAAGTAGGTTAAAGGAATTTCTGTTACCTATTTCCCAACCATTTTTTTTTTTGCCAAGCCTTGCAGGCTTGCTTTGGTCGTGCTCTCCCATTTGCCGATTCCTGTCTTATTTACTAGCTTTTACTCTGTTCCATTCAAAACTTCCTATCCATAACGCAGTCTCCCTGCAGGGCTCTTGTGCCGTCTACGTTTAAATCTCCCTTAGCTCTCTTTGCTTAAAGGAAATCTTCACATGGCATGAAAATGGCCAATTTGCTTCATTTTCCTTAAATTCTTTCTAGTTCTCGGGCGAGTTTTAGATTCTGAGTTCTTCCGAGAGAGTGTTTCCCATAGTGGCAATGTGGCAAGACCTTAGCAAGTGCAAACTGACATGTGAACATGAAGCACCACAGAGGCCAACAGAGTTGAGTTGCTGGAGCACAGAGATGACCATGGGACTCCAAGACAAAGCTCCTTGACTTGCCATGATAATTCTTACAGCAAGGGAAGGTGGTTGAATAGATCTACCAGCTGCAAACACAGCAAATAAAGCACAGCACATGCCCACAGGGTTGGATGGTTTCAAGGAGGGAGACAAAATTTGCATTAATGTTGTATTATTAACACCATATGAATGTATAAGAGCAAAGATCCTTTCTGTAAAACACAGAAAAACTTCAGGAATACGCTTACAGTTTCTGCTCTGTGATGAAAAGATACATAAATACAGGAAAATCACAACTGTCAAAGTCTGTGGACTGTCCTAGATGTGTGTTGGCAAATGTGTACTTGCCTCAGATCATTAAAAAAAAAAAAACACATTTTTTATAGAAGTTCTTTGTTATTTCAGGTGACTGAGTTTTCGGAGCCACTTGGGGTGCTCTTGGTCCATTGCGGCTCTGACCAAGAGCTTCCTTTTCAAATCCTGGGTGGTATTTTGAAGTTTCTGGCTCCTTTTAGCTCCTCTCCCCTTCCAGCTTCCTCCAATTACTGCCAGGAATGACCTCAGCAATTTTTTGGGCAGGTTCTCTTGCTGACGGGCTGCTTTTTCTCCAGCTTTATCATTACCTCCCGCTCACATCTCAACTGCCGATTATTTAGATTCGCTTCGTGGCTGCCTGTCTGCCTTGTGGCTGAGCCTTTCAGCTCAGGGATTCCTCAGAGAGCTCGGCTCAATGTAAGTGAGATATATTGCACACTTTACAGGAGGCCTTTTTCTGTTGTCGGCACATCGTGTGTTATAGCTCTTCAGGGATCAAACTACAATAGTTAAATATTACAGCGATGATTTACAGCATCCCGAGGTAACTTATAGATAATTTAATAGTATTTCAATGCCTGATGTTTACAGGCCTGAGAAGTATTTCTCTTTTCAAATACATTAGGTAAAAGGTATTTTCAAATCAAAGCCCCAGTTGGATTCTTTAAACCTCTATAGATGCATGCGCACTGCTGGATAAGCAGCATTTGTTTTTCAGTGTTTTTGAGCATACAGAAGCCTTTCTGAAGAGCTGCATGAAAAGATGATACTTTGTTCTGATCTGTAGCTGGAGCATTCCGAGAAACATTTTCTGCATGAAATGAAGGTTCATTGTGCATCAATAAAGGGGAAAAAAAGGAGCATTCTTTTAGTCTGTTAATCCTTTAGACAAGAAAGAACATTTATTTCAGTCCAAGAGTATAAGATCTAGTCAGAGGATGATGCAAGTTTTGTTATTATTTCTCTGTGGAAAGACCTGAGGTAAAAATACAATAGTAGATGCTTGACAGTGCTCCTTTTTCCATGGAGCAGAAGTGAGCCAAAGCCTAACGGAAAAATGATATTTTCTTGAAAGCTTTTTTTTTTTTTTTTTTTGGATGATTAATAACAGAAATTTCTTCTAAATGAGAAAAAAATATTAAACTTGTGATAGCAGGTTGTAGTAGGCAGGAGTGTGACTTGCAGTTAAATGTGATGGCATGTTTAAAAAAATACCGTGAAACTGCAGAATTATTTTCTCTCAGGCACAACAAAACTAAATTTACTAGTAATGTGGACAAAAATCTCAAACACCTTACTAAAGCAAAACCTGGCATTGACCTCAGTGGGAATTTTGCCTATATGTAAAGATATAACAGCATTTAAATTTGCTCCAGGCAGGATTAATTCCCACTTAGAAGCAAATTTAAGGCTTGTGGAGGAGAGTTTGGAAAGACAGATATATAAATAATAGCCTTCCCGTCTGGAATTTCCGGTTGGTTTATGGCCAGCTGGAGCAATGAATGTCTTGAGGCAGGATGAGTCTCTCTCATCATTAACTGTCAGGAAAGTTTGTCCATAAAGTCGTTGTTAAGCAAGCAAAGGTCTTGAACAGTTGAATATCGAGCTGGGCATGGGTACAGTCTGTTTATGCTCTGTTTATTTGGTAATTAGTCATTAAAAGTCATTAAAAGGCTATCCTTGACAAGAAGGAAGCGTGTGTCATCTACAGTGTTTCCTGACATATCTAAGACCTGTTTTACTCTATAATTTAATAGTTACTTAGTGCAATATAAACACTGCCGATTTTCTTAAATGCTGGTGTGCTATAGATACGGATGTCTTTAAATACATTTAATCATGTTAATAGCTCCATCTGATTGATGGCTTCTCGTGGAATAAGGATGTCCACGAACTCTTAAACAAAGCACAAATGATAAAAAAATATATATGTTGCATTTTCATCCCGTGCACATCAGAGGGATGTTGGGTTTGGTTTGCGGAGTGTTGCAGAGCCAGCTGTGTGTCTGATGAAGACAACCCCCCCATGTGTGTCAAGCCTCTTCCATGTTCATGATGCTGGGATGGGTCTTCTAAGCCTTCCCCCTTGGCCAGGCCCAGCCTGGCCCCACCAGCAGCAGCCCTAAGCCCATGCGATGCCACGTGACACCATGACACTAATAGACCATACTAAAACTGATGCACAGTTGGAGTAGAAGGAATTGAGGTGCTGAATGAAAACAAAGCTGTTTGCTGGTGTCACACTGGGCTGTCAGTGCTGGGAGTTCCACTCGGGTCCCCTCAGACTACTCGGTCTCTGAGTTAGTGTCTGGTTTCCTTCTGCTCAGCCGCTGTTTAATCTTCCCTTTAACCTTCAGGAAAAAACAGTTGTATTTCTCCTCTGCTACTCACCTCCTCCTCATCCCTTAAATGGGAGCTCATTCACCGGCTTTCCATCTCTAGCAGAGCATAAGACATTCAAGAGACTTGGTTACCAAGGATGTGCTGCAGTAAATACAGAGATCATTGATACCAGCATTGAACTTTGATGAATGGAAAACCTGTACTTTGTGTATATGCAGGGAAATTCATGTTATGTGAATCCCAGATAAAGCTACAATTAAAAGGAGATCAGTGACGTCCATGAGCACTGCTGTCTGCTGCTAATCAACGCTGCTATTTTAGAAAAGCTGTGATTGTGCTAATTAGACAAGCTACTTCCTACATGGCAAGACACCTACATCACTTTATTTCATGAACCCACCTATTAATGTTATTTGTTCAATTATTTATTGTCAAATGCCCCATGGATTCTCCGTAGCAAAAAATAAAGCAGGCTCTTCAATATTGTGTGCAAAAACTGTGGAGTGACGTAACCCAAAACAAGTAGTGAAAATAGGTGTGATGGGTAACCCCCTCAGCATGAGCCTTTCTGTCCTCCGTGTTGTTCGGGCTATGGGATTGCGAATAATGAACATTTTGGCTGGAAATACATGCTAAAGCAATAAACTGCCTTGAAAAAGGCCCTCTGTCTGCCGTATGCCTCCCTGCAGGGCATAATGCATGCCTAAGATCCCTAAATAAGGGACGCACCCTTGGTTGCCCATTGAGTTTTTTGAGGTATATTTGGTCTGCTGTTGGAGTCGGTGTGTTACAGGGATCACTGCGTTACGTGGGGCCGTAGCTCCCTCTCCCATAGTCACTCACATCCCTCTTCGTATCCCTACAGGAGCAACATCCCTTGAGCAGCATGCTCTGATTTCCAGGTTTCTTTAGCTTATTCTGCTCCTTCAATCCTGTCTTTGCTTTTGCCTTGGCAGTTCCGCCCCAATCCCTTGTTCTAATGTCAACCTCGATGTGGCACAGGGCACTTTTGCCAGGTCAGAAGCACAGAAGCTTTGAGATGCTTTTCCATGGCCTATTTGCTGGTGCTTAGAGATCGCAGCTGCTAAGGCGTGGGATAAGCAGCAGTTATTTTTTGGCTTATACTTGGGTATTCTTAAGTTTTTGCAAAGTTGTTTTCGGTTAAAGTTAGATTTGTTTCAAAGATACCACATGCTTTTTCAAAGTACAAATGAAAAACAGGAGGTCGGAAGTCTTTTCCAGTGTTCTGTCTTCGAAGGGAGACAGTGTTCCTATCCCTCCAGTTTCTGAGTGGAAAGATGGGTAGTAGAGGAACAGCAGATAGTGGGCAGCAATCTCACCAATGCTCCTATGCCTGTCTGCATAGCAACTGAGGGTGCTTCAGGCTTGCAGCATTGTCCTTGACCTTAGTAAACAAAACGCTCCCTTTTTTGAACATCTGAGGATGTCAACAACCAGGGCTCTGCGAGCATGGCCGGATGCAGAAGTGTCCAGCATTTCTTTCTGTCTCTCCCAAAAGTTTGCTGCATGTTTGGAGTGGAAATGTGGCCGTTTCAGAAGCTGCCAAACTGGCTCCGTAAACGTAGCGGCTGTTCCAGTTCTAACTTTTTCCTGTATCTTTGTCTCCCAGCCCCTTTTCTCACAGCAAGCTGGCCGAGCAGGGGATGTCTGCGCCGGCGGCCTCCCTTTGCAGGGGGACACTCTGTCCTTTGGTGAGGCGAATTGCGAGGCCGCAGGGTTATTTTAGGCCCAACAATGGCCACTCACGTTGCCAATCTGATAGCAGCTGTCCTGCCTCTCAGAGATCATTATCGCTTTTATGCTTTGTGCACTGTCAGTCTTCTGCACGCTGAAAAGCAGGCGCTGTTTATATGAAGAAACAAAACCGGGTTTGGTTCCTGTTGGGAACTCATCAACTTAACGTTGCTGCACGTCATGTGTCCTCCCTGTGGCTCGCGGGGGCCATGCTGCGCCACATCTCCTGAAGAGGAAGCTGCAAGTTGGCCACTTCCACCTCGAAGCCTCTCCGGGCGGCCCTTCTGCCGCTAAATTCCCACTGCTTTTGTGGGAAGTCCCTTTTGGGGCTGCTCAGCGTTGACTGTTCATGAGAGTAAAAGTCCCAGAAATCGCGTTGGTACAATCAAAATCCCCTGGACCCAGCCGTGTGCAGAGTCTTACTTAGGTGACCTCTACCTGGGAGCGAGAGGTGCATCCAGGGACTGTTGCTGCTTGCGCTGCAGCAGCCGCTGGCTTGTGAACGGCGAGCAGGAGCACTCTCGTGCTTCTGCACCATCTTTTAGTCATTAAAGGCCAGTCTGACAGCTGCTGTAAATGGCAAAATGGAAGCTGTGTGCTGTCTGCAGGCTTGCCTTCAATTGCAGTAGTCAGATTGCAGTGCAGCAGGCCTTGAAAATCCCCTTTTCAAATAGGTTCTGTTCGACTGCGTAGCGCGTACCCTCTAGTCTTACTACACGGTTGATGTACTGACAGCTGTACACCTTTATAGGGTACATGGGAGCGTGTTGCCAATATGAACCAGGGGTACCTGTCCAGTGACACAGGTCCAGTAATTTGGAGTCTCAAATATTCCTTCACTCCTGCAACACAGAGGAAATTAAATCTGAAAGCCTTTACATTTCTGCTGTTAAAAGACGGTAAAGGTCTACTGTGAATTGCCTCAAGAAGAAAAAGGCAGCCAGCCCTTTCTTTCATTTTCATATACCTGAACTTCATTATTTCAATATCTCAGCACATTCCTTCTTTGACAAAAGACTGCAGGACCAAGCTTTTCAGATCCTCATTTGAAAGTCTGTTGCAGCATTAAGGTGGGATGTGATGAAATCAAGACAAAGAGCAGCCTTAGCTCACGCTACCACCTTTTTTTTTTTTTTTTCTTTCCGTTTCTTTTGGATTCTGTGCGGATCCAGCAGCACTTAATATTTGGTGCAGTGTATTCCTCATCCCTGTGCTCCAAGAATAAATTATAAAGGATTTCTTAACCTTCAAAATGCAATTGATCTCACAGCAGTCTGTGGTTTTTCATTATTTTGCTCGCTATAGTTAAGAAGGTTTGTAGGAGAGGTGGATTTACTATAATGGCGGCTAAGTAGTTTAACTTAATCCTGAATAAACAAACAGATGCTCTCACCGAGGACCTGGCATCTGGGGCTGTCAACATGTATTACCGCAAGGCTCGGAAGAGATAAAATTATCATTAGCCTTCACAGAAAGACCACGGATACATTTCAGGAAAAACTGTACTTTAGATCGTAAACTAGCCCCTGCAAGGAGCAAGTTTAGATGTTTAAATGTACGTACTGGTGATGGCACAAACAAAATGCTGCTTTCTTCAGCCGATTTGTGCTTCCTGGCTTGTACCTTACGTGGCTGTGGTTCTTCCCCGAGGGCTAGCACCGAGGTACGTGTGCCTGTTCACAGCCGTACGGTGCGTGCATTTACAGCTCTGGGCCTGCTCTGGGTTTATACCCCAGCGTTTTGGCGACTGCTTTCTGCTGCTTTCTTGTAAGATGTTTTAGTTCAGGCCACTGAACATCACAGAGTAGCTCCCACAGCCTGGTCGGGTGCCGGGAGCGGCCTGGGCGGACGGTGCCGGCGCCGGGGCCTGCGCTGCTTTACCACAGCCACCCGCGCGGAGTAACCGGCCCTGGGGCAAGGCGGCCTTGCGGGCCGTCAGTTTTAAACCTCCTCCTGTCAAAAGCCTTTCCTCCGCAATTACTCACCTGAAATAACATTTCTGCTGGAGCCTTTTCGTATAGCGTAGTAACGCGTGGGCTTTCTTTTCCCTGTGATCGCTGCCCTCTTTGGTGGTTTCACTGAGCTTCAAAACGCACGTTTCACTCCACAGAAGGGTATGTTGGCAAAATTTCTCTGAGTATTTGAAAATGAATTTGTAATAAAAGTAATTGGTTTAAAATCGAGCCTTAAGTGGAAACACACACACCTCAGCCCCAGCAACACCCGGGTTTCAGTGAGAGGACTAACATTCTGGACTTGAGAGTGATGCTGCTATTCCTGTGAGAGAAAATACCTTTTCTGAAGTAATTTCCTTGTCTTGAACTCACGTGATCTTCCTCTCCTTATAGTAAAACCAGTATTTTGAGGACTCTGCTAGGGAGGCTGGGCAGAGGAACCGGCTGCTGCTGCCTGTCCCCTGCATCCCGCAGTCTGCATCGGAGGGCTGCCATGTGTGTCGCACACACGTGCCAAGTACATTCTCTGTGAGACCTAGTGTCTTCCCAGGATCTCATCTCCCTCACTACCTGTCCTTCCCTAAAAAAGTAGATATAAACACATCTCAGAGTGGTGCTGTTCTCCTCAGGGGTCAGAGTCATGTGTAATTTATACAGGCTGTGACTTAGAGTTAAATTCCCTAATGAAACATTAACTGAATGGGCTGTGGAAGGCTCGAGTTATCCACAAGGACAGGAGGAGGACTTTATGATCAAGCTTGTCACAAACAACTGTTTTATTTCAAATTTGTCCACCGAGATTGGGTCTTTTTTGTGAGGGAGTATCCATAACAGGAGTCTGCGTATTCAAAAGTAGATTCAATTCAAAAAATGTCTCATTATATCACTGAGATCGGTCTCCATTTTCTATTAAATTTAACTAAAAATTTGTTTCCGAATAATTTCTTTCAAAGAATGACCTTACAACACAGATTATGCGTTGAGCAGGGCAGAACAATTTGGACAAAACAAGTCTTAAGTGCATTAGGAAACTGGATTTTCCTCCCGACCTCTTCTGAAACCTCTCGAGTTTGCATTGCTTTTGTTTCCCTTCTTGCTCACATTTGGCAGTACCTTGCGTCAGAGGTAGTTGAATTAAAATCAATAGGCTAGATTATGTCTTGGGGACTTGACCCACGGTTTTTGTGGCATGTTGCTGAGCAACCTCTTAAGAGTCGCGGGGAATGAAGTGTGCTTACGGAGCCTGGAGTTTACCAGGGCTTTTTTGTGTTTTTTTTTTTTTTTTTTTTTCTTTCAAAGGGATTTAGCAACTTGTTGCCAGTAAACTGCTTCTCCTTAGCTTTCTCCAGTGCTTGCTTGGTTCTGAACGTCACTTGGTCCTCCTCGGAGGGGAGGTAGAGGGACGCTTGTCAACCTGTCCTCTAGGTGCTTGTCTTCCAGCACCGAGGCAAAAGGGGCTACTTCCATCTCTTTCCAATAAATCCAGTATACCCAAATTAGTCTTGAAAGGACTCTGTTGCTCTTTGATTGTAAAAAAGGTATATTACAGCCCAGGTCAAGCTTTCAGTAAAAAGATACTCCTTTTTTGTGGCTATCAAGCTTTCAGTTTCAGCAACTTATTTGCATGAAGTTCATATTCTGTGGTCCTTTGTACTGGAAAGCAAGTCAGTTCTTTCAAGGCCGGACTTACTGCTGAGCTTTGTGAGCGAAATAATTATTTTCAGAATAAAGTGACTTTTATTTCAGATTAGTGTCTGCAGGGAGAGTGGAGCTATTCTAAAATAGTTTATTTTGCCGTTCCTGTTCCCATCAACTTCTCCATATACCGAAGGCATCAGCTTTAGCATTCTTCAGGAACTGTGCCATATCTTTTAAACTGCACTCCCGTTTGTCAAGGGAACAGTTTGTAGAGCAAACCACCGCCGCTATTAGACATATAGAGTTACGGGACAGAAGTTAAAGGCATTTGTCCACAGGGACAAATCTGTATTATAAATAGCTTCCAGCAAAATCTTTTCATTTCCGCAAATAGTAAGCAAAGATTTTTTTAGGCTCTCTTCCTGGACTGAACGGCTAGGCAGAGAAACAGTTTGGCAGTAGGGTCTTAAAATTGTTTAAATAACGTTGCAGCAAGACCGTGATATATCCTGGTAATATGTGAGGAGAAAACCAACCCTCTTTGTAATATGACTGTTATGACTTTTTAATGTGAATTGTGTCAGTTAGGACCTATAAGCAGTGGCTGCTGTGAAGCTGCTTTTTTCACTCAACTAATGCTCAGATTTTCATATGTCTTGTCTCTGCGTTGCTGTACAAGCTTTTAAGAGGTTTGTGGCTTGTGAGACTAAGCTTTTTAAACAGCTGCTTTGATGACAGGTATGAAATTTGCACCTACAAAAGGTGAAACGTCTCCTTTGATGTCTTCCTCGTGAGAAGAGGTGCCCTTAAACTGCTCCAGATGAGACTTCGTAGCATGGGGCTGCCAAGAAGCCGTGTTCACATGCAGCACGGATCATGCACGTCCTACGTGAACTGCTTCTTGAAATGACTATAAATGACCCCCGAGCCCTTCCCGCGAGAAGGGTTTGTATTGTGTCAGCAGGATCAGTGGGGTTTTTGTTTACTGGTATTAGAAATAAATGAAGAAAATAATGCTCAGGCTTTTGTATATCCAGACCTGGGGAAAAGAGAAGCTAGTGGAAAAAAACAAATCAGGAAGAAGAAGAAAAGGCTATTATATTTCATCAAATTGATTGCCTTGATAGGAAGGGACCAGGAAAGCACAAATAGTAGAAATTAACTGTAAGCTCTATTGAGGGAGGACTTGGATTTTGTGGCTCTGCACAAGCCACTGGAAGCTCCGCACGCAGTGACGGATGTTCCCTGCTCTGAGGTGCCGCTGAAGGAGCCCTGTGGTTTCTTCTGTCTCTGCAAACGAAGGGCTGCTGTGATTCTGCTCAGCAGCTGTCTGTTGTTAATCATTATGGGCTCTTATCACATCTGGGTTTGGGAAGCTGTAAATGATCAAACCGGCTTTATCTTCAGCTTTGCCTACCAGCTGGTCAGCTATCTTGACTGCTGCACGGAAAATGTGGAGTGGCTGGCCCAGTGTTTCACAGCACCCTGCTGTCTCCTTCCTTGGAAATCTGCTATAGGACTTAGGCAGGGAGACTAGTATGAGTCTTTTTAAATAGGTGTAGTATGGAGCACTGCTTCTATCTGTGTAGTGGGAGAAAAAAATGACAGTTCATTGCTTGTTTTGAAAATCTGTTTACTCAGTCAATCCTAGCATCAGTACACTTCAGACAAATCGCTAAAGAAAAATCTGCTTATAGGTTCTCTATAGGCTCTTTTTACTGCTTGGCTGCTTCTGTGCAGTTATCCTCAACATTACAGCCTTTAACAAACCAAAACATAATATGACCTTGTGGAGAATCGTGGTTGATATTAAGATGAACAGAAGTCTCAAGTGTGATGCTTCCTTCATGGCACCTAGTGAACTCTGGATATAGCTCCATGGAAATACCAGGCAGATGTTGTATGATGTGAACTATCCCTGGAAGAGTGAAGTACTGTGGGAATATTGTGGCCTGTTTTGATGTGCAGCATTGAAGAAGGTGCACAGTTCACAAAATAGCTGCAAGAATGAACAGAGGGTGGAGAAAAGTTTTCTGTGGAAAACTGGAAGTCATCCAGGAGATTAGTCTTGGAGAAACTACAGCAAAGAAAGAGCTAACGATGAGGATTTGATAGACCTGAGGAAAGAACCTGGAGTCTGATGTTAGCTATCCATCCTAATTTCCTGATTTCCCCTTATACTTTTTAGAAACCTCTTTCCATCATTCCAAAACTTTTCCCAACCAGTGCCAATCTTACTAGGAGTTCACAATTACATCTACAAATTGTCTCCCAACTCTGCCTGGCAGAACTCCACTGGGTCATCTGGCTTCTGCAAGCTTAAAATAATTAATTGGTTTCTTGCTTCCAAGACTTCAGTCAAGCTGAAATTCCATGATTTCTGATACCACCAGATACCAAAGTGTGAATCCATCTGCTCACTATGCAGAGGAGACATAAAGAAAAGTACTAAGGTAAAAGCTTGGCAGCTGAAGGGTACTGTCAGCTGAAGTTTCCTTTGTGGTATTTCCTCTCCTGTTCATTCTTCTGTGTGTGGTGGTCATTTCTACCAACACTTCTTTATCAGCCTTTGAACATTTCAGAGGAAAATAAACTGCAGAAGCAAACTAAGTCAAAATCCAGTACTTTTTCTAGAATCAGAATGCTGTAAAAGTAACCAAATTTATACAATCTGTAGATTGGTATAAATTAGTGTTAGCCCTGTTGATGGTAAGCAGATGGTGATTGCCCCTCTGAAGCCTGGTTTTGGCTGTTCATTTTGAGCTCTTTTTCAGTAGCCATTTTTTTTCATGACCTTTCATTGGGAGGATCAGAAAATAATTTGTTGTATTGCTTTTCCCTCCTCGTGATATAAAATGCATATTAGCGTAGTGTCAAATCACACCTTGCTGTGCATTTTATAGTATTGTTGCAGGTTTTTAAGGCCCTTGCAACTTGTTTACCAAAGAATTTGCATAAAGTAGTAAGGGCACTTAAATTTAAGTGGGAATGGAAGCATGTGTCTTGCTGCAGTTGTTACAGATTTCTTTCCTTCTGATTCAAGTAATTTCCAAATTGCTCGACATTAAAGTGCAGATACATTTTTGTTTTGTTTAACTTTTTATATGTTGCCAGGGAGATAGAGGGAAGGCGTATTTTATTGGTGTCTATTCTGTGGTTTTGCAACAGAAGCATTTTTATGAGTTAATATATTTTTCTTACACTGTCTGAGATGTAAATATGTTAGGGTAACTTTGCAAAGGTCCAAGTTAAAAACACCTCTGAAGCAGAATGTGATGCCTGGGCTCTAATGCAGCTCTTAAAGCTGTGGTCAAGGAGGATTTCAAGGGCATGTTCCTTCTCATCATTCGTAAGCCCTTCTGAATCTGCAGATGTTAAATACAGAGGAAAAATTGTACTCCAATAAAAGTGTAGATACCTTATAATCTTGCATTGCTTCTTGTGCAGGGTGCGCCCTTTAATCTAGCAACATTTTAGGAATACTCCATTCTTTTTTTAACTTGTTATATTATTCTTCAACAATGTGTTTTAAACTACTGCTCTGTTTAATGCAAATTAACTTTCCAAGTATAGACAAGTTTTATCTCTAATTTTTTAAGTTGCATGAAATTCAGAAACAAATGGCACAATATGTTACACTACTCGTGTTATTAAATGCAGAACTAAATACAGTAGTTTAGTTATCTCTGATAATTCTCGGTAAGGTTATCAGACATGATGAGTAAAGTCTGTTACTTTAGAAAATAGTAAAATTTAAAATTAATTATGGGCCATAGTTATGATATATTGGGTAAGACATGACTATAATTTTGCCATGAATATTTGATGATGTAAAAGTAGTAAAGCGTGAAAAAATGTGTGGTGTTTTGTTTTTAAGTGTGTGTGCTTCTATCTTGTATTTTTCCCTTTGTCTTTTTTACTCATTGGAAATATCGCCCTTGTTTATGAATTTACTCACTGAACCCTCAGTCCCCAATGGCAGAGATTAGCCATGGCTTGGGAAAGATGGAGGAGAAAGAGGACTAAAGAATCTACTGTTTTCATTCTCCACAGTGTGAATTCTGGTGAATGTAGAATGTCTGTTACTGTTTAATATTTTTTGTGTTGCTGTGAGGATAGTCATCTTGATATGAACAAGAACATATTGGTGCTGCATCCTGCAGGGTTATGTAGCCTGGCTAGGTATGGAAGTGTGAGCGGCACCATGATTGTAGCAGCAGGAACTCTATATAACAGGATTTGTCCTCCTCAGCACAGCACATCAGCCCACACTTCCGTGCTCCTAGTGCTACATTTCTTCAGGTATCTGAGTTAGCCTGGGTATCATGTAGTGTAACATTGACATGATAGTTTCTAGAACTTGCAATAGCTAAAATCCCAGCCAAACAGGAAAATGAAAAGGCAATTCACTCCAGCTGTAAGTTTACCAGTTCATGCCTAAGAGGTCCCTAACCCTGAGAAGCTTAGTCGAGTTCCCACCCTTTTAGCTCTTGCAACAACCTGTACTAACTTCTCTTGAGCTTTCCTAAGAACAGGCCACTCTTTGTCTCAAATGCTGTATGTGGTACTGGTAGCTCAGCTAGGTAGGAACCTCTTTGCTCTTTTGGTAATGGCATGGTTTTGATGTTAACAGATCTAGATAGATAGTCCCCCGTGAGAACCAGGCCTGCAAGCAGGAGGCTTCTTCCATCTCTCTGAAGAAGGCCTTGTGCGCTCCGTCCTGCCCGTGTGGTAGCAGACACCTCCAACACCGCTGCCCACGTCAGCCTGCCTGCCACCGCCAACCACAAGCTCTCGACTGCCTCACAGCCTGTCCCCAGGCAAAGCTCTGTGTGTTTTGGGTATCTTAAATACAGGGCTACTTGTCTTCCTTGCCTTCTTGGCTGCCTGCAGGCATTGCCATGGCGCGAGCAATCCCTTCACGCTTCTCTGTGATCTCAGTGGGACTGTAGCCTCACTGCATGCAGCCCCCCAATCCCTCCTGGCTGCTCCCCGTGCTGTGTGCGCTGGCGTCCTGGCACCCACTCCTGCTGATTTCCCAGAAAGGGCATGAGAGCTTTCACTGTAATGAAAGAACTACCTCTGTCCCAGAGCCTGTTCCTTATTTACGAGTGTACACGCAGGGTGATTCCACTTCCTCCCCGTTTTGTTGTTAAATCCCTTCTGTTTACATCACACCAGACCATTTGCTTGCTATTCCCGTCTACTGCTTCCTTACTTGACTGTTGATCACTCTCTCTTGCCCTTGTCATTCCCAGATTAACGCTGTCCTTGCCAGGTTGCCCAGTCTGTTGGCAAAGATGCTTCTGACCCTCTTCAAGTGCATCCTGTCTCTTCCCAGCAGTTGTCCGTTCTCCATGAGGGTTTCATAGTCACTGAAACTGAGATCCGTTTGCTGATACCAGCTGTTCAACCAATTGCTGTCCTGCAGGATCAGTCCAGTCCTCCTCAGGCCTTTCCCCCTCACCAGCAGGATGGAGAAGAAAGCCACCTAGGCCCCCATGCCATGGTCCCATGCTGTGGTGTCACAACTGATCCTTTCCAGGTCTCCCATGACAGTATCCTTGGTGCCCACATGGAAGAGCAGCCAAGGGAATAGTCCAAGGGCTGGACAAGGCTTGGCAAGGATCTGTACCTCTCACTGCCGTCACTGACAAGTGATTCTTGTATTGCTCCATTTCTCTGTGAATTTTGAATTCCAAGTTAGGACATCTTGTTCTGGAGCTTTGAGTTACTCTCATTTCATGGCATGCTCCCTCAATGCTTCACTTGCACCTTCTTTGTAGAAGATGTTTCTGCAATACAGACAAGCTTTCCACGCTTTTCCCAAGTTTTCTCCAACTGAGATTTTTTTTTCCTTTCTCAATGCTTTGTTGGGATCTCCTTTGACTCCTTATTTTCTGTCCCTGCAACAGTTGCAGTGGAGGATAGAGACACTGGATTCTCATTTTCACAACTGTGCAGCAATGCTGCTGCTCAGGGCTGCGCTGTGGAAAGCTTAGCACATCCTTTGGCAGTGCTTGGGTTCTTGCATTGTTATGGCAGAGAGAAAGTGGAAGCTTTGGCCTGGTGTTTAAATATAGCACATATATTCAGAAGGACTTTTCCCTTCTCATGCCCTCCTACCCCCAAGCAATGCTCTGGGGTGGTGTCACTTTCCAGATGTTCTTGTAAGGAGCAGGAAGGAATCACTGAGATTTTCACAATGAGAGATGATTTGTGGGTTTTTTCCACTAGCTCTGCCAGGAAACCTGAAGTGCGAGGTCACAACACCAGTGCCACATCTTGAACCTTGCAATGAGAGAGACAGTGCAAATATCCCATCAGAATTATTGATATAAATGGTTTGTTCTGTAAGCTTTTATGTTTTCCATGTGAAAAAATCACAGCTGGCATGTGGGTAAAGACTGGAAGGTAGCAGAAGCAATGAAAAATCTGTAGACTGCACAGGTCAATTTGCATTCTGGGTTTGCAGCTGAATTTTAATTTGCAGCTAAATATAAATGTGAAAATTCAGTTATACCAGTCCTAAGCCTTTAGAGCATGAATCCAAACCTCGCAGTTCAGCGTGGGGCTGCGAATGTGGCAAGTTGTCCTGCTGCTGCTCTGAGGTCTTCGAAGGAGCGGGTGGAATATGATGGAGGCAGAACAAATTCCTTCATAGTCAATGTGTTGTTGGGTTCCCATTTTGACAAATTCTCTCTTTGAAAAGCTGGAGCCCTTTCCTTGTGAACCAATAGCGTACCTTCACTGTCAGAAAACGGCTTCTGAAGTAAAACTCCCGCTGTCTGGTTTGTTCCTGTTGTAGTTTAGAGTGGTGTAACGGAGAACTGCTGACCTGCACTGTGCTGGCTCTTTCCTTCTGCTGTCTCCTACACTTGTAGCGAGGCTATATTGCTGCCTTGCTCCTCTGAGTTTCGCTCTGAATGTACCTGCCTGCCAAGGTCATTGAAGAAGCGGTAATGCAACAGTATTAGGATATGAGTGCATACACAATAGACTCATACATTTTTGCCACCATTTATAGTGCTAAAAAGTGTGCCAAGCACGTCCCAATACAGATAAAGCCATGAAAAAATCTGCAGTCTAATTTTAACCATAGTGTTAAAGGCTGACCTATTAGAACAGGTAGGAATTTTTCAGATTTGCTGAAGATTGACTGTACACTTACAGCGGCTTGTGCTTGGTGCAGTGTAGCTTTGAGCTTATTAGAAATTAAAAATATATGTCTTTGACCTATTTCAGTGTGTGTTATGGTAAGGCTGGGCCTTCCAGAGATTTAGACAAAGCAAGTACTGCCTACATGAAGAGTGAAAACGATAAAGAAGGATTTGGAAGCAAATGGGACATTGCAGCTGGAATTAATAATGGACCCTTGTCATGTCAATAATGACCCAGTGTAAAAAGGTACATAATTTATGTATGACCCACAGGAATTTTAACAAGGAAAATTCATAGTTTCTAAAGGACTGTCAGGATTTCATTTTGTGTGAGTGTGTTGTAAACATGGAGAAGGCTCACCGTGCCACCTCAGCGTATAGTCCAGAATGCCTCTCCTGAAAATGAAGAATTCTGCACGTGAATTCATCAGTTTTTCCTTCTGTCCTTTCCAAACTTTAGTGTTTTCCAAGTGAAGTTAAGTGGCAACATAAGTCAGCTGAATGCTTGCGCATTTGGATCTGATCCTGACAGAAGCTGTGCGCCGTTAATTTCCATTGACTCCAAAGGGGGGCAGAGAGAACACAGGATCTTTCAAATTCAGCCCTTTTAATTGCAAATTAACGTAGTGCTTTTGATGTTGAATGCTTAGGGATACACTTTCTTTACAGAGTTGGTAATTACTTGATTCATTAAAAGTAGTACTGCATTGCTGTGAATGCAAGCCTTCCTTGTAAACACATTGCTGAACTTCCCAGCTGTAGAGCATGTGGTATATCAAACACCAGCTTATTTTACACTCAACTTATATATATGTAACATTGGTCACATAACCTAATGATCTGATGGTTTCAAAAAGGCCCCCCCTCTTATGGAAATGATACTCGGCAAAATGACTCTAATGCGACGATATACATATTTCACATCCTGTAAAACAGGAATTCCAATTTATCTGATTTCTTTCTAGGGTGAAATTGTGAGATGTCCATAGATTTGGAAGGTGATGGTGAGATGCCATCTTCCCATAGGTTTCTGATAAATTTGAATCTCTGCTCCCCTCTAGCTGGTGTTCTGTCCGTGCTTCCATCTTATTGCAAGAGGGGACCAGCAGGTCATCCATTTTTTTCTTTCCTCTTGCATGCCAGTCCTTCTCCCTATAAAAATGTCTTGCCACCTGCAGTGGCTGCTCTTGCTTTAGGCATGCAGCCATCAGTGTTAAATGGCTGCAACCCCCAACTGGCTCATTTCTGATTGCAGCAGTAGCACTGCTGCTGGTATTTTGTTATTCCAAACCGCAGCTCCCAAGCAGAGGGACGCAGCAGGCATCTGGGCACTGAACTTCTCTCTAGCTCTTGCATATGGCATTGCATTGGTGTTTGTTAGTCTGAATAACCAGGGAGGTATTTTTGCCTCTGTCACTTAGTATTGAGGTAAAAAAAACCTAAGTTCTGCAGAAATTAGTGTATTAAGTTGCTGGTGAGCTGAAATTCCATGTACTTTACAAGGTTATTAACAGGAGTGCCAGCATGATCTGCAACAGTAAAAGCTGATCATGCAAACCTTGTTCAGCATTACATATTTGTGGTAGTACAGGTAATCTCACTTTGCTGGCATTTAGATAATTTCTACTCTGCTGCACATTTACAAGGGATTTTTACCATCCCTTGTGTTGTTTTAAGTGAAAGGAAGTTCAGTCATTGGATCAGTTCATACATTTGGTCTGTTGATTTATTTCCTGCTAGTTCAGTTCCTTACTTTGGTTTCTGTCACAAACAAAATGTGCTTAGAATAAATCTAATGCTCCTTCTATAAAAGACTAATATGTGACTGTAGATTTATAACAGTGAAGTAGGCTATAGCTTAATAACACTATGAAAGTTGTGCTGTGGTAAGTAAGCTCATCAATTTGAATCAAAATTTATAGGCTGGTTCATGGATTACTCCTACTAAAAATTGTCCAAAGAACAAGTGAAGGCTCTAGAGGTTGATATTAATGTGCAGGTCCATGCATCACTTGGTCATTAACTGGAATACGTTTCATATTGCTACTATCCAAAAGTGCTGCAGTCGCTGGCTGTGTTTGAATACTGGACAAATTGCTCTTTTTAAATTTGCACTCTTGGTGGACAATTGAAGACATGATGTGTATGTGTGCACATTTTAAGCATCATCCAAATATTCTCTTCTCACATATTTGTTCCCTCTGGGCTAATGATAATGCAGTATGAGAAAATCCATACTCTCTTTCATGTTGACATTTGACTCAAGGTCTTCCTGTGCTCTGTAGTTGCTTAAAGCTTTCCAAAATGACTGGGGTTGTACAACATCACAACCTCATGCTTATGACTTTGTCCCAGAGGTCAAACTGGTAAGTGCAGCTGCTAAGCCCTTCGGTTTTAAGGCATTTTCCCCACTGACAGTGTGCTGTTATGATTACATTTGCAAGAGCGATTTTTTGACCTTTCGAAGATGCACGTTTGCAAATACAGGCACTCCAGTTAGCGAGCGCACTCAGGGGAGGTAAAGGAGCCTGAAATGCCTCCTCTACTGCAGGCCTAATGGAGACCTGGGTGAACACATAAATACACCTGCTGTTCTAGGGCCTGGAGAAGCAGCCCCAATGGCTCTGCGTAGTTTTAGGCCTGCTTCCTCAGTTGGATGGGCCGGCTCTGCTCTGGTGAGCGCAAGGGCTGCTGGAATGGGACAGCTCCCAGGCAGACCTGTGGCCTCGTGGAGCTGAAATTGCTGGTGAGTGAGTCACGCATTAGAATAGCTGACATTTTTAACCAAGTTGCAGCCCTGGGGTTTGGAGAGCTGTAGGTTTACAGACTGTGGGGGTGCTCATCTGCGGGAAGAGCGTGTAGGAAAGGTGTTTTCTGCTTGAGCCCTAAACCTGAGGGAACAGCAGATGTACAGTGTTACAAAAACTGCGTCCAGCAATAGCTCCCCTGATGCTCCCAGCCCTCTGCTGCAAGAACAACCCGACCAAGGTCACCCCCTGCCCTCCTCCAGCTGAAACATTCGGGCTAATTCAGAACACCCCTGCTCTTCCTCTTCCAAATCCTGCCTCTGGGAAGAAGTGAACGATCTGTATTTGAAGATCAGATTTGTATGTTCAGTAGGTGGGCTGGATGGATCTTTTGGGGGACTATAGGAGATTTTGGTGCTGGAGGGATCATAGGCATATTAATTGCCATGAATATGGATATGTAGCCACATTCAGAGTGGGACAGAGCAATACTTTTATATCCTGGGTGAAAGATTTCTCCTTTAACCTCTAATGCTAGCATCATAGGAAATTAAACCAAGGCAGCTCTGCTATTTTCATTCTTTACTAGCTGTTGAGTTCTGGCCAGAGCAAAAGGCAAATGAACCCTTCTTTGGTGATATTTTATATTTACCTGAAGTGGGCTTGCAGGTGTTTCCTGGACTGCTCAGAGCTTGGGAGAACAGGAATGAGCCAAGGAAGACATTCCCCTCATAGTATAACTGCTTCATATGATGGTCACAGAAGGAAAAAGCTGCACTGCCTTTTGCAAAAGGCCTAAATTCAATAGGCAGGGTTTTTTTTCAATATTTTCCCAGCATTATATCTCCTGTTTTGATACTTTTCCTCCTTCCCCCCTCATCACAGCTGCTTTTATTTCTTCTGGAGGAAAGAGAAGAAGCTGCCCGCCTCCATCATTTTATTTTGAAATTGTTTCTCTTCCTCTTGCTAACCTGACAGCTCTCATAATTTGTAAGAGGTTGTGTGTATAGTTACTATGGAACACTTTTTGATGAGAGGCTCTTGTTCGTTATGTTCAAACTACACAGAGTAAATAACAACTTAAATACTATACCTTTGTGACATGGTTGGCAAATCATGTTTTACACTGAGATGTTTCCTTTCAATCTCTTGGGTACCTTGGCTCTTGGGTAAGAAACAAATTTCTGTATTCTTTTTTTCAGTGGTATGTTACTTAGTCCAGTGTTCACATCTTGTCCTTCCTACATTCCTCACTAGGAAATCAAGTAGAGATCTTGCAAAGTCGCCCGCTCTGCTTTTACAGAAGTTGTTGTCACTTGTTGTCATTATTTGACAACAAAAACCTGTATATTGGTATTTGCATTTATTTGTGTTTTTTTTTCACACGATACTCAGTTTGAATTGCTTCTTCAATTCAGGATAAGAATATTTTCAGCTTCTTGTTTTGACCATTTGCTTCTTTTTGTCGAAGTCTTTAGGGTATCACATAAATGCACTTGAATTTCAGTTTCTATACCGATGATCCTCTAATAGACACCTACTTTTCCAGTCGGTCTGGAGAAATCTCTGACTCATCTCTGGCACAGTGCTTGCCTAACAGCCTGTAGAATATTTTTTTCATGCTGAGATAAGACTTTTTAAAATACAGTGCTTTTATCCTGTGTTGATAAATTTGCAGCATTATCTTTATCTCCTTATAAGCAGCCAATTTCTTTCTCCTGTTTTTTTTTTTTTTAATATCATTTATGTGCTAAATTACTTTTATCTCTTTCATTGAAGTCTTTGTTTTTACATCTGATGATAGTGCGAAATCAGAACCTGTGTCTTTGGAATGTCTAGGTAATCATTTAATATTGAAATACACTCTGGGATGTAGCCTATTTAAAGAAGTCATCTATGAACTAATTGCTAGATATTTGCACTTTCATTTACAGCCTTTTTGGCTAGCTACAGGAGAGAGAATGGCCTTTGGAGGGGTTGCTCCTTGCAATCATATATCATTATATGGCCTCTGTAAACTTAGTGGAAGAAGGAATTTTTTTTTCCTAACCTGTAGGAACCGTGGGAACTGTTTTCCAGTGGAAATGGTGAGCTAGGTGAGTGCTGTGATAAACTTCTCTCTGCAGTTATCCAGTGGCTGCTGTGGCCTCTGTGGATAGACCAAGGAGAGGAGATGAGAGCCCAGTAAAAGCTCTGGAGATGCTGCTGGTTTGGGCAGTGCTGCTAAGCTCAGCATCAAAGGTCATCGTGATTTCTCTGTTTCCCCCGTTAGCATTTAAAACTGTGGGGCAACCTTGTGCATGTACATGTGGATCCAAGTACATGTCAGAATAGAAGGCCAGAAATTTTAGATTACTGCTCTTCTCCGCTTTCTGAACCCTTGAAAAATCCCCAGTTCTGTTGTTAAGCTGACAAATAAGGACAAGTCTCTTTTTCCCTTCCCTACCATTTATGGGTGGCTGATAGTAATTGCATGTTGAATTACTGATAGTAAAATTCACAACAACTGAATAAAGTTGAAGAGAAGCTGCTCTGATTTTTTTCATTCCAAGGAAAAGTGAGCACTGCTTTGAAGTTGGAGTTTGGGGTAGGATCTGTATTTATTAACAGGATTACAAGCTGTCATCTGGATGTAGTCGCTACCCTACCCCCATTAAACACTAAGCAGAGTGAGGGTTATAAGATACCAATTCAGCTGTTATACGGGGCTGCTAATCAGATACTGCCCTGGCTAAGTGTGCACAGACTGCTGTTATAAATCTTCCTCAGAAATCCTTTTAACTGGATGGTGAGCTTAATTTTGTTTTATGGCATTTGTTCTGGCCAGTCTTTAACTGTTTATGGATTTGATGAAACTTCTGCTGTTGCAGATGTTCTCACAGAAATGAAACAATTTGCCTCGTTGTCCTGAGAAGCAGTGGGCTTGAGAGAAAGCCAAACCTGTGTCTTTTTCATGTAGTTTTTACTGAATTCCTTCCTTTTGTTCCAATTGTTCCTTTTGAGCATCCCAGTGCAGAACAGTAGTACAGCAGTTCAGTACAGCATGAACATGCAACTGAGGAGCAAACAAGTGTTTCATATTCAGTGATAAATTCTGTGAATCTTCTTATTTTACGCTAAAACAAGATTTGAAGACTTTTTAGAAAGAGAATTTCAGAATATTTCTCATGAAATCGAGTTACCATTAGGGAACACATTCTAATAAATGAATCAACACCTATATCCCTTAGGGAGTCCTTACTGTAGACAGTAGTACACCTTAATCTCTACCTACTTTGCAAGATGTTGAAGAACTTACGTGAGTAGAACACCTTATTTGACATCCATCTTTCATTCACCTAAGAACCTGTGGGAGGAAGGACTTCGGCGATGTTTCTCTCCTGTCAACAGGTTTTCCCCTTTTGGCATTCAAGTCATGGACCCTTCCCAGTTCACTTTTGTAGATCTGCAACTTGTTCAAAAGGCATATAAAAATATCTTCTGAACATGCTTTTTCTCCTCTCCTTTCTTTACAGTGCAGTATATCAAGTGTCCTAGAAGTTCTGTCTTGTGCAGCACTAAGGTTATTTGTATTGCACTAGGGAAAAAACTTGCAGAGGCCCCTTAGAGGAAGCTGCATTTCCTATATGACCACTTCAGCCACAGTGCTCCCAGTTTGACGATCCTAGCAAACAAGGGCTTATGTAACTGGTGCAACTAATACAAACTGCCATATTTTGCTGTTCTGTTCCCATCATCTGCTAGCACAAGAGTGGAGAGGAAGCACCTCCAAGGTTGCCCCAGAGAGGCAGGAGCACAGCAGCCCTCACGGCTCACCCCGAGAAGTGGTTTGGGCTCCTTGCTGTTCGTCCCCGCTCTCTTTTTCAGGTTTGTCTTTGAGAGAAGAACATTTGACATTTCTAATTGCTGTTGCCAAAATAGCCCAGAACTAAAGTGTGCGTTTGAAAGCCCTGAATAGATCGATGCTGAACACAGAGCTGATTTATCTGATAAACTCTTATTTAGGTCAGGCCTGCTTGGGGCGATCTGTGGTGAGCAGCCTGCTAGATCCTGTTGCAGCGATAACACAGACCTGTTCCCTGAACAGTGCAAGCCCGGCCTCCACAGCTGGCCCACTTAAAGATTATTTTCTGTTTTTTGATGGGTGTGTGTGTCATCGGAGAGCCTTTTTTAAGGGTAGGTAGCCCTCCTACCAAATCCATGCTTTGCTCGTACCAAGACAGACAGGGAGTACCTGTTGCAGGCAGTGAGTTGCCTTTTGCTCATTTGCCGGCCCCGCAGGGATGCCCCAAGGGAGGGCAGGGAGGCCAGGGTGGCTCCGCGCGCCTCGTCCGCAGCGGCTGCGTCTGCCGCGCGCGCCCTCGCGCTGTCCTGCTTGGGCAATGCCGCGGTCCAGCAGGCCGAGGTGGCCGCGGGCGGACAGGCGGGCGGGCGGCCTCCTGCTTGCACACGCAGAGCAGCCATCGGGCTGCTGGTGAGGCAAGGCCGTTTGCGAGTAGGTGTCGCTTACCGCGAGTGGCGTTTTTCCTTTCTGTGCTTTGAAAAAGAGAAGAAAGAGCCCCCCCTCCACAGCCTTTTCTTGGCAGGGACTGTCTGACTTGGCTATTGTTTGTTTTATGGGGTGTTTCGGCCTCCTGGTTTTCCTTTGTGCTGGCTGTTTCCTCACAGGAGCCAAAGCAGTGTGTGCTCAGGGGGATAGTGTGGGAGCGTGGTCCTTATGGAGAGTGGGGATTCCTAATGTCGTGTTACGCAGTTAGTGTGCCCAGTGCAGGTGAGAAAGCACTGCGCGTGCCTGATAACAATTCTTTTAAATGCTTTTGGGAAAGGCACAAAGTGATAAAATGGCTGCAGTGTAAAATGTGGGCAGGTCCGAAGCACCGAGCTGCACAATATTGCTGCTGTGCTACTGCTGTGCAGCTCCTGGATCTCCTGAGCCCAGCTTCTTGGCCATCAAACTTGAGCCTAGTGGGAAGGTGTTGTAGCTCCCTGTCCACACATGAATCCCAGTCAAGTGCTAGCAGAAACAATATTTTAAGTCCAGAGGCTGTGTTCCCATTGAATTGTATTGTGAAGTTGCAAGGCTAGTGCAGTTAATGTTTCCTGTGTTTCCTGAATTTCCTGTGTGACTCTTCCCAGCCTGCTGACCTCCTGCCTGGCGTTGTATGAGGAAGCACGATGCGGGGAGGTCTGGAAAGGTTTATCCGCAACCAGCGACTGAGAAGGGTTAGGGAAGAAATTCTCTTCTGCCTTAACCACAGAATAACATCACATCCTTTTTTCCAAATATAAGATCCTGCCCAAAGTGGAGTAGAGAGGCATCTGTTTATAGGTTAAGAAAGTGAAAACCAGCCTGGGGAGGATGGTGTAGGAAAGAGTCCAGTATGCCATATTTATTGCTCTTGTGTCCTTTGAAAGCCAGTGGGTTGCAGCCAAGCCAAGTTGTTGAGAATGCCCTTCCTTCAACACTGAGCTGCCAGGGAGCCTGAGAGGACTGAGCACTGGGGCAGAGACATCTCTGAGCAGATATTTGCTGGGCATAGACTGTGAAAGATAGTGCCCCTGTACTCTGTTCAAGGGCACAGTATTGCTTTACCCCCAAAAAATGGAAAATAACCTTGAAAAGTGAGAAAAGGCACACTCTTTTCACCTCCTGAAGATTTTTAGATTGCATACACATTGTGGATTGTGCCTTTAATCTTTCACATGTAAGTTAGAGAGCTAAAAATCTGTACTTTTTTTTTTTAATGAAATAGCAGTGCATTAAAACACATTATTTCAGATCTGGAGTTTTAAGAAAATTGCCAGGACATGTGTTTAAAATTATGAGTTGGCAGAGTGGGAGACAGCTTGCCAGAGGGGATCCCAGTAGGGATTCCTTTAAGAGAGAAGGAAAGACTTTTTTCCTCTGTTACTCTCTTGGATAGTGGATAAATGTGAATGTATTACCCCCACTCTGTTAGCTAACCTATTTTTTCCCAAGCACTGCCGCGGCTCCGTAAGGAAGAGGGTGTATTGTGTTTCCCTTTGCCTGGGTGTGAATGTGTTGGGGAAAGCGAGGAGGAGAAGGCTGAATGTTTGACTCTCTGCCAGATGCTGTGTGGCACTGTTGGTAAATGAGGCTGGCTTTCCGTAGAGCACTTCTAACCAGGGCTGGCCTTCAGAGAGCAGGAGAAGGTACCCGATGGTCTAGGGAGACTTGGGATGATTTGGTGGGAGACCGCTGCTACATCTGCCATGATGTAGCAAAGGAGGAATCCACAAGGGCAACAGTGGGTCTCAAATGGTTGGGGTTTTGCAGTCTACTTTTCTTTTCTTTCTGTTTCGCTTTTTTGCCATGTGATATTCTTGTCTGTCAAAAGCTGTAGTCTCTTGGTTTAAGTACCAAGTAAGCCCAAGTACTGCTTCAGATATTCCCAAACCTTCACCCCGTGTTTTCTGCTAATCTGCCATTGCTACCTCCTCCTTCCCCTTCCCGCTGCCCATGCCATGCGGGAACGTGTAAGGTAAATATCCTGCCTGGCAGCTCCCGCCTTAGTAGGAGAAGTGATTAGATTGCCTGCGGTATCTACCCTTTTACTACCTGGTCCATATGGGTAGTTGCTATTTGAATGTATATATAATCATGTCGGGGAGAGATGGGGAGTGTTGCCTGGTAGGTCAACAGTGGACATGAACTTTTGGGGAATGTGTAAAAAATGGGATGTAGGTGGGACTGTGTAGCACATTGGAAAGAAGGTGGCAGCGGAGGAGGAAAGGAGTGACAGAGAATATAAAACTGCAGAAATAATGTTACTGAGTTGGAAGGAAGGTGCATGGTAAAGCAGAAGGGAAAGAAGATGCAACAAAATCAAGGGTTTTTCCTTTTAAAACCTAAGTAATATGTAGTTTAGTGAATTGCAAGAGCTTCAAGATAGAAAAAGCAATGGCGATAGTGCTCTATATCTGTAATACCTATCTCGTAGGTATAATATACATCCGAGAAAGGAAAATCTGTGAAACCTTGGTTTATGGCTAATAAACACATTTCCCTGAGATATTAACAGTCTCGGAAATTAAGCTGCTCACTACCTTCAAGTATAAAGGTTTTTTGCAGTTCTTGAATAAATAATTCAGTAACTTTTATGAGCTTTACCAAGCAATAGCTGGCGTGACAGAGTTAAGTTCTTTATCATCTCCTTTGATCTTGGCCTACTCGCTGTCGTGAAAAATGTAACTTGTGAGTCCCCGGCGCTAAGTTTCACTTGTTTATTTAACAGGGATTGCGCTCGGCAGGGCCAGAGAGGGAAATTCTTCCCTTCTGCTTCAGCAAAGGGCAGTGCAAAGGTCCGAACTGTTGCAGAAGACCTGGACTTTTGTCTCTGGTTGTGTCAAGGGCCGAGGAAAATGCTGGTTTACCACTTTTATAACTTCACTGGACCACCTTGCAGGAAAATAAGAAAGCAGTGGGTGCACAGCTGGTGCATGAGTGTGTTATTTTGTGTGTTTAGGAAGCAGATATGCCCCAAGAAACATGATCTGGAGAGTAGAAGTAGCTGCCCTAAGTTGGGAAGTAGGAGTGGGCTTGGCAGCTGTCCCCAAATGACTTGAATTAAATAAATAAGTAAAGTAGTAAAGTGGTAGTAGCTGCTAGGCTGCAAGAGGTGCCAATTGATGGATGAAGGCACGGAGAGAGAAAGTGTTTTGAGCAAATGTAAGACATTTGCTTTTCTTTTTGTCCCTGGAGCTTACCTGAGAAAGTCTTGTCTGATTTAGCTTGTGCGAAGTGCAAGTCAAAAATCCTGGCTGTGAATGACATTTTCATTAATTTTAATCTGAATTTTAATTACTATTGTATAAGTTTAAAAACAATCCTCCAAACAGTTTTGAGCTATAAAAGACAGTTTCCTAAAGTCCATCTCTCTCTCTCTTTCCCGTGCCAAATAAGGATAACACTTCTCTAGTGCGTTGTGCTAAAACCAGGGTGCAGGATACTACCAGGGGGAACCAGAATTCTGGCAATGCAACCTTAAAATGAAGAAATTAGTGCATTTTGGTGCATTTTTCAATATCACGGGGAAAAAGTGAAAATTCTGAATTTTATATTTGATGCATCAGTTAGAATTATTTTGCTTTAAGGGGTAGATTACAAGGAAGTGAGTTCATCTGACTTTGTAGAACATTTAATTTCTTTTCCCATATGAAAAAGGAAGGAAAGATTTTTAGTGTCCCTAATGTGCTTTTCACAAAATTGATGTGAAATATTTATCTGGGTTTTCATTTGCCTTTCAGAATACCAAAAACTTTGAGGTATAAGATTAATCTGATACCAGTAAAGAATAATATGAGGTATTTCTTACAGTGTCCAATTCAGTCCTTAGCATGGTGGGAATCAATGGATGCTTAAAAGGGAAAGAAAAACATGTTCATCACGACGGAGTGTAAAGTACTTTCCCCACATCAAATCTGTGGGGGTTCTTGCGAGGTCAGAGGAGCAAGACTTGAGCAGCAGGGAAGAAAAACAACTGAGCTTGTTGCTTCGTTGTTCCCAGCTCTGAAAATCAGAGCTTGCTAGTGCAAATTTAAGGGCTCAGTGCCCGAAGAGTTATGAAAACGTGGCTCTCTGCTGGCGTCCTCCTCCTGTAATTGTAGAATGGGGATGACAAAGTTGCTGTAATGCAGGGCTTTTGCTCCCTGTATGTTGTAATTTTCATTGTGAAATAATAGAAGTACAAGCAAATAGTCCCTGGCTTGTGCTTGCTGTACAGTAGGAACAGAAGGTGCGGTCCTTCGGTCCAGCGAGTCGTATCTAGATCAGCTGAGTTTGCACTGATGAAGATTTTGCAGATTTTTTCCCTCCTTCTTTTGAATGGGGATGGAAGGGAGGAAAGATGACTTGACAACCCAGTTGAGGAGAAGGTCTTAATAACAAACATCTGTATTTTTGTGAAGTGCCGCATAATGCTGCAGAAATCTTATAAATTTTCATGACCATATATGCAATTGATTTTTGAATGATAGAAAGCTGTTGAGTAATGCTTCACGCACAACCACAGGATGATTGAGGGGCCAGGAAAGATAATCACAAACACTCAGAAACCTCTTTTCAGACGAATGAACTTACCAAAAACTCAGTTGCAGAGGATGCAGGTAGAAGTCCTATTGCACATAAGTCGTATTAGTCGTAAGGCAGGGAGGATGTCTGGCGCACTGGGATCACGGGAGACGAGCCCCATCTCTCCTAGAAAATCTCTCATCCAGTGACAGCCTTGCCAAGGAGATGGAGTCCAAATGATGGCCCCATGGAGCAGAAGAGAAATGGTGCAAAAAGGATGGGCTGGAAGGTTGTGGGAGACTGAGTGCAAGCCACACGTTGAGTGTGAGACTTGTGAGGCCTGTATCTTGCTTATATTTAAATGTGTTGGTATTGGAGGAATGTGGATTTTGTGTGTGCACCAGTTGTATACCTGTGCATATAGTTGCTATATGTAACTTTAACTCCAAATACCAGTCTATAAAGGACTAGGATGGACTAGGAAAGACTCTCTTGGCTCTTCTTGGCTCTTAGGTGGAAGGTCCACTAGAAAAGAAATTAGTTTAAACATGTTTAAAAGGGCCGGCTTTATTAATCCCAAGAAATCTTCCTTGTTACAGTCAGAACCTACGTCCAGCAAACATTCGATCATGTGGAAAGGCTTCAGCCTTCAAATTTGAACATCATCCTGATAAAGAGAAGCAATTTCCTCGCGACAGGTTGTTTCTTTGCATTATTTCTTTGTATTTGATTAAGCATCAGGCAATCACCAGCTGATATGTCTGCATGCATCTGAGTCAGAGAGGTAACTTAACTGAGAGGGAAACCAAGTTTTGCCAAGTAAGAGTGTAGACTGCTGAATTCTGCCCAAAGAGCACTAGCGTCCCTGGAGGTTAGCTGAGGATGGGATAAAATCAATTGGAGAAAAATATCCTAGTTCCTATTCTTAAATATCCTCGTGAGGAGTGGAAGGGAGGTGAAGGTCAGCATGAGGGTGAACCCTGAAGAGGGCTTGTTCTCTGAAATATGCTGTTTTGCAGGAAAGCCACTGCCAGGACCTTGGGCAAACCTAGGAGCTTGAGGGGTGAGTGACTTTGGAGCTGGGAGATGCTCTTCGCAGAGAGAACTTCTTGGTTCTCATCTGAAGTGCAGCCAGGGCAGCTTGGGCCATCTGCTCGGCTGCCGATAAGGAGATTCTCGTTGCTCTGCCCTCTGTGATCATCGCTTAAGGAAATTTTCAACTTTCACCCTTTTCTCATGTTAATGGCAATTTTGAGGTGAGTGTAATGCAGAGATTGCACTCCCACAGGGGCTCACATAGCTGGTGCCTGGAGCAGTTAGGATAACATGCCAACAAACTGCAGTCCCTTTGGAGAATTAATAACACTGCCAGCTCCTTCAGGATTGAGATGACTTCTAATGCGATGCAGGAGTTTCAAGAGAGATGGAAAAGTTGTGCTCTCCTGGGGGATTTTCAGTGTCTCAGTTTGATTTGCCTCCTTGCCTGCATATGTGCAAATCAGAGCTTCAGGATAATTTCAGTATGTGCTCCTTTTGACAGCCAAAATATCTGATGCTGCAGCAGGCAGCACGGTCAGAGACCTATGTCAGACATGAGTTTCAGTCTACGAGAAACTGAAGTCTTTAAGTCCTTCCAGAAGACAATATAGGAGTCAAAGGGAAAATGATCATATGATAATCATTTCTACTCTGTTTGCTGTCTTAAGCTTTAAATCAATCCATTGGATGTTCTCTTTTGGGCAGGGATATATGCATATTTGTGTAAAATTTTGACATGGAGCTTTCATAATATTTTTTAATAAATCTTAAATAGTTGCATAAACATTTCCAAAAGGATGTGCCAGCTGTTAAATTGAGCCCTCAAGCATGAGCAAGTTGTAGGACTAAATCTGCAACCTTTTCCAGGCTGTCACACTAATCCATTATACCATAAATTAAACTTTTTCATAACATTATACATCATTGTTGCTGGGATAGTTCTGACTTCAGACTGTCTGTTCCTCATCCTAATTTTAAATCCTTTCTTGGTTGCACATTAACAACTCAACCTTTGCAGTTCAATACTTAAAGGACTTATTAAGGTGGGGAAAAGCACTTCAAATTCTTTTTCCAAATAACTGTCATTGAAGCTTTCCTGAAAAACATCTACCTAGCATAAAACATGACCTAGCAAATTTTTAAAAGCAAGCAAAAGCTTGCATACAGGTCACTGCCTCATGCTCCTGTAGCATTTAGCTTGTTTGCCAAGCACTGGCTACTTAAAATAAACTATCCAAATAAACATAGGAGCACTTGTAGGCTTTAAACCCTGTATCATTATACCTGTTAATTCTGCTTCTGCTTGCAAGCATCACGGTATCCAAACTGAATCCAGATCGTAATGCTGACACTTGCTTCTTTCCATCTGTCTCCAGCCTTTTTTCAGGAGTGAACTCCACCTTGAGCACACTCTGCTGGGAGTTGTTGTCTTCAGGTCTTGTTGCCAAAGCCTTTTAAGGCCTAAAAGATATTCTTAATGCCTTATCGTGTTGTGAGTAAGGCATTTCTTACTGAGATTTGGGTATCCCAGGTTCCAACAGAGCTTGAAATGTGGGCCCTCTCGTGGCGGATGGCAAGAGAGCCTTATGCTCAGTGGCGGGACAGTCTGTACTCGTCTCGAGTCCCTCAAGCATCTGGACTTGCTCTGAATGGCCTAATTAGAATTACACAGATTTAAATGAAGGCAAAGAGATTATTTTATGGAAGAACCTTTTGGGGTGGCTACTTTCAGGGATTTTACATATAGAAAAACAGAGTTCAGGAGGAGGAGATATAGAATAAGTAGCTTTGCGTGCTGTAAGGGACAGGATCCTACTTACGAAAGCGTGACCAGTGATGAGTTGGATACTCCTTGAAATGGATTTAACCCGTTGCTTTTTAACTGTGGTTGTATCTTTTCAAAATGAGTAGGCATACTTCAAAAAGCCATTGCACATATTTAAAAATTCACAGTGCATCAATGCACTGTTGGATACTGGATATGATGGAAGAAAAGCTTATTCACGGTATTATCCAGCTTCCATGATGGGCTGAACAGCACTAGCATAGTATTATGATTATAGGTAAGCAAACAAAGTAAAATTAAAGGGCTATTATTGCAACTTTAACAAGCAATGCTTAACAATTTTTGAATTTTAAAGGAAAAATGTTCCTAGCCTATGAAAAAATGCTATTTATACTGCTATCCATTAAATGTAATGCTAGTACATTAATTTTTAAACTGTTTCCATCTACAACATAGCTCAAAACTACTGTACCCTTAAAATATGAATGTGAGATGCATGAATTACTGACTGTAAAAGTTGTTGACATTAATTATAGATTAAGAAGTTCTTGAAGATGGTAGCAGATTTTTCTTCTAACTATACTGGAGTTTGCTTTTCAAATTGAGGAGAGAACAGATAGGATTATGGTTGTGTAATTTTTCTTCCAACCTTGCGTTCAAAAACCTCATTAAAAAAATGTGAAAAGAGATTTGAGTTCTCATCTCCTGGACTGCAGGCATAACACTCTAGTGCAGCTGTAGAGATGTGCTCAACTAAGAGAGTTTATGTTATGGCAAAGTTATTTCTGAGTAATTTATAAACAAAATCATGGACCTTGGGATAATATAAAACTCTTACTCATAGAGCAGTTGTTTTGTTACCAGTAAAATATTTAACCTTTTCATGCAAATTCAAGGTCAGCAACTGCTTTCAAGGTAGAAAGCAGCAGCTCTGCTCTAGCAGTGGCAGTGCTTTAGGGAAACCGTGGGCTTACGAGGCTTTCATGAGAGCTGCCTTTCACCTGTCTCATGCATAAGTAGTAAACAACCAGCATCAACTATCAGGAATTTTAAAAATAATCATGTTTTCTGTTTTTCTAATTATCTTCTAGAAAACAAAGGCACAGTCAGAACAAATCTGTAGTCTTTCTAGTTTAAGACATCACTGTTTATTATTGATTCTTTCAGTGCTGATTTTGCATCACAGATTCCTTGCGAAGCTTTGGCTTTGCTGCTGGTCCTTGGGTACCTGGAAGGGGATTCACAGTTAGACATAATGATCTATGGTTGGACTCGATGATCTTGAAGGTCTTTTCCAACCATAATGATTCTGGGATTCTGTTAGCAGTTTACAGTTCCCCATCTGAACTACCCTGACCAGCAATAAGTGTCCCTGGTTGTGCTGAGTGGCGACCTTGAACTCAGCCAGCAGAAAGAAAAGAGTTTCAGGTGCTCATCTATTTTTTGTTCTTGTTATAGTTTGTGTTTCCTATTTCCTTTCTGTGGCCCCAAGGAAATCAGGCTATAAAGAGCCTCGTTTTCTAGCTTACTTCTGAAAATGCTTCCATCAGTCACGAGCTGTCATCCCTGCTCCAGAAGTAATGAACATGTTTTGGCATTAAACATGAATTTATTATGAAGTATAGATGGTGTTGGGATGGAGAAGCAAATACCAAAGCCCAGGTGTATGCGTGGATGGAGTGTATATGCGAATGGGTTTAGAGGTTGATATTTGCTGCCTCCTGACTCATCTTGCCTGTTAACGTAAGGTGGGATGACAGTGAAAAAGGTTGTGTGTGACTTGGCATCTCTTAAAAAAGAAAACAAGAGTACAGTGATTGCTTATTGTTTTGCTTCTGACGCAGACTGAAGTGTTATCTTTTAAGTATTCCAATTGTGAAAGGGTGTGGGTTTTTTTTCCATTGGGCTGTTTAAAATTTATCATAGGTTGCTGAAATATCTTCCATAAGCTTTCTCTTTTGGAGTATATATGTTCCTGTTTGGAGTGTTAGTATCCCAACTGCTCTTTGTATATACAAGTCTTCTCACTGGGCAGTAGAGGGATGTTCACCCACTGTAGCACAAGTCAGAGAGCCCTTCGTACTCATCAAATCCAGTAGGTTATCAGCTCTGTACTGTGTGAAATACAAAACTGGGCAATTGTCTGTCACTGTGGACGCATGCATAAGACAGAGAGTGAATTTTAAAGCAGTCTCTCTCTGTAAATATTGCAGGGCTTGAAGTAGTCCGTATAGTAGAGTCTACAGCAAAGATTTAGCATTTATTTATTTATTTTTATATCTGTCTATCTATCTATCTGCAGTTTGCTCATGCTGTCAAAGAAGGGTGGTGGAAAGTTCTTCCTGGTGTCCAAGCTACGGAGAGATTCCCATTTCTGTAATGAGTCTTTTCAAAGGAAGCAGATGGTATACGGAGATGGGGGAGTCAAAGTATTTTCCCTGGAAAAATACCAGGGAAGAGCAGAAACAAAGGAAAAATCAGGAAAATACTCATTACTTCTACCTTGTCACAATACTTGTGACTTGTGCTGTCTTGAGGCTCTGAGGAATCTTTGGAGAAAATACAAATTAACCTTTAAATTGTAAAAAATAATAATAATTATTAATATTACTGTAGTACATTGCTATCATTTAAGTGCAAATATGCAGAATGACTGTGAGTGGGTCACACTTCAAAGCTAAGTTGTGTTTTTAAAACCTGAGATGAAAAAACAGTCCTAAGCTTGAGAAGTGCATGAAATTAACTGAAGAAGTTTTATGAGTCCATTACCAGGCCTCGGTCCACCATCCGCATTTTTTATGAATATAATTTTACAGGGTTTTTCTTACTGTATCTGTTGATATTTTTTTTCACTTACAAATGACCAGCTTTGAGGGGAGGAGGAGAAGGAACTGCAGCTAGGAGTGAATCAGCTCCAAACCAGGGGAGAAGATCTCAAGCAGCTAAAAAGCAAAAACTTTGTGGCTGGGATAATGGACTAGGAGAGAGTTACTTGAGCAAACGAGGGCTGTGGTTGAAGCTCCCTGTTGTTTCCTGCTCAAAAGCAGCAACAGCAACAAAGTCTCATATGAAATCTGGATGTTTGAATTCGGCATCCACACTCTTCCATTTTTAGGCATCCTAATACTTTTGTGTACTAGAGTTTGGGCTCCTTTACATTTTACTTTGCTTCTTTGAATTGTCAACCTAAGCATTCAGAAATCATGAATCAGCCTCCCTCTCCCTCCAGTGGCTTAGAAACCATCAGATCTTAAGAAATAACAGATGTTTTTTCTTTATTTGCCTTCTGGTTTTTGAGCTTGCAGCGTTCATATTTTAAAATGCTTCCCCTCAAACCCCAGGCTAACACTTTATTTTTTCATTGTTTAAATTTAAAACAGATTCTTCTATCACCCTTAGTCATGGGAGCTTTAAGAAGAAAAATTCCAAGCTCATGACAAAATCATGAGTTGGCCTTGCTTGAATTGCCTGATTCCTTTAGGTTGTCTTTGAAAATGGAGGATAAGACTTGATCTTCTGGGTTATTGCAGAATCTTTTGGGTTATTAATCTTTTCTTATTGCAAGCAGCCATGTTACATAATTCAACCCCAATTTATTTTGACTTCATCTTAATGATGCTGCTGTTTATGCCCTGTATATTCCATGGAAAACTCTTGCAGAACCTCACCGATAAATCAGCCATGGAACTTCTAATTTCTAGCCTAAACATAATCATAGTCTTGTTGATAGTCAGGACTATATAAACATCATGCTTTAGTTGATCTGAGTGTATTATGCTGCCTGGGTTTTATTTCTGCTTTTACTGTCGTTCCTGATCGCCTCGTTTTTTTGATGTGGTCAACCTCCTCTTCAGTACTGCACGCTATGAGAAGAATTGCTCTAAGGAAGTGCAGCCTCCAGCTGTATCTACCTTGCACAGCTCCAGTGGCCTCTCTTCCCCATCTACCTTTGCTGACTTTTGACCTTTCTCCCTTGAAGGAGATGCATTTTCAGATATAGTTCAGGCTGCTTTTTTTCTCTCACTCTTCTTTTCTACATTCCTCTTGTTTGTCTGGTTCTCTGCCCAGCTGTGTCTGAAATTTCCTTCCTTGTGAAAGATATAGATTCCTGTACAGACTGGCATCTTTTGATGAGAACAAATCTTAGGGATTTTGTATCTTTGAATGAAATGCTCATATGTTGACTCATTCGCTTACATTGAAAGTCATGGGACACTGTCCCCCAGAAAAAGTCTGTTCATCAGAAGCATATGTGTGCTTTTGATTATCATTTCCTCCTAGAGGTTAAGTAGAAGTTAATGAGCAAGCAATTTAACAGCAGAATGAGAAAAATATGGAGAAGATGCATCACCTCCCAGGTAGTATATTCTAGCCTACTATATAAATAGTTTAATTGATGACATATGGAAAGTTATAGTGGAAGTGATATAAATGTTCTGGCAGAATGGACAATCTCTGGAGACTGTCACAGCTAATTCTAGATTTTTACCTCACATTTAAGTCTTAGTTTACCAACACACTTTTCAGACTTGAATACTAAAAGAAAATTAATTTGACATTTGGGGGCTTTCAGTGTTGATTTGAGTATTGTTTGTGCTAAAGATCTGCACTTGAGCTACCTAAGAGGTTTCATTTGAAATTTCTGTCAGGGTCTTAGGTTCTTACTTTTAAAGCAAGGGCTGTGGACATACGTAGCGAAAGGCTCTCCATCCGTTTGTGCTTCAAGACCCAAGCTTCAGCTTGGAATGGTGAAATGAAGAAGGCTGGGAACATGTAACTTGTGCAGTGTTCAGGCTCTCCTGGGTGGCAGTGGTCGGGTCTTAATGAGTGCAAATAATTCCTCATATAAATGAATGTTATTCTGTGCCTACTAGTCAGGCCTATTTTGACTACATATAAGTAACAGTCCACAGTACCCCATTTTCTAGAACTGATTTGCTGAGTTTTGGAGAAAAAAAAAAACTTAGACTATAATAAAAGTTATTTTTAGAAAGTCTGGATAGTTATCGCTATACACAGAAAGTATAACATGCAATCAGAGGTGCTGGATTTTAACAGTGGTTGTGGAAGATTACTGCTGCCTTTGTCAAAAACATGTTCATTTGAGAGATTTCATTCTTAGCAGGTACCAAATTTTGAATTATGACTCTTAAGAATTTGTTTGACTTGGGCAGTTGAGAGAAAGCTGCATCTTCTTTGGTCTGCACTTATAGGACAGTAAGAGCAGTGTGAACACGCTGTTCAAGCATGTGAATATGTATATATGTATTCATTCTTTTTTTTTATCAGGAATTTCTTTGGAAAAATACTTGCTACTTTGAAGATAGAGTGGCATGCGAAGGCACGTCGAAAAGAAAATGCAGTGTACATGCTTTTAGGTCCTCTTTCATCCCCATTTTTGTTTGGTTTACGTGTTGGACTATCTGATCCTGTTATCCCATGCTAAACATGTTACACAAATTAGTGATTAACTAGAACAAGCATTTCCAATCCTGTCCTTGGCCCTTTCACTTTTCTGACAAGAACTTTGGAAAAGACCTTCAAAGAAAGGGATGGTCACCTGGCAAATTATTTCCCACTAAGGTGTCTTAGAAACGTAGCACACTCTCCTCCTGCAAATGCTTGCTTAATGTAAGGTAATAGTGTCAGTCAGTAACTTGTGAGTGTCAGTCAGTAACTTGGGAGCGCTCTAGTAATCTGGAGACTAATGAGTGTAATACCCTGATGCCATCCAGGCAGGCTGTACCCAGCTCAGCTTGCGCACACAAATATGAAACCAACCTCATGACACCACCGTGCTGGAATGGGCATGGGCTGATGTTTCAACAGGTGTCCCAGCAAATCCCATATATCAATATTATGGTTAAGGACAAAATGACCTCTTGCCTGGGTGACTATAATTTGCCTGTTTAAAACACAGCCATGCAATCACCAGCACAATCATTGCAAGTCAAAAAAAACAAAGGTAAACCAGACTGCCGTGTCTTTTCTGAAGAGCATGTTATTAAGCATGAAGTTCTGACTACTTGGGAGAAGCAGGATTTGCAAAGTAATTTGGACACAGTAATGCTCTTAGGAGACACTTTCAAGACATTCAGAGTTTCTGATTCAAGCTGCCTGATTGTAAGGGACCAAAATCTCCAGTGCTGTGTTCTTAAGCAGGAAGTGAAGCTCCTCATGTAAGTAGAGCACAGTAGTAATTATTGAAAGGGCACTTTGAAGGTAAAATCTTGTTCAAGTTTTTAGTCAATCTTTGTATAAGCAGTTGGTACTCTGAAAATACAGTATTTAGTGGTGTAGCAGTGGTTCATCATACCATATGAATAGTTACCCTTGTTTCCATACAAAAGCCAATGGAAATAATGGTGTATCATGAATGCAGATTATCACAGATAGATGTAACTGCAGGATCAACAGATCAACAAGTATTCTAATATCTGTTGAAAACCACAGTGATATTTTTTTTTCCAAATCATCGTTTGTGATATCCTAGAAAGTAATTTTTTATTATATTAGTAGACACTTATTTTAAGAATATTTAAAGATTAGAGGTGAAACTTCATTAAAGGCATATTACTGTAGAGTTTAGGTATTCCTGCTAGATTTATTGTCCACGTTAAGCATCTTCAGACACTCTCAACAAAGGAAAGCCTTGTTTGTTCAATTTCATTTATTTGTTTATACTTCGTGCCCTTCTGTGATGCTAGGAACAGTGATTTACAGTGTGGTGTTTAAAACCTGTTGGGAATAATCAGACTCCCTCACCTCCACACCCCCATGTAATACTTGGCTACCAATCACTGCACAAAACATCTTAAACATAATGCACAGAAACAGATTTCAGAAACAACTTAGCATCAGTTTGAAGGCTTTGTGTATGTTCTATGATTTTTCCTCTTTTCTACACAAGATTGGCTCTCTGGAAAAGTATATTATTGCTAGAAATAACAGTAAGCAGATTTTTGCCTTTGGCTAATACAGTCATTAAAATGTGGCTATAAATTGTCCCTTGTATAACTGCATCCATTGTATGTGCCATGTGTGTTTTTCAGGCTGTTACCCAAGTGTTGAAGGAAAAAGCCATGCATATGTCTATTTTTAACATAATTATGTACATACGTACATATATCATGGTTCTTAAAAAGTACTTTTTTTTTCCCAAATCACTAATTTATCGGTGTTTTATACTGGAATTGGAGAGTGACTGTATCAGTTATTTAAATATTTCTTTTAATTGAAAATACCAGTTCTCATAACTAGAAAGGCATGGCTATTAGACAGACACGTTGTTCCATTATTTGGCATCAGTTTCAAGACCTTATGCAGCAGCCTACACAGAAAGCACTGTTATTTGGATTTTCCACATTTGGGCTTCTCTACTGTTCTTGGAGATCCTTGCCAAGCAATTTTTTGCTAGCAAAAAAAAAAAAAAAATGCCTGTGGGACCACTTTTGCTTTGTGAAATAGTGATCACCATCCAGGCTGACCACCCTTGCGAGCGGCTGAGCTCGTTGCCTCTTGTCCGCAGTAAATGTGGGGGGCATTCGGCACCCTACAGGCTGGGTCTGTGGAGTCCAATTCTGAGTTTATTTCAGTGGTGTTGGGCTCCAAGTCGCCTTAAGGCCATCATTGCTGCCCTAGAAGAAGATAGAAGTCTTTGATTTGACAAGAGTAGCCCAGATGAATCTTGTAGTGGTGATTCTGTGGTTCTTCTTGTCAACATTATAGATGCTTATTAGAAAACTGTTCAGTGTTAGTGTTTTGTGTGACAAATTTAGTGGACCCTTTTTATTATAGAGTAATATTTTTACTATTATTGTTACTACACAGAAATATTTGTATTTTGCCGATAGTTCTGATTTACAAGTGCAATACATTCGGAAAATAGAAGGTTTTGCTGTAGCTATTGGGACCTGTCCCTTTGTCACAGTTATACACTCACAATGCCATCTTCTTTATTTCTGCTTCATGATTGTTGAGTTCTCCTGAACTTTTTGGGGATCATTATCTTGCTTAAAATAAATATTCATTAAAAAAAAAAAAAGTGTGTCAGACCTTAATATTGGCTGGCTAAAGGTTTAGAGGAAGATTAATCTCTCTTCATTTTGGTTGTTTGAAAGTTGAGCCTCTGAACCAAAGGGAGTAGAAGAGGCTCCCTTGATTGCTAGTGCAATGAGAGTGATGCCCCCTTTGGGCAACTCATCCCATGTGTGTGACACATTTATCTTGAGATGGGGTGAATTGTTTTCTCGTGATGCTTTTCTCTTGTTTCTCTACAGAGAGACAGCCTGGGTGTTCAGTTTAGACTAAACATAAAACTTGTAGGCAGCTTTAGGTAGGTGAATTTATTTCCACTGTAACCTTTGATGTAGCCTTGTAGTTGAGGCAATCGCCCCATGACTCAACATGAGAAAAAAATGTTGCTTTTAATATACTTGCAATAGTCAAAAATAGATACAAGAACATTTGGAGACATTATTGCAGGCAGTTATGGGGAGTGAAATGGATTTTAATAGGGTCTTATCTTCGTTGTAATTATCAGGAGGGGAAGAGTGTTGTGCTTTTATTAAAGAAGTACAATTGATGGGGCAAGTTTGTGTCTCCACCCTCCTCAAGATGAATGGGTTTTGCACACTGGTAAAAATGTGCTCTGTGAAATTTTTATGTTCAGTATTGGATCCACATGTGATGTCAGAGAAGTGACCTCCATAGATCTTTTGATTTCGCAGACTTCTAAAATTACTCAGTGGAATGCTGACCCTAATAATAAGTCTCCAGTAAGGGCACCTATCCACATATATTCAGCATCACTCACAAATAAACCTAAGCCCTTCCTTAAATATTTGATTTAATGTCAGAATCTCCTGAAATAGCTGGTGGTGAGAGCAGTCTATTGGATATGAATTATGCTTCTTTTACTGGGGAATGGTTTGTCTTTAGTAGTTCAGTGATTTGAATTGAGTCTTCAGGAGGCTTTATAAAATATTCTGATGATATCAGCTGTGCATAATGTCTTTTGTGTAAGCACTTATCTGGTCCCTAACAGCACAGTAGACAAAATCGTTCATGAATGTTAATAATAACAAGAAGTGAGCATGCCACCAAGTTAAAGATAGCATAAATCAGTGGGAAAACAGAAGTAGCAATAAGGTGAAGGCCTAATTCTTGTAGTTTCCTCTGTTTTCCTCTGGAAATTCCCTTTCTTTCCATTTACTGTAAAGGAAATCCAGGACAACTGGATGCTTCATTGCCTACAGTTAAAGAGAGAAGGAGTCTCAACCCAAGCAAGGCCTTGTGGATAATGAGGAAAACAGTGATCTTATTAAAGAGCTTGAGAACAGGTCTGTATCTGCCAGTTAGTGCATAACAGGCTGAATAATGCCCTGCCTCAGTGCTGGGGAACGACGTTATTTTTTGTTCAAGAAGGAAGAGTGTGTTATCCGGAGGGAAAAAAAAAGCAGTTTCTGACAGTGCTGACAGTGCTGATGGCATCTCCAGCCTTTCTCTGGCTTTAGCTGTTTGCAGCAGCAGTTACGGTGCAGTGGATGGAGTGAGTTCTGTGGTGGGTCTGGTGCTGGTCTGCAGCCTCGGGTCGCGTGCTGGGTTTGAGCTGCTCCTCCTTGCGCTGTATGGGGGCAGCCTGTGGCTCTGGGCATGGGATGGTGCTCAGGCACAGCACTAGTGCTCTCCGAGGCAGAGGCTGTGGCCAGATACAAGTATCCCATGAGCAAGATCTACGTACTAAACCCATCTTTGGATGTGCACATCCATGGACCCAGTTGCTATATGATACTCTCGTTGAGCAAACCTGGCTTTGCTCTTAGAGCCAGCGGGCTTTGCCGTAGGTGCCTGCAGTACCTCTCTGTGCCTCTGCTAGGCCTGGCGCCAGGAGAGGTGAGGAGGTGTAAACTCCAGTGATGACAGACCTCTGAACTAGCTCCTCTTGGCACTTCCTCAGCCTGGTTTTAGCCTTGTCTCATTACTATAGGATATCAGAACTTGTTTTTCTTTTTCTTTCTGTGTGTGAACTCTGGATGGCTGGAAGGTGAAATGCGGGATCTGTGCAGCTCCTGTCTGGTCACCAGCTGTTCAGTCTAGCAGGGGCATGATAGCCAGCATCGCCAGCACGTGCAGTGTGTTCTCTGCAGGAGCCTCCCACTGGGATTCGGCAGTCAGTGCCTTTTCTCAGCTTATATGAGAATACTGAGCAATATTAACAAGCCAGTAAGGATTAAATGCCAGTGGTGTGCCAGCAACGCGTAGCTGCATGAAGCTTTCACATCTCACAAAGCCCGTGCCATTTTCCTGGCCTTGTTTGATGTGTGGGAGTAGACTGAGTGTCTCAAGCTTGTCTGGTACTGAGTAATTTTATCCATCAAATTACTAAATATTTATAGTCTAAAGAAGCAACAACTGATAACAGTGTCTCCTTAATGCCCAATAAGGTCAATCCCTGTTTTAGTCAGGTGAAATTCTTTGTCAAGCCTGAGGAGACATTGTGATTAAACACAATGAACAAATGAACAACAAATAATCCTAACCAGTAAATATAACTGAGTTTAGTGTTAAAGGATGCTGAAAGAAGCATGCAAGCAGTAATCATAGTTAAATGCCATTGTGGTCTCTTCAGTATGGAGAAATTTTTTTCCATATGGAGAGTTACCTGAGACATCATAGGGATGCTCTTCTCTATGACTATTAGACTGGCGTAAGCTGATTTCTGAAGCTGGCAGCAAGGCAGTGTTTCAGGGGAGATGACTAAAACATGCATTTACCTGGCACCGAACTGCAGAGTTAGAAAGACCATGAGTAACACAATTTATAAATAGGCGAGGATGGAGGATTAAGTCTCATAGGAGGGACAAAATGATTTGTATCCATTCGGAAAAAGAACAAATCTGAAGTGCACTTCTGATGAGCCACTTAATAAGATGGTCAGTGTTAAATTCTAAGCTTCATTCTGCTGGCTTTTTTCCTCAGCTATATGTGGTCTTTCCAGCAATTAACATTTGCCAGGCATGGCCTCTGACACCTGAAGTTTATGACAAGGCTTCCACATCCTGCCAAAGTCGTGGCTAGGAAGAATTGGTCTCATTGCTGGTGCCGTGCTTTGGCAACCCACTCTCACCGGGGCACTGGCAGAAATAGCACTTGGACATGCTGCTTCCTGGGGGCCTGCTGGGTTTTTCACCTCGGTGTGAAGCTGAGGAAGTGCTGCTCTCAGAGAAGCAGTGTGAGAAGTCACTGAATGTGAGCTGGTAGCTGCAACCATCCTGGGGCCGCCTGGTCCCCGTCTTTGTGCACCCTCAGCCGGCAGAGCGTTCCCTTTGCTGCAGCTAAATCCCCCGCTGCTTTCGACTGGCTTTTCCCCTCACTTGATTAGATGGGAATCTAAGAAATTACCCTTCCGCCTTAGGCACCTCCATTAAGTTCTTAGAGTTAGGTGGGATTAATTTAGATATATCTAAAAAAAAAATAAAAGGGAGTGGCATAGGATGGAAATTTGTTCCTGACAAATTGCTTAAACCCTGGCAGATAACAATTCTGTGGCAATTTTAATTTATATGATGAAATGGCATCTCAATAATAATCACTTGTAGCATCCAATTATCTTGTTATGTTGTAAATAAGATACTCACATAGACCAGGAATCCAGTAATTACCTGAATGTTAATGTTGAATACAACAAATCGGTAAACATCAATTTAAGATTTATGCTGTCTTTAATCACTAATTTAATTATTTTAACCTTAATCACTGAGAAACAGGAGTTAGATAACTAAGCCTTTTCCAAGTGTACACATTTTTCTTAAAGTTAAATGAATTTAAACTTTAATTCTGGAGGAATTGGGCCTAAAGCTGCAAATATGGTCAAAAAGGTCGATTGTGCCAGCCTGGTGTTTTACTTTGGACAGCATATCCCTGAAGAGCTCCCTGACTGTCCTCGTTGAAATTGCTTGTTTCCCATCAAGTCCGTTGTTGCTGCTCGAGCTCATCGCTATCAACATGGTATCTGATACTATGCTGCTGTATTCGGGTCTTAAGTACAAACAGTTTAGTTAGTTGTTCACCTTTGTAAATCTGCTATGCCTGAAGATTTGTTTTAAGTACTTTCTCCAAAGTCCAGATCACAATAACTAAGCCTGCACAACACATGTCTTCAAGTGGAGCATAAAAGAAAACAATATAGCACGTTAAAACCAAATAGAAGCAATAAAAGTTTTCTTTCAGGGATTGTGATAATGCACTAGTGCTAATATGATGTTACTTCCATGTTTGAAGCTTCTAGCTGAGTGAGAGAAAGCAGATATCTTGAGAATCTCCTTAGCTTAAATATTTTTAAGGATAAATAAGCAGTGATGCAGAAGCCTGTAAGCTATTTTCCTCCGAAGTACTGCATGTTAATTGGGAGTATTTTCCTAAAATGCTGTCAAGACACAGGTAATTCTGCAAAATGCACACAGATGTGAGGCGTGCACATACACATGCAGAAGAACGTTTTGGAAGTAGGATGAATATTGAAGGTCTCAAGCTCCTCTTAGGTAAGGGTAAAACCTTTTCATAGTTGAAAGGAAGCTCCTCCTCAGTTCAGAGCATATGCTGTTAGCAGACAAAATCATGCACATTTTAGCAGTCCCCCTGGCCTTTCCTTCACCCCTGCAGACAGAAAGACATATCCCCCTTTTCTCCGCTTTGACATGAGTACATAAGAAATTCTCTGCTCTGTATGTTCTGTTTAGCTGTTTAGAGTTGGGTTCAATACGTGGGTCAGTCCCAGCAATTCTGGGTCTTGAAGTGCCTGGAGGTGAAGCCCCCATTCTTCACGCAGTTGTGGGTACTACTCCTGTATCTGCACTCCCTTTCAGTCACTACAGTTATTTGATATTTGCTAATGTAGCCATCTGATAAACCTTTACAATCCAGAGGTAATTTCAGCTTTCACAGACCTGGGATGACTTATGTGTCCATTTTTTTTTTCAAAAGGCTTCCTGTGTAGGCATATGAGTAGTCATATTAAAAAAAAAATCAAGGTTGTTATTTTTTATCTTCCTGTGAAAACATGAGTTATTAAGAGCTCCCACTGAAACCTCTTGGTAAAAGAAGTCATTACTGTAACACCTCCACTTAGCAAGCAGTCTTTCCTGTATGGTTTATTTTACAACGAAGTGACAATGCAGAGAGAGTTGTCACTTATTTCTCATCTCTGATGTATTAGAATGGTGCTTCCTCTGCATATTTAGAAGACAGATACCCAGCATATTCATTCTTGAGGTCTGTTTGAGGCTGCTTTGAGAAACATTGAGTATCTTTCCCATATATCCATGATGTAAAAGCTTCCAAGCTGTTTGAGGCAGTCAAGTTGGTGGCAGATCCTACATGAGCAGACATGCAGGAGCAGACATGAGCAGACACTTTAAATTATGTGGAGAACTTGACTGTCAAAAGGCAGCTCCAAACTCTTGCCTTAAAGATGTGACTTCTTACTTAAAAGATTTGATAGCTTCTGAGACTTGCATTTTGTGCTTAGCAGGCTTTGCTTCCACAAAAGCATTTTGTTGGTATGAATTTTATTCTTGAGGAATGAAGTTGGCACCATCTCTTTCAGTTTCACACGCAAAATGCAGGATTACTGCGCATCTAATCCGGTTTAACTCTAGGATGCTGCAGCCAAGCCTTCCCTTTGCCAGTCCAAAGAATTTTGTGAACCAGCTTAGTCCCAGGCTGATCCTATAAAAACTCTTAATTGTTTTAATTTCATGCAGGATTAGCTCTGGCTCACACTGTAGCTGTCAGAGTGAGCGAGAGCGGTGGCTGAGGGCAGGAGCAGAGCGGTCTCAGGGTCCAATGTGAATATGCTGCTCACAGGCTGAAGGCATCATCTGAGGGTGCAGTTTTAACATAGCAGTGCAGTGGTAGCAAGCTCTGTATCCTATTGATAAAAATATCTTCTCCTTCTGCTATCAAAGTAAAAAGAAAAATACATGCAATTTTGAATGGTGCAGCTCTTGCTCAGGTAAGGTCATGTGGGGATGGTTGCAGGAATCATGAGAAGCTTTGCTATGTTGCGTTTGGTTTTACTGTGGCATTAGGATTAATGTCTTGCCTGTTACCCATTTTTTTTCATTTTTGTGGGCCTAAGAGTTCTTGTATTTGTATAATTTCTGTGGCTTAATTAAAGGGCTTTACTTGCATAATAGCTAAAATAAAATTGAAATAAAAGTAAATAACCACTTTGCATTCCCAATCTGGTTTTGTAGTCCATAACTTCCAGGATAGTTATAACTGTGCAAACTTGCAGTGTTTTCAGTTGCGTGTAAGGGTTCTGTTTTCACATTTGATGACTTCAGCATTGTTTATTCTTTATTCCAGTAAAGCATTTGCTTTTAGCTAAAGAAAATGAGAAAAACTGCACAGGCAAAGAAAACAGACCAGAAGAGATAGTGGCCTGAATAATGGAATGATGTTATTTTCTTCTCAAACACTAATTGATGTTGAAAAAAAGAAAACCAAAGGAGGTGGTTAGAGGGTTTTTCCTTGAAACAGAGAAATGGAAAAGTGGGAGGTATGGACGGTTCGCAGAGCTTGGGGTTTCCATTCCCAATTACATGTTGGCTGCCGTGTTGCTGAATTACACGGAAAGTGCTGAATGGGGCCATTATATTCCTCCTCAAAAGTTGTGGGCTATGAAATACAATCCAAGGTATTTTTAATGAGTGCTCTGAACCTCCGTTTCAGCTTCTCCTAAAAAACAAGGAGAGCAGTATGCTGCTAAATAGCGCTGAGGCCGGGGGGGTTAAACTCATTCAGCCTTTTGCTCACGGGGAGGGAAAATAGTATTAACATTTACTTGTCAGGTGTGTATTTACTACTGAAGTTGAGTAAAACAGCTTTCCATGCAGCAAGCTCTGTGAAAAATGAGGTTGTAGCAGCCTCACATCAAGCTCTCCTCTGGTTTCTGAAAACAAGTGTGGGGTGGTGCAATGTTGTGTTGTGTGTTGCTCTGCAAAAACGCCAGTTCTTGAGGTGCTCTCCCAAATTGCTACCACTGTTGGATGCCCACCAGGGGTCTTGCTGCTAGCGTTGTGTTAGCTTTGGGCATCTTCCTCCACTCTTAGCATGAACCTGCTCTTGGAAAAGCGCACAATTTTGTTGTTACCTTCCTTTTTTTCCTTCATGCAAATTCATGAATCAGTTTGCTCCAAGGTCTGAAGTTCATGACAGACTGATTCTCGTTCTTCCAAGTCATCCCTGTTCGACATCAAGGCTGTGTAGCTGGGATACAGCACATTAGTGACACTCTTCTGAGAGGAAAATAGTCTTTTCCCAAAGGGAATGTTTGCCTTGCTGCTGGGATAAAGAACCACTACAAGATTCTCTTTAATTTTGCTAATGAAACTAGGCCGGCATGACTCAATATTTGTAGGAGCTAATTTCAAGGAGTAAAATAATATATTTTTAGTAATGCTTCTCATTGTCTTTTTAATGTCTGGTTGTTCTCATCCTCATTATGACTTCAAAATAATGTTGAAGTAATTTTGCTTTAGAAACAGTGGCTCTGGCAAGAGTCTTGGAAGACTCAAGCCATGAAATTCTACAGCTTTAAGCAGCTGCCTAAAAGACTACCTCAGCTACTACTGACTCCCACCAAACCTGTTACACCTTTCTTAGAGTCTTAAGGCAGCCAGCAGCAGCAGCTGTGCTACAAGAAACAAGACTTGGGGCTTTTCAGAAGGTAAATTAGCCTGTGCAGAGACTCCTTGCTCAAGTTTGTTTAGGTGTTTTGGGTTTTTGATACTGAAATCCACGTTCACGTTTCATGTGAAGATGTATGTTATCTCCATCAGTACAATTTCCAAGAGTCTCAACCACACAAAAAACGACATCTTCAGCTGAGTTCATTACCTGAGGGGATCAGAGCAGTCCTTTTAAGCCGATAAAGTGATTTTGAGGAGGAAGTGTGTATATTTTTTGAATCAGTACAAAGTCGAGGCAAAAAGTTGGTTGTATTTTTCTGAGAGCTAGATGTCAACTAGTTAAAATGATGTAGTGCAGTAAAAGCAACCATGAAACTAATCATGAAGTGTTTTATTACTGCTTTTCACGGTGAATAGTGTTTGGTAATAAACAGATACATATTAAGAGCACAGTGACCAAAGGCCGAGTGTTTTTGGTGTACAGTACTAGTGGACTAGAAGTGCCAGATTTCCGTGGGCATTGCTGACAACGGGACGAACCTGCCAAACAAATTGCTCTGTGGTCCTTTGTCTCATGACTTTCATGACTTCCCATGACTTGTGTCCCACATGACTTCTTGGAGAAGTTCTCCAGGCCTTGCTTTCTTTGGTAGGCTCCTCTTCACAAAGGACTTCACTAGTTTGTTGGTAGTTTTGCTGTCTCTGCATCTGTTAGAGATTACAGTAATTCAAGGGACAGAAGAAGAAGCAGTACTGATACCAGTTTGCATTTGTAAAAACTACCAAAAAAAAAATGGATCATTATATCTGAAGATGATTGTTTAGTTCACGGCAAGAAAGGCTCAGTGCTGAAGCCAGCCCATCTCTTCTCTTTTCTGTTTCCTCCCTGGATATGGACAAGTGCCATGTAAGTGTGGGTTGTATTTGCCCATTAAGATACAAAGCTGTGATTTTATGAGCCGAAGAAGAAGAGACCAAGCGGAGCCTCCAGTTCCAATAGCTTTAGTGAGCTGTAATTATGTAGATCTACAGCTACTTGAGGAATTACTAGAGCTGAATTTTATATGCCTGACTCTGCTGTAAGAAGTTTAATCAAGCGCTACTGGAAATAGCCTCATCATACAATTTTACATTAGATTTGCTAGATAATCTTTTCTTTTTTTGTTCCATGCTATTTAACTATTAAAGGGGATTATTTAGAAGCAAAAATAGTCTTTTCATGATAAACATTCATTTTTTCACCTGAGCTTTACAGATGGCTATTTCTGGTAAAGTTGCTTTGGAGGAACAGAAGAGAACTTAAAATCTAGTTGGGAAATTATTCTGCTTTTGCCTTCTTTTAGGAAATATTTTGACGGAAGCCAGTTTATCACAATCAGAAAACCAGGAGCATGACTGCAACAACAAAGCTGTCTGTTTTCAAAAGGAGAAAATTACATGTTTCTTTAGGAACAGGTGCTAAAAAATGCAAGCAAATGAAATAGCTGTTAAAATCCTTCCCCATATATTTTTACTTTGGTAGATGTTTGTTATGTTGATTCTCTCTTTTTTTTTTTTTAGCTAATAATCACAGTGCTAAAATTAGTGCAGTTTACTGCTGGTATGTCTTTTTAAGGGCAAGTATTTGACATAAAACACCCCCAAAGCAAAAATCACTGCATCTTACAGTCATGCTGTTTAAAACAAAACAAATGGACCTGCTACCAACAGAAGTGCTTCAGACACTGCAGAAGGGGAGAACTGGCTGAAAAGGGAAAATAGCTTTGGTGTTGAGTGTAAGCTAGGAAAGCAGTGCACTAAAATCTAAAAATAAAAAAAACACTTTAAATAGTCTCACTGTACACCAACAGCAGATGATCGATTGCCTCTTTTAATATGCAATAAGAGACGTATTTGAGGCACTTGGCCTCAGTCCTACCTTTCATGGCTTGTATATAGTGCAGTCTGTGCGAGAGCACGTGGCATCCAGCCCTTTAACCACACTGGAACGGGAAATATTGTAAAATGAGCGAGGTATCCGTGGCAGGTAGTAGGATATCATGAAAATTTGGCTGCTTGTACAGCTCCCTTCCAAATGGGAAGGATCTTCTGAGGCTACAGGTCTGCATCCTGCAGGAGAGGGAAGAGAGAAGGGCAGAGAATGCCTGGAGCCACCGAAGGGGTAGGTCCAGGGCAGCAAGACCCAGCCCAATGATTCTTTTAATTCCACTTCTAAACAATAGACAGTTGCTAAATATGAAATATGCATCTCTTATTCTACCAGAAACAAGTATGAAATTTATCTCCTGATGCTGCCCGTTTTGTCCTCCTGCGAGCAATTGCTGAGCCTCCTTGGAAGTCTAAACTGCAGCAAGAGTTATTTAAGAAACCCATTGCTCAGTCTCATCTCTGAAATTATTTTTATACTATTTGCTTATCATGAACTCATTTTGTTTTCATATATATATATATGTACACTAACAACTTTGTATAACTGAGAAAATTCATGTTGCTAAGTGTGTGGGGCTGTTATTTTTGGTGATGATTATGACTACATATGGCTTAAGAAATAGTCATGAAAATGCTGGGTGAAGTTTTTGCTATCAATTCAATAGTTAAACTGAAGTACAAATGTAATTTGGAAGTCAAATTGATCTGAAATACTATAGCTTTTTAGAAGATTTGTAGTGACAGAACTTTTTAAAATTGCTTTGTATTTTAATATTGGTAAAATGTAACATTTAAGTGTTTTTATTAATATTTAGCCTGATCTAAATTGTGGCATTCATTTTTGAGCATTCAAAACGTGATAAGAGTAGGGCATTAAGGAAAGAAATGTCTGTCTTTATATTATAGTAAGTGTAAATAATGAGTATACTTTGTCTTTTGGATGAAAATAAAGGAATTATTTTCTCTTGATTAGTTGTTACTAATTGAAGTAGGAATTGAAACAAACAACATTAAAAGAATATACACAAACATACACAAAATACCTTTTTTCTGGTCCATTTGCAGCAATTTTGAAGGAGTAAGAGAAAGAGAATAGTCCATGTTTCCACATGAAACTCTCTTACTTTGGCAAAGTCCCCTTACATTTTTCAGATGTTCCCAAGAGAGTGTTTATTTTACTTCTTTGTAACCTGACATCATGACATCATAACATTAAAAAAAAAATCTTTCAATGAGAGATCTGTTCACTCTGAGTGGGCAGATAGGTAAGACTGATAAAATGGCTATTTGATCCTAAGCAGATACATATGCGTGTGTGTGTGTATATACACATATATACACACAGACACACATAATTATATGTATAGCGAAATAAATATGTAGATAGATGAATCTGAGAAGAGAAAAAATGTGTCCAGACTCCCTTCTTATAAAGTCTTGGAAAATTTTTCACATACTATACATTTTCTTTAAAAGTTTCATTATTATAATCTGTGCCAAAGAATGATCTGAACAAGTATATAGAGGGATATATTTTTTAGTATTTGGAAGTCTCCTGGAAGTTAAAAAAATGTTAAATCTATTAAAGTATTCATTGCTGGAAGATGCATAAATAACTTACCGTTTTGGATTTTGGTGGGAGTAGAGGGAAGGGAAATTGAGTAATACCGAAATAATGAGCAGTAATATTGAAATAATGTGTTGGATGCACAATGCGTGATGCAGTCTGCTTCAACTCGGTAACTTCATTGCTTGCAGCTAAATGTGGTTATGCACATTATTCATAATTTAGGACTTACCGGGCTGCCATTCCCTGAAAATGTAAAGTGTCTTTTAAGATGTAATATCATAGAGCTAAATGAAAGGCCAGCTCAAAATACATTAAGCAATAAGGCTGTGTAGCTTGAAATTAGCAAGCTTGTTTTCACTGCAATAAAATTGTAATGTTATTTTGGTGCGGCTGAAATTCCTCAAGAGAGGAATGGGAATGCCCTGCTACCCACATGACTGGGGTTCACCTCATCTAAAATTGACCTTATAAAAGGGAGGTGTGAGGACTCTCTTTCAGCCTAGCATCCACACAGCTTATTGGGAGGGTACCGGCCTTGCCACCAATCGTCATCCTGGGTGACTTCCTTGTGACTTGAGTACCTCGTCCTCCTCATTGGGTCTCCTGCAGGTCAACCCTGGCTGTTTTTGGTGTGGGCACTTGCTCGATGAGGCTTCTGCATACCCGCCGCATTTGGCCCTATGCATAAGCACCACATGTCTCGGTCCCACGCCCTTGTGTTTGACCCTATGGACGACCGTCTTGACTTTTGCTTGGTCTAGCTGAGTGCTGCCCAGCGCTTGGCATCTGAGACGTGACAATAGGCCTTGGTGGCTGGAGAACATGTTGTCCCATAGGCCCTATAACCGAGGTCAAACCCAACCCCGCTGTTGGATACGGATGAGGTCATGGCTTGGCGTCCTCATTCCTGAATGCGTCCTCTGTCAGCTCGTGCTTACTGTGACCCAAGTGACGGCTTGTTTGCTTCCATATTCAGTGGTCTGAGAGTTTAATTTATTGTGTTTAAGTTTTTTTGTAAAGATGTCATGCAACTGCGCTGAATTAGCATCTCTGTAAGACCAGCCAATTCTTGCATTTTTGAACATTATACTTCTAGTCCTACCAAAGTAAGGGTGTCACCAGGCTCTACATCTCAGCGGCACTTGTACACACAGTGTTTCCTCTTGAATAAACTGTCAGGTTTTATTTTGCGTTAGACAGATCAAAGCTAAGATGAGTTTAGAATAATAATCTTATTTACAGCTCCTTGAGTAAGAAACATTTCATGTTACAGGGGTATGCTCCAGAGAAAATACCAAGTGACATAAATGCTATAACACTGCTGTACCGTTGTCTAAACACATATTAGAAATGAACTTTATGAAAACACTCATCGGCTTTTAATCAGCTGCTTTTCCTCCTGGTATGAGCTCGGGCACGTTTGCTCTCCTTAGCTAACCTTGTGCTGCGTGGTGCTGCAGGGGAGCTCCCCATCTTCTTTCCCTGTTGATCAAAAGCCTCCATGTTGCCTGGTGCACCTTCTTTGCTGAGAGGGAGGTACAAACTTTCATTTCTGTCTGTCAGGAGTCCATCAGATACTTTAGTAAGACGTGTGGATGTGCTTTAACCCAACTGATCTGAAAAGCAGCTTTTCAATTCTCTGGTTATGCGTGTGGATGAAAGCAATGACCTTGGACACAAACAGGTCCTCTGCTCTTCAGCAGCCTTGGCCAAACTTGTCTGGACACTGGAGCATTTGACTGACATTATCAAATCTAGATCACTTCCACTTGTATTTCTGAAAGCTAGTGTAGTTACTACCCCAGATCTAATGTTCCTTTAATATTGTTCAATTGTCTCTAATAAAATACACTTACTGGGAAGTCATTTCCTTAAGAGATGATAGATGTTGCAATGGATGGGCTGAGCAATGTTAGAAAAGCCCTGCCATAACTAGCAAAAGAGGTGGGACTACTAGCATGGGCTGGGCATTGGTCCACATGAGGGATTCCAGTTTGGTGAAGCTAAGGAACACAAAGTGAGTGTATTTGAGTATATTTACACTTCAGATTTGTTTTACATGGCGTTACATCTGATCAGAAGTACCCCGTCTAGAAAAAAAAAATCTTTTCCTCTCTGTATCCTCTTATTTGACTCTTTGAGATGATTTCCTTTTAGTTTCTGCGAGGTAGGTCATGACAAATGCTTCAGACAGTATTTGCAAGACTGTTGTTTGCCGTAGCTGGTATTAACAACAGTTAATAAAATCACACCAGTGAACTTTGCTTCCTGGTGGTGTAGATCTGTTCAAGGCAATTGAAGTTGGGCAAAAACCTGCTCAGCAAGTTCCTGCTTAGGTGAACTTGGCTTTTCCCTTCCAGCTTCACTTTCCAACCGAGCAAAGGGTTTGGTCGTCGTGCCCCGCGTCCCTGAGGCAACTGCAGTCTGTGGTGGTGGCACCTGCATCGCCCTTAGGAAAATGTCATCTTCTTCATTTCCCTTGTGTCAGCCTAGCTGCTGGGCATTTCCTTTTCCCCATATATATTGCACAGAGTTGGATGCACTTCCCTTGGAAAGATGCTTCATGCGCAGGATCATGGCTCAAAACCACCCAGCTTACTCCACATGAAGAATTTGGGAACGTGGTCTGTAACCATGATACAGAGACCAGACACTATCCTGACAAACCTGGAGGGCTGGAGGCCAGGTGAACCACTGCCTGCAGCAAATAGTGTGCTAGCAAAGGGTACTTGTTGGAGATGAGGAGCCTGGGCTTGGGTTTGCTGCTCAGGTCCAGCCCACTTGCTGACTTCAGCTGCTAATGGTTTTCTTTTTTGCTCTGTTATTGCTCTTTCTTTATGCTTTACTAATTATTTACCTGGTGAAAAGGTAGGTTGAGTGCAAGGTCACTTGTCCCAGCTGTGAGCAGGAACTTGAATGTGGGTTTCAGCTAACTGAGAGTTTGGGCTGCCTAATGGGTCGTTATTTATTCTAAAGTGAGCCAAGATGGCCTTTTTCAGGAAGTCTGTTGAGTTAAAATAGGTGCGTCTCTGCCAGGAACAAAAATATTTCCTTGCTGTCTTACACTGAAAAAGTTTTTATTTTTATTTTTATTTTTTTTCTCCAAGGAATTGCTGGTTAGCCATAATTCTCGGTATCTGCTGTCAGCATGGATTTAACCGATGTGCTGCTCAGAAGCGTCCTGGCAGTCAGTTAAGTTGTTGCCTCTGAGAGCTGTAACACTTTGCAAAAACATCTGGTCTTTGTAGAAGAGAGTTTTCTATAGTGAGAATGGAAATGTTTCCCCTTGACTCCTTGGGGCTGGTGTGCAATTCAGAATAGCATGTGCAAACCTGGAGCTGCCTGGTGCACTAAGCGTAAGCGCATGTGAAACCAGGGCCTGTGCCTTGGGTGTAAGCACTGGTGCCCAGCAGACACGCCAGAGCCATGTGTTATGTGTGGCAGGTCTGCTTGCGACCATCTTGGTCTTGCCTGAGTCTGAGGTGTGTTGGCCAAGAAGGCCAGTGGGATCCTGGCTGCATGAGGAGGCCGGGATCCTGCCACTCGGCTCAGCTCTGGTGAGGTTGTACCTGGAGTACTGGGGACAGTTCTGGGCTCCCCGGGAGCTTCTAGAGAGGGTCCTGCATAGAGCGACAAAGATGATTAAGGGACTGGAGCATCTATCATGTGAGGAGAGACTAAGCGGGCTGGGCCTGTTTAGCCTGGGGAAGAGAAGATTGAGAAGAGATTTGATCAACATGCATAAGTGCCTGAGGGGTGAATGCAGGGAGGATGGGGCCAAACTCTTCTCAGTGGCGGCCAGCGACAGGACAAGGGGTAATGGGTACAAGTTGAAACACAGGAAGTTCCATCTGCATGTGAGGAAGAACTTCTTTCCTGTGAGGGTGACAGAACCCTGGCACAGGCTGCCCAGAGAGGCTGTGGAGTCTCCTTCTCTGGAGATCTTCCAAACCCACCCTGTGCCACATGCTCTGGGTGTCCCTGATGGAGCAGGGGGGTTGGACTAGATGATCTCTAGAGGTCCCTTCCAACCTCAACTGTTCTAGGATTCAGTGCCATCCAGGGAAGGATGATTATCTTCCTGCGTTGATGGCCTGTGGGTCTGACCGGTGAATCCACTGAATTTGTAAGTGGTTTTGACAGTGTTTTTTGCTGGACAATATTTTTGCCTAGTTAATTGTTCTGCCACTTATTATGAGCATTTCTGTTTTTCTGTAGTGTGTAACCTTAGGTTTTGGTCTCTTCTTTACAGCAAAGAGCTCCAGGGAAAGCTTTGCATGATGCTGTCTGCAACCACCTGAATCTTGTTGAAGGCGACTACTTTGGCCTTGAGTTTCCCGATCACAAAAAGATGATGGTATGTAAAAGGGTTCATTTTCAACTGCTTTTCATTTACATGCATGCGGTATTCTTCCCTCCTCTCCTTCCTTAAAAAGTATGTTCAGGTCTGAATCTCCAAGAAAATCAAACCCTTTTTAAAAAAAAAAAAAAAAGCATTAATTCCTGACGGAGTCAAAGAAAAGTTTTTAAAACCTGATTAGTCCTTTCAGATTTCATCCATGTTGAAAGTACCAGGTAATTCAGACGTGAGAGGCAAAGCAGTTTGTCTCTAACCAGTTGTACCAGAGAAGCTACAGGCTGTTTTGGCGCAGAGTGAATTTGCGATCTTTAATTTGGAGTGCGAAGATAGTGAAATCTTTCTCTGTAGACAGAGCAAGTTGCAATAGTTGTGACACAATTCCATGAAAAATATCTTGGAACATAAAAGATATAATGACTGTAATAAAAAGAGGAAAACAAAATGATGAAAGTGCTATCTGTAGAGCTGAGTGTCGCAGGCAGGTGTGCAGGTCCTGACCCAGCGCACTCTGCGAGCAGGTGCCTGCAGCATGCACACACTGCATTAACAGTTCTGGGGTAGAAACAGGCTCATGTAGGAGAGGCACTGACCCCTCACTTGTTTTTCTGAAGTTCATTTTATTTTAGATTTACTTTGTGACCTTCTGGCACATGTGCTAGCTGCCTGGATTGCTAGGCCAGTGCATTCTCATACATACTGGATTTCTTGCCTGGTTAGTGAGTTTTGCACCAGTAGCCTGGCTGATCTAAAAGAGATGACTTTGAGCAATAATTAAGAAGGAAAAAAAAAAAGATGGATCTTTGTGTCTATATAAAATTTCTGTAAGGAATAGTATTTCTTAACTGAAGACAAAAGATTTATTCACTGCTGCATAATCTGTTGTCATGGGAGTAGTGATCACACAGTCTTGGATCAACTATAATTAAAAAGGATGCTGGAAAAACAGTGTTCAGTCTTTTAGAAAGTGATCCACTTCAGTTTGCTCAGGAATTTACATGAAACACAGTTTACTAGAAAGTTTTCTATTCTGCCAGATATCCTCAGTTAAATCTTTAGGTAACTAAGAGCTGAACATAACATTTCAAAACTGTGTCCCTATATGGTACTGTCACACCAGGATCCCTGCTAACACAGACAATCTGACATTACAGACAAATCCTAACGTCTTATGCCTATACAAGCTCCAAAACAGGAGGAGAGCAGCTCATCTGGTCTGACCCTCTCTGCTTCACAGGTCATCACATTTCTTCATAGGTCATCAGGTTTCAGCTAAGTGACCCTCTGTTTTGTTCAGCGCCCTGAGGGAAAGGAACAGGTTTGGGTCTTGTGCAAACAAAGTGGTTTATTTGCTCAAGGCAGAAGTGGGGGAGAGACTGAGATCCTGCCAGCGCTGGAGGCCCTTGCAGTGGCCAAGATTTGACGGGGTGGAACTACATCCAGACGATCCCAGTGGGGGAATCAGGGCTCTTGGATGAAGAGGAGGGCAGAAAAAAACTGCTATTGCCAGTTTGCCCTAAAAGAAACTATCTCCACACGTCGGAGAGGGTAACCCATCTGCCCTTCACGTGCCTGTTGACGTGTGTCTGCAGGCTGCTCACACCTTTGCTTCTGGGAAAGGAGGAGATGCCCAGATCTGTCCCCCATCTGGCCAGCTGTGCCCCAAGAGCAGTGCACAGCAGTGCACATCAGTGGGCAGGATGCCATCCCCTAAAAACTCCCTAAAAACAGGTCGCAAGAGCTCTGAAGTGCGAAGTTTGATTGTGAATCATGGTTTCAGTGTGGAGTAGCACACCAGCGTGAGTCATATTTACACTTAAGCTGTAACAGCAGTTTGTACAATGCAGGGGAGATAAATGTTCCCGTGGGATCTAAAAATTCCTGAGCGTCTTGATGGCTGTAATGCAAAACATGAGCATTGGGCATACTAGAGAATTTACAGTTAATTGTGCATCTAAGAAATAAAACATACATGCGTATTTTACATTTTATGATTTGAACGGGATGAATGGCTGCTCTTCCAACATAGTGAGGTAAAAGGAAAAAATAATAAATATTTGGAGTGTATTTGTTCGGATGTTATCATACGTGCATGAAGCCCTGTATTCACAGTTCAGCTGTGTTTATTTCAGCACGCAAGGCTCCAGACCTGCTCTGGGATGTACTGGCAGTAGTATGTTGGGTTGCCTGGCAGTCATAGATGTGCCAGAGGGCTGCATTTGTAACAGAGAAGATGTGGAGGGTCTAAGCGCTATACTTGCTGCCCCGACAAGGGGAAGTGAGGCACGGTGCTCAGGCCTGGGGTTTTACAAAGTGTCGCCACACTTGATGGCTCCCCAGATTCCCCTGCTGGTGGAATCCAGTCACTGTCAGAGAACATCTGACTTACTTTTTGTTTAAAAATTTAATAATCAAGCCTTTTTGGTCCCAGAAAAGACTGAGGTTGTGAATCCAAATTTGAATCCTCACATTATTTCTCATTATCAATTTATAAACCATCCTCAGAATGACTGTGTATAGACTGACAGCTGGAGCTGCAAGGTGCTTTATTTTCAATTGCTTATGTTTGATGACACTGATGAAGTCTTGTTTTTGCTCCACACTCCTCCTTCCTCCCCACACACATTCAGCATGTACATTACTCGTACCCAGCAATCTGGTAAAGGATGTCGTAACTTACTCGCAAGGGAAAGCAGAGAAAGGAACAGTGCAGAAATATGCTCCTGCTATATCCTATACCCCCCAGGGAGAGAGAGAGGATAAGTCTTTGTTCAGTCAAATAAAATACATGGCCCACATTCTTGTAAACTGGCTGTTCCATATTCAGGATATTTTTTCTCCCCTAAACTTGGCAGAGCTGCTGACCATCAGAGCAGATTAGGTACATGCCAACTTTCTGAAACAAAACAGTTTAAAAATACGGAATTGCCAGAAAGTGTCAGAATCAATTTAACAAGTGATAAACACCATTTGCCTATTCTTGGATAACAAAGCTCCTTCAAAAAATCACTTTCATAGGCTGATAAATTTAATTCCATTGAGAAACATTAACAAGTTTAAAAGTGCAGGAATGTGAGGTCTGGGCTAATTGGAGGTACTGTTAAGGTACCTCACTGGTATGAGAACTAGGAAAATAGCAATTAACATTACAGCAGTTGTAACAGAAGATGATGCCTGTTTCTGTCTGGCTTCTTGGATGATTTAGTGAAATGGATATTTTGAGTATGTTTCAGTCTCTGCATAATCTAAAACTATTGAAGGTCAGAAGTGTATTAATTTATGCATGCATATGTGTGTATAAAAGAATGGATATATACATATATATTTATCTTCTAGGAGGAACACTTGGTTAATTTGTTTTTTAATGGTTTTAACCTTTGTGAAGGTTGGAGGATGTTCCTCTCCAAATTCTAAATGTCTCCAAGGAGGGCTCCATGCAGTGCAGTGAGATAACAAAAAACAAATCCTGAGCTTAGTTATCAGCTGAGCAGTGTGAGCTGTCACACTCCTTCAGTCCCCATAGGTTGTTTGGCTTTTATCTCCCTCAGCTTTCTGTAAGCTGTGCAAGGAGGAGTGGTGATTTATCCAGACCCTTCCAGCTAAGACGGCTGAATGGGGCTGTAGGCTCTGGTCGTGGTATTTCCATCTATTGTTTCCCTTTTGAAAGCTGGGAAAAAGACCCACACAGCTTCCTTAAAAAATGATATGTTAAAAAAGAGATGAAAATAAAGCATTTGCAGAAGTTACACTGTACCCAGTGTACTTAGGAAAGCCCAGATTTATAGAAGAGAGAAAATGTGCTGCTGAGGAGTAAGCTTTCTTACCCTCTTTGAGCCAGGCCTGCCTCATGCTCTTGACCATCAAGCACATGGTCCTTTCTGCAGGCAGCAGCGGCAAGAATCCTTGATCTCCTTGGGCTCATGCGGGCATCCCCACGTTGACGTTCAAGCCTCACCAGGGGACTCCTGTGGGGACCCCAAAACAAGGAGACTGTTGCCCTCTTCTCATTTCTCTATTTGCCCAGCACTCCCAAGGCAAAGGCAAATATCAGTCCCTTCCAGTGGCTTTTCTGTAGGTTAGTGCAGATGCTGCTGTCGGCTTACAGTCAGGCCTCCCTGGTGGGAGCATCCTGATCATATTCTCAAGGGCTGCAATGCCAGCATAGGATGTCTCTTAATTTCTTGTTTCAGTTTCCTTTCTGTAAACCGGTTACTGGCCCAACTTGCTGTGATTGCTACTCTCTGAGATAAATGAGAGCTTATCCTTGCTGAATGCTATTTCCCCGATTTTCGGAATTTTTGCTGCCTCAAAAGCTGTGCCCCAGTGATAGCTTAATAAGCATAATGACCATACTGGAGAAATTAAATAAGTAAATGAATAACCAAAGCAAAGCAAAGACTAGTTTGTTTAGAGATGATAACACCACTTTCTTTTGGTTTTAGGTGTGGCTCGATCTTTTGAAGCCTGTTATGAAACAGATTAGAAGTAAGTACTTCCTTGCCGTCATTCTTTCTATCCATCTGAGAACAGCTGAATAAATGAGGACTCTGTCTTCTCACTTTTCCTTACTGAATTGTGTTTGGGTTGTTTTTTATCTCGGTTCTGTACTTAAAAGCTGTACCGTGTGTGCTGTCAAATTATGTCGCAGCAACAAATTCTACAAAGCACGTAGAAATCAATCATCACATCTGGTTTTGCCTTTTCTCTTGAAGGGTAAAAACCAGTAGTGGGTTTTGGAAGGCTTACTCAGTCAATAGAAGCGTTGACTTGAGGCAGGTATATCAACGGAAGGAGCACATTTGCTGGGGAAGAAAAACATACAACAAAACAAACACGCATTGCTGAAAGTTAGCAGTCATCAGGAAGGAAGAAAAAAGAACCAGAAGAAATTATTAACGGGAAGAAACCACCCAGTACATTACAGCTGCCTGGGGCATTGTCACAGAACTTGGAGCTGTCTTAGACCAAGAGGAGAAAAGTTGGGTGAAAGAAACCAGGGCATGTCACGGTGGTGGCTGGAGAGGAAAGGGAACTTAAATATTCAGCACCCTTGGGAGGAGTAGAAATGAACAGGAAGGGTTTTAATGATTATTTATTTCTTTATCAAATGTCAGCGAAGTAGTTCATCTATGGTCTGGAGATTAGATTTTCATGGGCACCTCTCCAGAGCACGTGGCAGATATAAACCAGTCATATCAGTAACAGTGGATTCTGTGGAAACTCTCCCTCTGACAAGAGAGAAGTACATTGTTCCTTTTGTTATTGACCGTATTTGTAGGAGTCCAAACAATTGTGTTGCTATTAAGATAGAAATAATATTTTGATAGTGGGCTTGAAAAAAAAATAGGCTGTTTCAGTACCCTCCTTTTCAGGAGCAAGCATCACAGATCCAGATATTACATTTTAGTGAATCAACTGATGCAGTAACTAAAAACAGGCTTGGTTTTGGCAGCATATCCTTCCAGGAAGCCACTCCTCTTTCTTGTTGTGCATAAATGTATTGTACCATTTTTGAGACCATCAAAAATACTAACACAGGATGAAGGTTAGCATATATCCGTGCACTGGATATTCAACCAATCATCCGTTGTACATCATTCTGTATGACAAAATATGCCTGTCGTGTTACAAATATGGACTAATTTCCTTTGACATTTCCCTAGGACCGAAGCACGTTGTTGTAAAATTTGTGGTAAAATTCTTCCCACCCGACCACACTCAGCTGCAAGAAGAACTGACAAGGTTAGTAGTTGTGTAACTAACTGGATTCTTTTAATCTTCAGCGGACAGTGAAGAGAACGTGGAGTTTGAGGTGACTGGGTGACAGTCAGTGTCTCTCTCTTGGTGTGTGCCACCTTTGAATGCACCTGGAAAATAGGAGCATAAGACACTGTTGTGCTCTGTGGTAAGAGGTTCTGCAGCGCACAGGAGGGCTTGGCCTCCTTGGCTATGGAGAAGTTCTGGGAGAGCTTTGTCCTCCTCAGGAGAAGACCATTCAGAGTCCTACAAGCCCCTCTGGCAATAGTGTTAAGGGGTCGTGTTGGTGCACGAGAGGGACACGTGTGACCTCCGCAGCCAGCTTTGGGAGAGCATTTTCACCTGGAATGACCCTGCATCTAGGCACCCTGTTCACAGAGCTAACACAAACGCCAACAGGTTGCGTGGGTGGGAGTGTGACTTCTGAGATGGAGAAATGCAAAGGTTTGACTGGAAATGAAAAGTAAAAGAAAAATAGAGATGAGCATACATGTATGCAGAGAGTATTTTAAAGGTGTGTCTGTTTTCAGTACTCTTCAAAAAACTTGATTTAAACTCTAAATTTCACACTGTGGGCACGGATAGAGGAGTCATAATTCTGTATGAATGAACAGATATTTGAGACACCTATTAAAAAGTTCTTCCTCACTAGCAGATCCTTTTTCAATCAAAAGCATTTTATTTCTTTGCAGTATTTTTTGCTGAAACTTTTCAGCTCTGTTTCTGGTCTTTATCTTTTGTAACTGCATTTTTTTCTGTTCTGGTTTACCATTTTCACTATTCTTTCAGTTTTTACTTTTAATCCTCCCATAGGTTGAAGTCTACTTCTACAAAGAGCTCTTGTATCTATAGAATGTGCTTTACAAAGAATACCCCTTCATAAGGTTTCTGAAAAAAAAAAAAAAAAAAGTGTTCTGCATTTATCTCTGTCTTGTTTTATTTTGGTGATAGAGCAAGGGAATGGGAAAAAATGATTGATGCTGACTACTGACCTTGATGTAGGAAACATGAATATTTACTTGAAAGAGTGAGGTAAAATAATAAAGGCCTGAATGAAAGCTCGTTATGTTACTAATGAAAAATTTTTGTTTCTGAGTAGGTATTCTACATATCCATTGCTTAGTACATGCACTGTAAATTGATTTTAGTGGCATGTTTCTACACCTGGAGACATATCTGAATCTTAATGATATTTTTTTTTGGCTGGATTTTTAAATGTATACGCTAGGGACCTTGAATGTGTAAGTACACAGCAGTCTGTGGGATATGAAAGCATATCCACTGGGAAGAGCTTCCTCACTTGGAGAAGCAGTTAACACATCATTTTTGCCTTCTTGCTAGGGTGAATTCTGTATGACTAGACAGAGGGATCTGTCAGCATATCACCTGATTTCTAGAATGAGAAAAAGAAGACACTGCAAGTTTGAAAGGAACGTCTATCTAAATCTGCTATATTATTTCATGTGCAGTGTATGTCGGGTCCTCACCTCAGTTACCCACATAATATGTAGAAGTCAAATCAAACCAACATGGTTTGTGTGCATGCTTTCATATCAGCATAAGGATTCACATTTCTGCACTTCCAGATGAGGTGATAGTTTCCTTTCTTCTGAGTAGAGCGTGCTACAGGTGAACTCTTCTCATGAGAAAAATCCCATCTATGTTATTTGGAATAAACTTCTGACTGGGAATATCTTCATATTGAAATCAGAGGAGAACTGATGACTCAGTGGAAAGAAGGCAGATTTTTGTGGTAAATTCAGTGCTGGTCTTTTGATAGTACTGGTAACATCCAAGATGTGGCCATCCTCATTGTCAAATGGTCCACAGCTACAAAAAAAAATTACAGTTTTTCACATCGGTAAAAGAAACCTGTACAAAGGCAGCTTTAACCAGTTGCTTGGTTTAAATCTCTCCAGGTGCAGTAATAAAATACTTAGAGTGGGCTTGCTCAGTGTGTTTCAAAAAGGTGAAAAACTGCCAACCTTGCAGCTCCTCTTGAGCTCCTGTGGTTCAGCTGTGTAGCAGCTCTACCGCTGATATTGTCCTGCCCAAAGTATGCTGCATGCCAAGGACTGGGCAAGTGCTTGTAACCAGATCAAACACAACATCTTTGACCTGATATACCAGCAAGAAATGCTTCCTGGACACCTATCATGTGTCTGATACATGGTGCTTTATTGTCTTTTGTAGTATAAGGCTGGAGACTCCAGAAAATGGAGGCCGATTGAGTGACACATTTGCAGAAGAAAGGCTTTCTCACAAAAGAATCAGCAGTCACTGGAAGGCTGATTGATGTGTCTAACCAATACAGGTTACCTTTCTCCTGCAGTCAACATTTATCTCCAGGAAAGCTGATCGTAGGAGTGTAATGCTGAGTAGGCTATTTTGATTCCTGTTGAAACTAGTAGAAACTTAGATGCTGAGCTAATGTTGTAGACCTGTGGTGCCTCTGCACTTCTGTTTCTTGTCTACCCACTTTCTGTAAAACTGCCCCACGTGGCTGAGATGGTTTGAAAATGAATACGGTCAAAATGGTTCACGTGCCTGTAAGGACCAAAAAGTATCAAAGCTGGCTAGAGATGATCAGCCAAGGTCTTATTTCCCATTTCCAGGTGGGTGCCAAGGTGGAAGCTTCAAGTTCTGCTTGTGTTCTGCAAGGCCCAAGTGCTAACTCGAATCTCACTGGTTTGTCTGCTGTAACAGCAGCTCCATTATCTAGTGCTGTTCATTGAGTGCTGCTGAACACATAGTAGCTGTCATGTTGCTGCCACTTCATATCCTTTACAAATCTCATTGCTCTGTGTCATAGAGAAAGAGAGAAAAAGCGGGAAAGAGCTTGGTTTTGCAAAGCAGCCACTATATAAGACCAAAATGGCTGGAATACAGTATCTATTATGTTTTATTTCACCTCTCAGCTTAGAAAAATCAGATCATTTCCCTAGATTCCACAGCGAGAAAGGAACCTGTTGCCAAAAGCTGAGTCAGTGTTGAAATACTTTCCCTTCCTTTTCTTGTGCTTTGTATAACTCTTTTGTTCACTTTGGTTTCACAGGTACCTATTTGCATTGCAAGTGAAGCAGGACCTGGCACAGGGAAGGCTAACGTGTAATGATACCAGCACTGCTCTCCTAATCTCACACATTGTACAGTGTAAGTTCCCTTCTTTTCAGGAGGCGAAACGGGATGATTGGTTGGACATGCTTTGCCAGGTTATCTGTTAATGGCTGCTGTGGGAGGAGGGTCAAGCCACGTGAGCAATTTATTACATTTCTGTAGAGTGGCATTAAAGTGCAGGTAACCTTTTTTTCCGATAAAAAGCTCCTGACATGGGACTGTCATTTTTAAAGCACTTCATCTGACGGTCTGACAAGACTACTCTAAAAAGCAGCTTTTGCAGGTGGCCGCAAACAGGTTGAATTCTTCTCCTGAGTTTTATTATTAATATTTATCATTGTATCGTGTCAGCAGAGTATTCAAATTCCTGGAGGTCTGTATAGTGCTTAGAGAATGTAGTAAATAAACATGCTTAGAATGCCAGACTAAATCAAAGTCCTAAAAAGAAACCGCTAGGGAAGAAAAAAAACAACAACATTTTTTTTCTTTTTTTTTTTGTAATTTGAAATAATGCACAATGAAACTGTTCATAGAATCATACAGCTTTTTTCATCATATCAAAGCTTCTTCTATCTTTCAGATCACTTGAAGGGTGATATATGCTTTCCATTTCAAGAAATTACAGTTAATAGTATTGAGAATAACAGTAGGAAGAAACACTTAGTATGTGTAAGCCTTGATGGAAATACTGGTCCTAATCAACCGTAGCTTTGAATGGCCATTGCACAATCCAGTATTGCATTTTCACTGAAGTGCTGCGTGGTGTTGATGGCTGTCAGCAGAGACATTCAGAAATACTTCAGTGATCAATAGGTAATTCTCATGGTGTTTCATCAGAGTGTTCAGGCGTTTGAATAGTTTCTTGTCAATCATCATGGTTGAAAATGAAAGGCAGATATTGCCTGATTTTCTGTTTGCCATGGTCAGTGACCAGTGTTACTGAGGAGCAATCAGATGTTGTACAGTAGCCTCTCTGAAATTCTGTATCCCTCATATCCTTTTCCAGCAAAATGTTTTTACAGCAAAGACCTTTATTTCTTTTAAGAAGAAAATGCTTGGCTATTTTGCTTGTTCTTTCTTTTAGTTTTTCCTGCTACTAAGTTCAGCACATCAGCTGTTATTTCTCTTTTCTGACATCTTTTCATCTTTGTGATAGTTTAGAGATATGGAATATCCTGTGTTGCAGTGCAAACTGGGGGGTCTCTTCAGTTAGGATATTGTTTCATCCTCTCTTGAGCTCTGCAGTTCTGCATGCAATATTTTCCTTGTTACTTCTACTTAGGTCCTAGTTCATGTCTTACTTATGTCTGATTACCCAATTAAATTCTTCACTGAGCCATCTGCAGCCCTGGGCTGAACTGCTCAGTGGGCAACTTGCTTTCCTAAAGCAGCAGCGTAAGAGGACAAAATCCAAGGATGCCCATTCACCTTTGTGAGCTTCCCCTTTTGTCCCCTTCCCTCCTTTGTCCCCTTTGCCCTTTTTTTTTTTTTCCCTCCTCACAGTCAAACACAAATTTAACTCCATGCTTTTCACAATTTTTCCACTACACACCTGGCCATCCCCTGCAACACACAGTGCAGGCAGGCTTTCTCTCCAAATGTGGGCTACAGCATATCTAATTTCATCGTGAAGTCTGAAAAAAGGGCTATTCAACACCCATGCTCTTATGCTATTGAGATATGTTATGTTGTTATGTAATTGTTCCCAATTGCGGTGAATGAGTGTGATGATTTTGAACTGTTTTTAGATTTTTGTGCCCTCTTTCCCGCTTTTAAACTTGAAGTGTAGAGCGATTTTGAATTGTGATTTCAAGAATCAACTAGTATTCTCCTTCTGGAGAGTAAGAGAAGATATTTCTGTACTGAAAAACTGAGCTTTTCCATCTTGGCAGAAGGAGGGAGGTCGGAGAATGGTCACTCACAGAGGAGCGGAACTCACAACATCTAAACTGTGGTTTTGGGCAGAGGATTCTGTGTCTTGTGATGCACCTGCCCTGCTGCTCCCCTCATGAGCTCCTGACTGCAGTGTGGGCATTTCTTGGATGTTTATAATAGTGTCATCGTACCCTCCCTACACCCTTTTTTGTGTATTTCTGTTTCTGGAAAGCTTTGTGGAACCTGCTGTTTGGTGGAACTCTGTGATTGCCTCATTTATTTATCCATCTTGTGTCTCATAAAGATTTTTCTGTGAATATTGACTCTGATAAGAATGTATAGCTGTAGCCTACCCACGTGGTTTTATTCTGTATTTATTTTTCCTTTAGCTTATAATTCAGTAGCTAAAAAAGAATTACACATTTGCCTACAACAAAAATAAAGCTTGACAGCTGATAGCAGTGATGTTATCCAAATGGAAAGATGGAGAAGGGAGGAGGGTAGGTATTGTGTCTTATCAGTACTGTGCCTGCCAGCAGTTTCCACGAGGGCTGATTCCAGAAGCCTTTATATTATGGATATTATAGACTGTTATTTAAATAAAATTAAAATATGACAGCAAGTAGATTTTTGTTAAATTAGCGTGTATGTTACGGAATGGATTGTATATATGAAACTTCTATTTAAAAATACCTTTTGGCAAGTGTTAAAAGTGCAGGATTACTTTGGTACAGTGAATGGTGTGAAAAGTGAATGTGTAGAGTAAGAAGATGGACTGATAAAAGGAAAAGAGCTGAAATATAAAGCATTAGATGTAGCAGAAGTACTAATGCAAGCAGAAAATATAGAGAGTGTTGTGATGTGTGTGCAGAATAAGAGAGAAGAGATTATCAGGGGAAGTCAAATCTTTGACTAAAACACACAGGAAGATTTTAAAGAAGACTTATATGAGAGGCTGCCGGTATTGAAGATAAAAATCCCTCTCTTTCTAGAGACACTTCCGTTAGAAAGGATTTTAAGAGGAAAAAGGAAAACTAGAGAGGGAAGAAGGAGAAACTGCTGAGAACAGGGTCAGAGAGAACAACTTCAGAGGTAATTTGAAAGCCAAGAGGACAGTCTTGCTAATGGATTTACAGTCCACAGATGCAAAGAACATTATAAAAATCATATGGGGAAGTAAGAGTTTTCTGTAGTCTTGATCCTGCAGAAAGCCCTACGTAAAGGGGATTTAATTACATGTGTACAAGGATGTACAAACTATAATGCACATTTTCAGTAGTCAGTGCCTGCATCACTTGAAGCATTGCAAGTTTCATTAAAAGACCTCATTAAAAGACTTCATTAAAAAAGGGAAACAAGCTTTCATTTGCGTTAGGACTAAAAATGGACCCCAAAGATTTTTGATGCTAGGGGCAAGTAAAACTGGGGTGATGGAGCTGCTTTTAAGATGGGGACAATGGGACCTTTCTGCAAAGGAGAATTCTCAAATGTTCATTAATAAGAAAGTCTGTTGTTGAATGTCAGAAGGGATTATTCAAAGCAGATTGGCTGATCCCCCCCGCTTCCTCATCCCATCTTGATTTTCCTTTATTTTTCCAACCTTGACCTCTCCAACCTTCTAGGCATTAAGAGTAGTTATGTGGCTGCAACCAATTTGGGTTGAAAGGTCTTTCATCGGTGCTTGCAGTCCTCATCTTGCTGCCTGTGCGAGATGCTCTCCCCTCCACATCTACAGCTCAACAAAAATCTTTTCACAAATCATCTGCAGTGTCTTAAACATCTACTTACACCCTTCTTTCTTTCTAAACCAACTCATTTTGGGCAGAACTGGATTAAGGGATCTTTTATATGAGCAGAGCTAGTGTGGTGGTACCCTGAGGTGAGGATGAGCCAAGGATCTGACCCTGGATCCGTAACACCCTAAGTCAACTGCAGAACAGTGTGTAGCCTAGATCTAGCTTGAGGGATCTGTGTTTTAGTTTCATTGATGTTTATAAGATAGCAGCCTTGTTGTAGTATTATTCCTGTTATTCCAGTAGGTCTGCAGGCAGAGACTGGTATGTTGTTCTGTTTAAAAAATAAACTATTAGCAAGATTTTCAGAAATACTCAAGTACATTAGGCAAGAAGATAGTAATATGGTACCTACGCATAGATTGTCCTCTCTCCTCGGAAAAGGAAATCTCACTGAATGGGCTGGGAAATGGAAGGTGGGTGTAACACGCTCTTGCTCACACTTTATTGTATAACTGCAGCAGATGGGCACAGCTTTGAGGGGGAGGGAGACAGAATCTGCATCACTTTGCTGCAAAATTAGAGGAAGACAAATGAGATGGCAGACGTGCATGTGTTGAAACAAGCAAAACACAGCCCACGCCCTTCCTGTTTTTCCTAGGAGATGATGTGTGGGACTTGGGCCTGGGAAAGAAGCTCGTGCTTGCCTCTCTTGGGGAAGTGCAGCTGAGTGCACCACCATGGGGTGAAGGCTCAGTGGGCTGTGCTGAAGTAGTGCGGTCCTTCTCCTGATCACCCCCTTCATTCCCCTGCAGGAGGCACAGCGGTGCTGCGATGACTTCATTGGCTAAACCAACATGTGGTAGTTTGTACATGGTTGTGGAGGTTGGAGGGAATCTTTGGGCCACTTCTTGTGTCTTTGCCAGTTGTTTGCCTAGGTGAGAAGGGAAGAATGTGTGGAAATCACAATAACAGGAGTCTGAGTCATGAAACCATGGCACAGCTTACAGCAGCGTGTTTGTCTCACTGCTCCCATCCCTGCTATCTGCACTTTTTGGTGCGTATCCAATTCATTGCTTTAATATTTTTTTTCTTTAATTCTCCATAGCTGAGATTGGAGATTTTGATGAAACCATAGATCGTGAACACTTAGCAAAGAACAAGTATATACCTCAGCAAGAAGCACTAGAAGACAAAATCATGGAATTTCACCGCAATCATATGTAAGACTTTTTTCTTTTTTTCTCCTTATTGATCCTCTTTTCCTTCAGTAAAATTCTACCTGTGCATACGTGCTAGATTGTAAGTAAAGATTTAGCCTCTTGAGTTTCTAGAAAGTTATGACTCAAAGAAAAAAAAAATCTGGCCTGTGAGTTTTCTGAAGGTTACTACTGTCTTTTTCCTGTCATCGTAACAAGATATTTAAAGAGCAATTGATTTTGATATTCATTCAAGCATGCAATTATTTTACAGTCTATTTCATACAAAATGCTTCACTGCTGATTTTGTGCATGCAGATATGATTACAGATGATGACTCTGATCAGGCACTTGTGACAATAGACTCTCTGATCTCAAGGACATATAATGTTGCATTTTCACCTTCTTGTGCTGTGTTTAGGGACAGATAAAGAAGGATTTTAATGATATTTTTTAGGGAAAGCACAGAGTGCATGCAGAATTAAGGATTTGGGGAAAAGGATTCAAGATCATGTTGCAAATTGGTGACTTGATGTCCCAAGTCCTGGAAAAGAGCTTAGTGGTAGAAGAATTAAGAATAAGGCATAGAAAAGTATATTTCTGCTTTTGAAAACACTTCAGGACTTAAACAGTTTCAATTTGAACTAAAGAGTTGGAGATGAGTAGTTTGGAGTTTATAGCAGTAATAATCAGAATTTGTACATAATTTACTGTGCAGAATTTAGTGCTTATGGGTTCACTGCATTTGTATTAAGGCTGTTATGTCTTCAGTTTTACTTTTTTAAAAAATCACATTCACTTTTATGATGAACAACATTCTTATAAACTTTTATGAATTTTCTAAAGAATGTCATGTGGTATTTCAATGGAAATAGATGTGTATATAGACAGAGTGTCACTTGTTAAAGAAAATGATTCAAGATCTATTTGTCTAAGGTGTCTCAGAATTGAAGTGGTGAATGTTTCTAATAGCCTGTAAAAGCTGTGGATTCTTTGGTATTGGCTTGCACTGAGATGAAATTGTTTTTCTAGCAGATGTAAATGTAGAGACGTGGAACAACCATGAGGATATGGTACCACTGACAGGTTTAGCCTCTTTATTCTTTAGAGGATTCTTTGATTTCTGTGAAAAAAAGTGTGAAGAATTTGCGTTTTTTTCTGTGATTTCATTTTCAAGGGGACAGACACCAGCAGAGTCTGACTTCCAGCTTTTGGAGATCGCCCGTCGTTTGGAGATGTATGGAATACGCTTGCATCCAGCCAAGGACAGAGAAGGGACAAAAATCAACCTGGCTGTTGCCAACACAGGCATTCTGGTGTTTCAGGTTAGAGCTGCTCAGATTATGGCTGTGTGCGTTATTATATATATATCACCTATATCTCTCACGACAGTAAGAATTGTGATATCCCAAGCATGTCTCCCAGAATTTGATTGGAAAAATCCAGGAAATTCTACCTTTTTTTTTTTCTTCTGACAAGCCAGCAGTAGCCTTATTCCTTTTATAGTTGCATTATACTCTTCACTTCCAGGAATGTTTGCCTTTTTTGCACACACAGGCATGGACGTTGTTGCCATTATGAAACAACTATTTATTTTAGCCGCTTAGTTAAAATACTGTGATGAGTGTTTCCAACTTAAAAAGCGCTCAAAAAAGCAACCAAATGTCTCTATAGTAAAGCTACAAAACTGAAGCAGGAGCACTTGAAGCACTTGAAGCTTGAGAACATCAGGACGTTGTTAGAAATACACACATCTCAAATAATTGTATGTATAGGCCCTTCCCCCACTCCCCCTGCAATATTTTACGTCAGCCGAATTTGCAAGTTTCAAAACCTTCTAAATTAGGACGTTGCCTTACAGCTGAAAACAGATACCCACCCAAAACTGCATGGGCCTCACTGGGTCCCAGCAGACAGCTGGGATGCCTCTGAAGAGAAGTAGCTGCCAGCTGAGGTCCAAGGCCTGATTTGTAAAGCTCTACAGCTCAATCATCTCCTCTTGTTCACAGTCCTAATGTATTTCAGGCAGCTTCCTGGAGGACTTGCAAGAAAGCTTGGAAATTTTGTTGGATCAAGCTCCAAGACTGAACACTGTGACGAGATCTCTCAGGCTTTGACCTTCTGGTTTGACTCCAACAATTGGAGCTCTGTAATAGGCTTAGGGGTTCGCTTCCATAGGGCAAGAGCTGTACATCTACCTCTTTATTGTGGATATAACTGAGAGAAACTACTATAGAAAGTCTTGTAGGAGCAGCATCAAAGAAAATGAAAATGTTCTCACAGATGGCATTAGCATTACCCACACAGTCTTTTTTTAAACCCAGCCATTTATTTAGGAATTGGTAGTACCACTGAATACTCTAGGGGAGGTTAATTATGAAATTCATACACAGCAGGGACTGACTTATCAGGGATAATCACACTGGTGGTACTCCTACGTCCTTCTGGTGATGGAGCCCAAATCAATATGCACTTATGCATTCAGCCATCTAGTAGTAGCTCTTCTTTGAAATGTCTGTGGTGTGCTGTGGGCATGTTTGGGTTGAACTCTTTATTGAACAAGCTGGTGTAACTGTTGTTTTAGAGAAATACTTCCAGTTCTAACAGATCAAGAATTAGACTTGTGGGGATCAGTGGGTTAAATGATGCCACGCTTGGGAGTCACATAGCATTTTGGAGAAAATTTCTCAGGCATGCTGTTTGCTTCAGAAGTTTGTGACTCTTCAGCTAAATGTCAAATAATTTATTTAGTTTTCTTTCAATTCTGTTGCTCCCTGTGAAAAATCAGATTTTACAGTTGCTGCTTTTTTTTCAGTTAACTGATATTTATCTCAGTTAACTGATATGGAGAGAGGAGGCACCTCTGGGAGGTGATGTAGTCCACTGAAAATCTGAGTCTTCCTTTGGAGATGCTGCTCTGTCTCTGTCAGCTATGCAGGAAGCCTGGGGGCTTAGTGTTCCCAGCTGCATGCCATGCTCTCTTGGAAGCTTCTGCAGCATGCATATTGGAACAAGGTAGAGCTGTCTGGCAAAGGCTGGGCCTCCCTGTTCTGTGCGGTAATGCTGGATTAGATACTTTCGTGTCGAATCACTGTACTTATAACCCTAAATGTCTGCCTTTGGTCCCTCCAGATCCTTAAGGTTAAAATGGGTTTGTCATACTAGAGCGAGAATGATAAGAAATATCCTAATGGCAAGTGAAGTGAACAGATAATTAATGTATTACAAGCTTTTTCCGTAGTGGTTTAAATTTCTCCATTCATATCTGGAATGCTTAATGTCTTCTGGCTTTGTCCTCTGTAGGGTCACACCAAGATCAATGCCTTCAATTGGGCTAAGGTTCGAAAGCTGAGCTTCAAGAGGAAACGCTTTCTTATCAAGCTACGACCTGATGTGAATGTAAGTCCTTGTTAGGAATTGATGAATATGGAGGAGAGGTTATTTGGTAAATGTTTACTCAAAGATAAAATATGTATTTTTATAATCTCAAGAAGAGTTTTTTAATTAATTGCTTGGGTTCTCAGTTGGCATGTTAATTCATGTATCAAACTGACAACTCAGATGAGCAATTCTAGCAATGGAGATGTAAGCTGAATGTCACAAAGTCTTCTTGTGACTGCTTTCCTGACACTGAATTGGGATTCTTAAGCTGTTGTTTGCAAACTACCTCAAAATATTAAGGCCTCCTCAACATATTAATGCCTCTGGTTTATGTCTGTCATACTTGGCAATGAAAGGATGTTGAAGCCGTAGCCCAGATATTGCCTGACAGATCAGTGATGTCTCAAAGATAGAAGGAAAGAGCCTGCTAAGCCTAGAAGCCAATGGATCAGGAGAATGTATTTTTTGTAGCATGGCGCCTGTTTTATCAATGCGTGTCTATAATGTGTGTTGCTTGCTTGTTAATGTTGCAAATGCTTTCTCATCTTTCAGAGTTCCTTCCAGGATACCCTGGAGTTCCTTATGGCCAGTCGAGATTTCTGCAAGTCTTTCTGGAAGATCTGTGTGGAACATCATGCCTTCTTCAGGCTTTTTGAGGAGCCTAAACCAAAGCCTAAACCTGTTCTTTTTTCTAGAGGTTCATCATTTAGGTTCAGGTGAGATCTGCTTTCTTTGGTTCACTTTTCAAGTTGCAGTTTGTTTCTTTATATTTTCTGTTGATTTTTCTCATCCCAAATAATGCAGAAAAGACTATGGAGGAAAAAAAGAATTTTGTGATGGTCATTGCAAAGCAGCTTTCTGAAGGTGGGATATGAGTTATAGTGGTTCCAGCTGTTTTCAGATAAGAAAATCCACCTGTGGGCTAAAGCAATGCTAACTTGCAACTCTAACACTCTCCAGCTCCCCTGTGTTCAGGGAAAAATATTTTCTCTCACTGAATTTTCATTCTGTGCCCCTGTGGTAAGCCCAACCCTGTGCACGCAAGAACAGTGTCTTCTCTTTATACTGAGACTATTATGCCTAGAAAAGATTTATATGAGATGGCCACCTATGTTTGGACAAAGTCTGCTTGGGAAATTGTGTATGTCAGGAAGGGAAAAGAAAATCCTTTTATGCTTTTTTTTTTTGCCCTTTTTTTTTTTTGAAGGAGGGGAAGCTAATATAAGATGAACAGCAAAAATGCTCTTTGCTGAAATAAAGCATCACTGTGCTAAGTACAATTCTTGTTATACAAACATAATTTTGTTTGTTTCAGTCTAGCATAGGCCTTAATAAACACAATAGTGTTGACGTATGATAGTATCTAGTGTTCAAGTGTTTTTACAGCGTGTATTGGTTCAGATTTTCCAAAGCCTTAATCTTTTTGGATTATATGCAAACTCAAAAACTCTAGTAGTTTGATGCAAGTATTTAGTAGATATGGCCATCTTAAATGTCTGCCAGCTTTCTCTTTCCTTCCTGCAAAGTTAATAGACAAGGACTTATGTTTTGGCTAAACTGTAGTGTAATTAAGAGTAAATATAAAAATATAGGGACATGCAACTTACCTTCTGCTTTGGAGAACAAGTTTTGATTACATCCCACATAAACTGTGATCTGTGTTGAGTAGTTTGGAAACTTTTTCCAAGCCTTATGGTAATTAGGCAGAAGGCTATAGGGAATGGGAAGGATTTGGTTCTCTATTCAACAGTCTTGGTTTGCTTTAATGCTTTCAATTCTTTTTTAGAGTTTATCTTTACAAAGTAGGAAGTGATGGGCTTTCTGACAACTTTTAGGCCTGTAGGAGAAGGGAAGGGAATGATTTCCAGACTAAATCTCTGCAGAAAAATCTATGTACCTTTAGTTGATGCTTTTAATATTAGCAGCTGAGCCATGAAATGCATTTCAGGTGTTTTCCCCTTAGTTGCAGGTTTTAGTAAAATGAGATAAGGCTGATACTTGATTCTAAAAGGGATTCAGGAATGGATTTTGTTCATGGAAGGAATATTTAACCTTAGTTTCTCTTTCTGTTATGGTGTAATCGCCTATAAAGGGCAGATGACAGAATTCAGGTGGTTCTGAAATGGCATCAAAAGGTATCTTCATGGCAAAAAAAAAGATACAAGTAACATGCAGAAAGATGTTTTGAAAAATGGGTTTCTGTCATGGTCAACTTCCTTTTGAGGTTTCGTGAGTTGCAGCTGAGAGTGAGAAATATTTTTCTGGTTGCTGTGACTCCATAGGACATAGCCTATAAATGATTGATTGTTAGTCTACCCAGCAGGGACTTGTAAAGAGTTGCAGACCACATACATGTCTACGATGACTAGTTGATACACTATATTAAATGTGACAGATTCATTTTTTCAGACTGATGGCTTAACTGTGTTTTTCTTCTAGTGGCCGAACTCAGAAGCAAGTCCTTGACTATGTTAAAGAAGGAGGGCACAAAAAAGTACAGTTTGAAAGGTGAGAGAAAGCTAAATGAGCTAGTCTGATACGTTTTCATTAAAGAAGAGTGGTCTTTTCCAGTCAGTTACATTCTAAGAGCTTGGCACAAGTCTAAGCAAGAATACCTTTTTTACTGGTTTGGCAGTTCATCACTAATATAATATCCCCTTTGTCCTAAATATTTTGACAGAAGTTGGCAAGACCTATATTTTACTTAAAATCAATAGTCCTCAATGTGTTTTTCAGCAGTGAGCACCCTACCATTGCAGGTAACTTACTCCCTTATTGACTTGCACCCTCTTCAGTTGGATGTGATAAATCTATGTGGACAGAAATGAATGTGAATCCTCTTTAATTAAAAACATGTTTGCCTGAGAATAAAAGGGAAATAACAGAAAAAGGCATAGCCAACCTCAAGAGGAAGATCTCCAAGGAAAGCTTCCAATTTAACTTACTAGAGCTAGTTTTGTCTAAACTCATCTTGCTCATGGTCAACTGAAAGTTATGTCGAAAACGTACGAAAGACCCTGACAACGATTTATGCTTATGACTCATGTTCTGCTTCGGTTCCCTTCCCTTTTCTTGCAATGACATGCTTGCAATGTGCAATGCATTTAGATTTTACAAAAAGAAAAAAGAAGGAAGAATGTTAATCTGCTTCAGGGATAAACTTCTGTGAAAGCTACTGTTGAAAACTTCAGCTTTTCAAGGAGACGTTTCTCTTCCTGCTTGTTGATGAAAAACCTGAGATGTCTTCTTACTGCGATTTTCTTTTTTTCCCCTCAGGAAGCACAGCAAGATTCATTCCATCAGGAGTCTGACTGCACAGCCTTCAGAACAGCATTCAGAGGTGCCAAAACAAGTCAGTGATGTGATGAAACCCTGGTTGATGCCTTTTAAGCATTTCTTGATAGATTAGGCTCCACCGATTGGTGTTTTGAAAACTGAGAAGCACGTATTTTTCTGCTCACTTTCCATTTAACTGGGAGCTCAGGAGCACTGGGTATAAGAAGTTTTAGTTTCTGCAAGTGGAGCAGGTTCATTTCCGTTACATAAAACAAGATGCTTCCAGATGACAAGCACAAAAAGTGAGCTTGTCTGAACTGAGCTAATGACCATCTAAAAAAATGCAATTCACAGTCTTAATGTGGGGGTCCAGGTTGTCACTGGTGGTTGTGTTGGAGGAAAAGGTTAATTCTTTTCCTCAGTAGCTGAGTCTTTGTTGCCCCCAACAAGGTGTCTTGTGTTAACCTGAGTGGAGGGATATTTTCTCAGAATAATAGTCGTTATAAACTGTTAAATCATTATCTTTGGTAGATGCCAAATGTAAAATGTATTTATCTTATATTAATAGCTATTATGTGTTAGGAGTTGCTGCAGATGAGGCTGCAATGACTCCATGTTCCTAGGTCAGGCAGTAGTAAGGCGGAGCACATATTCCCAGTATTCTCCAGCTATCTCACTCCTGAAGAAATTCAGAGAATTCTGCCACAAATATATCCTATTTCACATATCTTTTAGCATTTTGTAACTTCCAAGACAAGCTCAAGAGGCGAAAGTAAAGCTGTCAGGCAGATGTGACATTTCTGTTTGCTGAAAAGCAAGCCGGGAATGGCTGGCTGGTACACTGCAGCGGCTGAATGTTGGGCTGTTCAGAAGCCTACAGAGGGCTCTTTGGCCTTTTTTTAGTGAGTACAAGGAGGCTGTGCAGTATTTATCTCATATATGTATCTTTCTTGTCCCTTCGGCTTCTCAGAGGAATGCAAACAGGTTGATATTCAGTGATGATGGTAGCGTTGGGGCATGGAACCATCTCAAATACCCCGTTTTACATATCACTGCATTTTGCCTTCCTTATCTTCCTTTTGCTTAGTTTATGTTTTTTCCCCATTATCTGTTCTTCAAGATCAGAGACCTGGGTTTCTGTTGTTTACTTCATTTTGAGGCTTGGATTACTTATTACCTCTGGTTTCAAGAGACAGCCTATGTTGCTGCAGTATGCAGTGCAAAATGCTGGTGTGTAATTACACATAGCCTTTTCCCTCTGGCTCCCTTCCCTTCCACCCCACTTCTCTCCCACCCATCCCTCCCGTGTTGTCTCCCTTTTTGCCTTCCCCTCTTTATCTTTCCAGAGCTCTAGCTTTGCCTTTGGAGATGACAATGATGCCACAGCAGTGCAGAGCTGCCGGCAAGGGAAGGAATTGAAAGCTTCAACAGAAGACACTGGACAACGCAGGAGCCCTTCCTTGAAGAAGAGCCCAAAGGAAAGCAGAAAGGTGGATGGAGCAGTGGTGTCAGCAGTGGAGGAAGAAGAGGAGACTACTAAGGACAAGACGCAGCAGAACAGACCTCAGTCACAGCAACCAAGCACAGGTCCAGCTTCCAGGGCTGCTCATGGCAGCAGCACCTCCATTCCTTTCATTGACTGCAGTGATGTAGATAGCGAGTATGATCTTCTCAGAGGACAAATAACCCGGTCATATTCCCAAACAAATGACAATTATGAGGGTGATTTGACCAGTGGTGCCTATATTCACTATAGAGATGAAAATCGTAATAGAAATAGATATAGGGATTCCTCAGCCTCTATAAAGTCTTCCCAGTATCTCTCTGAAGAGTACCTTGATGATAACACAGCTAATCTCTCCTTCTACACTGGGGGAAGCCCCAGGATGCCAAGGCACAGCTCGCTGGTTGATGAACTGTTTAGAGAGCCAGGGAGCCGTAGCCCGCTGGCCGCTCCATTGCCTCCCAGCAGCAAAGGGTCCAGTCCTACCATGAGCCTCAGCAGAACTGGCTCACAGGGTTATGTCTCAGAGAATGGGCATGACTGCAAGGCAAGGACTGGGGAGGAGGACAGCTACGTCAGTAGCTGCCATGATTATGGCAGATATTCCCCAGGTTCTCAACGACCTCATGTTCAGAAAATCCCGGGTCGTTGCAATAAGTCAGGGACAGATCCGTTTATCCTGAGCCAGATATCCTCACCCACTGGGCAGGAGTACAGGTCAGAAAGACACTGCAAAGGAGGCAGTATGACTAAAATGTCTTCTCCAGAGGGCAAAATGATGGTCAATGGTCTGCCAGGTGGGGGACAGTCCAAGCAGAGCCCAGTCATCCAGTCGTTGCATGCCAGTGGTGTGATGGATCACATGGCTGCAATCCAGATGATGGAGGGCTCCACCAGCAGTGGGACAGAATCTAGCGATTCTGACTCGGAAATCATTAACCCTTTCACTCACCCTCTGGTGTTCGGAAATCCCATCGTGCTGAGTTCCTCTCCCATGCCTAGAAATAAGTACTCCTTTGGAAGCCTTCAGCTTGAGGAGGAGGTAGAGGAGGATGTGTCTGTTGGCCTCAGTGATGAAGATGGTGTGCAGGTCTTCAGCTGCTAGGGACCACAGGAGTATGAGATCAGTGAAAACTATGTTCATTAGACCAGTTGCGTTTTCTGGGGCTGGTGAAAAGTGACTGGACTGTAAAAACTAAGAGCATGGGCTATTCTAAATGTTATCATCCTCTTGGCCAGCCAGAGGAAAGGGCTACTAGAAATACAATAATTAGGATGAGCCTCAGTGAAGCTTAACAGTTATTTAGCCCCTCTAAAGGCTAGGAGAGGGGTGGAAATCAGGACTGATTTAGTTACTTTTGTAGCATGTTGTGGTTAGGTAGGACTTTATACACTCAACTCTTTTTTTGTATTACCTCATTTCTAGGTATATACTGTAGCTTCTTTGACATGTGACTGGTTATTTGGACAAAACAAAATGAACTAGATACATTGTGCTCTTCTGTGAGTCTAGTACATTTTTTTTTCTCTCCTGTACAAGGAGAGATGTTCATGAGTGCCTCAAAAAAGTTAAGGAAAAAAAAAAGGTATGGCCAAATTCAGGCAGCTTGTTATTCAAGACCAGGGCTTGCAGAAACCCTTAACAATGCTGGCAAATCTTTTCATAGCAAGAATGTCTTTGGTCTGCTCATTTTCCTAATCCATTTTATAATCTAACGTAATGAAGATTTAAGTTAGTCATGTATTCGAGTACAATGATAGTATTGGCTTTTTATGTAGCAGATTCAACAGGCCAATTTTGATAAGGGAGATTTTGAAACTCTAAATTCTGCTCAGGCAAGACAGAGAAGATGGAAGATGCAATTCACATGAAATAAAATGTAGTCCGAAACCATTCTAATTGAGAATGGTTTGGGTATGATTTGCAAGGCAATGCTTTCTCTCTTTTGTCAGTATGGTATAAAGATTAATTATGAGAGGGTTGGTTTGCCTTTTTTCCCCCTCGTTTGTTCAGTGGTATTATTCCCAGAGATATCAAAGTTCCGTTGTGGGTGATTTTTGGTGGGGGGGTTTGGATGTGGTCGCCGTTAGATTTTTTTCTTTTCTTTGATCATGAAAAATCTTTATCTGTATAGGATCCAATTAGTCTGTCATAGGCTATTCTTTTTAATAATGCCACCTCATAAATTTTTCATCTCCAAAGAGAGACAAAAAGAACTATGTAACTAACTCTCATCTAGGCTGATTGTCTTGGGTACTATACATAGAGTAACTAGATTTTGGCACAGGTACTGAAAGATAGAGAGGCTAATTATATGAAATCTCATTTTCACAGTCTAAAAATATAGGGGAACTAAGGCTATATCCTAATAAAATCTGATTCTAGTTTCTCTGAGTTGATTAAGAAAATGCAGAGAAAAGGTCTCCTGTATAGTGTCCTGCAGTAATTACAGCTGGGAGACAAGATGTGCTCTTTACCACTGGCCTTATTTTTATATGTTTTATATAAATCAAGATTTTTAAGTGATGAACAACAACATTGAATGAACAGCAGGTCACTTGCAGTGATCTGAATCATGCAGTAATGATGAATCCACTCACATGAATTTTGATGAAGTCCAGTTACAGGACTTCATAAATTGAGACAATATAAAATTTTCAAGATTGTTTTTACAAAAATAAAAAGTCCTTTTAATTTTTCTAATGCCTTGGTCTATGCATACTTTAACAGAGTTTAATCTGAATGAAGGATACTTAAAAAGATACCTAAGCATGTTTTGTTACATACTTTACATTTTTTTGAAGTAAAATATATCTTTGTGTAAATATAAGTTTTATTCCAATCACCTACATTAGTGTGTTGAGTTTTCTTAAAGATTAGATACCTCATCTTTAAATAGGAATGATTATAAGGCATTTCTTTTGACAGTGATATTTTGGTGACAGGAAACACTGTCCTACGTTCCTGTAGTTAAAAGCATGAATCTAGAAACAGGGAGATGGATAATGAGGAATAAAGCTTGCTTGTATATAATTTTAAAAGAAGGTGGTTTATGTTTGGGGCTTAGAATAGCTGTAAAATAATTGCCTTGAACTTCTGCATATTTAAGATGAAATTTAGGTAGTTGAAGCCTGCACTAAGCAGATTCTGTGAGCATGGGGAGTGTATGCATGAGTCTCCTGGAGTATTTTTGCTGGCTGTATAGCAAAAATACCAGTAGTTATACAATAAAGTAATAGCAGTCTGGACACATGCATTAATTGCTTTGTTAGCTGGTAGAATTAGAGCTCAAGGAATGGACTTTCAACAAAAGGATTCTTGTTTCTGGTTTTGTTTCTGCTGTTTAGGAAAAGTGAGTAGATTTCAGATTGTTTGGATTTAAGTGAATAGGAAACTTGTAGGTGACATTTACTATTTTGCATCCTTTCAAATACTGTTTTATTGGCCTGCTTTTTCTTCTCTCACATGCCTGCAAAGATAATGAAATTATTATTTTACAAGAAGAGATCTGCTGGGAGTTGAGGTTAACTTAGTTGCTAATAGTGTCTCAACAGCTTATTTGAGTACTATCCTCAAAAAAATGGAAAATGAGGATTTTTCTCCAACTATTTGCTGTCATCTGGCTTTTTTTCCAATTTTATGTGTTTAAGTTTTTGTAGTTTTAACACATGTGGAGTTCTTCCAGTTTGAAAAAAAAAATGTTTGTAAATTACATGGGAAGTCAGTTAATTTAGGATGAATCATTTTGCAGCACTCTTATGCCACTGACGTTCAGTTTAATATCATTAGACAAGCATTTAATTAAAACAGTCTGTGGGCCAAATTCCTCCACCAGACATGTGGTTCATATCTGGGGGCTTGCCAGAAATGGTAGTGAGAGAGCAGTTTTAAGCTGACATTTTCACATAGGATCAGGTCCCTCAGAATTAATTGGTGAATTTGTTTCTGTGGGAGAAATACAGACAGACCTTAGAGGGAAGAGTGGAAACCTTTGGGGTGAGACTATGGATGAGATGGGGGAATTCATGTTATTCTAGTTCACAAAACACACACGAGAAGAGGAGCCTGTCAGTTTACGTTAATCACTGCAGGCATTGATTAATCTGTATCCCCTGGTTAATATGCCTGGTACAAGCATACATGGATCTCAACTGTAGGAGAAGAATTTATAGGCCTGGTAAAAGACTTTTTTCTTCCCACCTGTTTCTGCAGGTTTGGGGTGTTGCTGATGGTACTCGCAAATCAGCATTCCAAATATTTCATTTTAAGTGAAAGAATTTTCTTTTAAATCTCATGCTCTTGAAATGTACGTACGTCCTTAGGCAGTTGCTACAAATAGGGAACTGAATCCCAGCAATATTTAGCAGCTTGATATCCTCTGAAAAAGAAGTCCTGGAGCCATCCATCTCTTGTCTTCAGAGGACTTGCAGGAAGCCACTTCAGGGCTGCCCAGGCTGCTTAACACTGTGTTGAACCAACAGTGTCCACGTGCTTGGAGTAAATCTAACGTGCAGATGCAATTAGCAAAAGTAATTGCAATTGCAATTAGATGCAATTAGCAAAAACAATATGTGGATGTAATCAGCAATTTGATCCGTGGACGATACTCCCATTCTTTCTCTGATTTTCCAAGTTCTTGAGCGTATTCACTCATCTGCTACAGTGAAAGGAAAAGTCATGTGAGCTAGTTTTAAGCTTTCTGCAGCTAACCAGCAGCTCAAATGGACTGTGTCAGCTGAGATCTTCTTCTGTAGTTTCTTTTCATATCAACCTTACCTAGACGTGGTCTGTGAAATTTGGGAATCAGTTTGGCTAGATGAAGGAACTTGAATAGTGATGAGCAGGAGGAAAGGATAGGATCTCGCAGGCATGGTGTTGAGAAAAAACAATACTTGTTATCGCCTAGGCTGCACCTTCAGGTTTGTCTTTTCGCTATGTCCTAGCAAGCAAGTATTCCTTGTGCATGACAGAGAGGGGTGCTCTCTCGGGATGACTTATGCCTAATGCTGCCATTTTCCCAGGGTACCTCTTATTAGACCTGCCTAACGTGTACCATCCCATTAACCATTGTAGTGTGCTATAAATATAAATTATATCAAAGAAAAATATCAGAGAAATTTCTATATGTAAAAAAAAGTCAATATGTAACTGAAAATATATAGATTTACTGTATTTGCGTGTAGCTTAGATGAGCTATGTAGAGCTGGGATCAATTATCAAATAGATAGAACATAATGAGAGTTGCATGTTCATAAGCTGAAAAATTAAATCAATCTACCAGTTTATTTCAATATCAAAGGGCATGCAAAATTAGACAATTTTCTCGTCAGAGCAGCATCACCAGTACTGAACATAATCACCAGAACCAGTGAAGGGTGAAGAAAACTGTTTTGTGAATTAGTTCACTGAAAGAAACAAGCTGATCTAACTCTGTAGCCACAAGACTCTTTTCTTGCCCTGAATGTTTGTGTGGCTGGTTTCTGTTTGCACAGATGTTTTAGGAGTAGCTCTTATTAGTTGAAGCAGCTGTATTCATTCTGAAGCAGTAGGATTCGTGCCAGAAGTTCCTACCTGGCATCTCTGTCTGTATTTGCAATTACTTGGTGGTGACCAGAGAAAGTCACATGGAAAATGTGGTAGACAGGTGTAAAACCCGTTTATTGCTCTTCCTTTTCTTCGCTAAGGAGAAGAGGTACTTTAAAATGTCCTCTGCTGCCTCATGTCAAGCACAAAGGAAGCAAAGAAAAGAAGAATGGAAAATATTTTAAATGCACCAAAAATGTCTCACCTTATTTATTTCCATTTCCTTCACCATCGAGTGCTTCCCAGTCTCTCCCTGAGAGTTTAAAACCCCCATGGTTTCTCGGGGCACTGGGAACGCAGGAATTGTATCAGTTAGTTAAACTGATAAAACAATCCTGATCCTGAATATTGAAAACCCATGACTGAGGTCTCATCAAAACGATCTCTATGCAAATAATACGGATTGTGGCTATTTCCATGCCAGTTCTTCAAGAGAAGGAAGGATGTCTGAGCTGTGAATTGATTCAAACACCATGTTTGTGTAACTCTGCTCTCATTTGTCGTAATGGGGCAGTCGACTGTTATCAGACGTGACATTAGAATGAAATTTTAATTGCAGCAATTTAACTTTAAATGCTCATCTCTCACTGTAATTTCCTAAGGCAGCTTCCAGACATTTTTAGCACATTTCTTTCCCCCTCATTTAGGGGATCCGTCCTGCTCTCCATATCAAATAGGAAAAACCCTAGATATACGAGAGAAATTAAATCTTCTAGGATGTTTTTAATACATGTATGCTTTCCTTTGTTAGCAACTGACAAGCAGACAAGAGAAGCAGTAGAAGAACTCTTCTTTTTGAGAAACCCAACTGCTTGTTGGTGTCTCATACTTGATCATGATGATTTGGGGATTTCTGATTGTAAGTGGCTGATACTTAGCAGTTACCATCAGGAGGTCCCAAAGATTTAACTGATGTATAGCTTTTCTCAAATGTGGAAAACAGAGTTGACTTGGGCTTCAATCGGGGTACATTAGGAAAATAAATTTTGCCTACACTGTCAGGAAGGAGACGGAAAGCACTCTTAGGAAATTAAAATCAGCAAAGTCTTTCCTATTATATTTCAGTAGTTGCTGTGCTTACTGTAGTAAGCATAGGCAAAGGCACATACCTTACCGATAAAGGAAACAACTCGTGTGCAACATATGGATCCTGAACAAAGGCATCTTCTGCATTCTTCCTTACAGTTAGGCTGTGTGGTACTATTGGTACTTGAAAACACAAAATTTCTGCCTAAAACTCAAAGGCATGATGTGAACAAAAGGCTTCCTTTAGGTGACATATGGAGCATTTCTTTAAAATATTTCCCCTTCTGTTCCAGGTCCGTGTTCTCTAAAGAGCGAGTAGTCTCATGTTATTTGTTATTAAAAGCAGCGAGCACTTTCTTTTAAATGTTATGAAGACTGGAAAACCCATGTGCCCAGCTGAGCTGGGTATTCACAGACATGTTTTCCACAAGTGTGATTGTAAATAATGGTAATGTTATTACAGTGAAAGAAGTAAAAATATTAGGATCATAAATCTGCATGACATTATCCTAAATAGTTAGTTTGCTCTAGAAAGGTTAGAGTTTTAAGGTGTATTTTTTCCTGATTCTATATACATATATATATATATATTCTTTTTGGCCCCTGAAAACCAGTTTCTACTGGTAAAATCTAACTCTAAAGCCGGTAATAATGTGGTTGGCATTGACTGAACATGGAAGGTGCAAGGAAAATGAATGCTTTCTGAACTGAGAGCTCTCTGGCTTGTTAAAATTAGATTAGATGCTTCCTCTAAAATGCTGAAAATCTTGTCTTGAGAAGAAAAGAGCTATCTTTTTGCCTTTGATGGTTTACAGCAAGATCAGAGGTAGGTCTTTCTGTTTAGTTCAGCCAATGTCAGAGCTCCCACCTATTACTTTGCCATGAGGCACTTAATATCTTTGATAAGCTGAATTCCTTATTTTTCCCCTTTTCTGCTAAGAAATTCGCCTGAACCCACTAACTAAAGCTCATAAGCTTGGCAGTGTTTCACCTGTCCAGCCCTTTCCTGATTTCTGTGTGTGCACATACATAGATGTTTTTAGAAGAAATCCTAATAGTCAAAATTTTATTTTTAAAATCAAAAATGCTGGGGACTTCATTCTCATTTTTGTCATTTGTTTAATACCGCTCAAAGAGAAACATTTTTTTTGTTTCATTGTATGCACTGTTTTGTCAGCATGTACCTTTCTGGAGGAAAAAGCCTTTTCAATGTTCTGTCTTTATCCTCAAAGCATGGTGTATCTTCTGTTCCTTGCATTGTTTGGAGCGCTGTCTCAATGTCCTTTTACTGCAGAAATACCTATTTGTATGGGGGATACCTAATTCCTCTTATTACAGTGATCCTGTCTCTGAGAGCTCTCCTCACCCCCAAATTGGGGAAAACACACAAACAAACAGCCCGGGTTGTGAGTTGCCTCAACCACACCGTGCTGAGGAGCTGAACAGTGAAGGGAGGGTGGAAAAAGCTGTTTTCCTGGGGTATTTAGGCTCCATTGAGTGCAGTGGGTTTGCCCTTCATTTCCTAAGTGAAGGCTGTACTCAAGCGAGTCATGCCGCTGTAGCTTGTGAGCGGGATCACTGCAGTCTCGGGGAGATGTCTTGTTGAAATGGACAGTATCTGTGGCCCGAGCTTACATGTGGGCTCAATGCTCCACGCTGTATTTTCAGATCTATTGTGTTGCCATGTCACAGTCACTTAAAAAACAACCAAAACAAACCGAAGCAACCCTAACCCTGTATACAGTGCAGGGAAATCCCGCTATCACTTGTTCCATTTCTGTCTGGAAGGATCAAGGCTAGACAAAAGAGTGATGCCCAGTGACCCTGTATCCTTCCTGGTTTGCAATGTTCATTCTTTGTGCTTAAAACGTGAGGATAGCCTGATGTAGGCCAACAGCAGTTACTGTCCAGTTCACCCTCACCGCTGTCTAATACTGCAGGATGCCAATAAAGCATGGACCTTTACCAACTGCAGAGGTTGCTGGCTACTAAACCAACACCAAGCTTGATGACTATATGAGCATGTCGAGCCATTTAACTGTGTGTGCATGGAATTAATTTTTTTTATTATTATTATTTTTAGTTTTTCCTGTACTGAAGGCTTTTACTCATTCTAACTGGTATTTTGCTGTAAAACTGTCACTGGTTTAATTGTTCTGTCCAAATGCTGGCTGATGCTTTGTCCTGAAGATGAGGAAATTGGTTCGTTGGAAAGGTGCACCATTCGCCCAAATCCTTTACTGCCAACCCTGCCATGGGCACGCGTTTTGAAGCTGTGAAGTCAAAGGAAACCTTTCTCCCTGTGATGTGGCTCTTCGTGACAGGGAGAGTTACTGGTTATGTATGACATCGGATCTCTTCCCAAGATGTTTCTCCTTCCTTTTCCTCATCACATTAATGATTGCTACGTTCAGGGATGTTTGTACATGTATTTCTGATTGATGCATAACTGCTTGTCAAGATCTTTCATCCTAACAACTACCTCCAGCACTCCAGCTTGCTTTGTTTAATGAGGAAGAGAAGGGCAGCCTGATGAATTGGTCCCCTCCAGCTTTCATGGAAGTCAGTGGGGGGTTTGTTATTGTGTTCCAGGGAAGCAGAAGGGAATCTGCATCCAAAATCTTTGCTAGTTCAGCAGCACTGCTGTGCCTGGTTCACAGCTGAGGAGGTAGAAGAGGCAGCCTTACTAAACTCTTTTCCAATCTAGGATTCTTCAGTTGTCTGAAAAGTACTGAAAACTGCTGACATGATGTTATTTTTCCCCTGTGTTATTGTGACTCTGTTCTCTATTATGGCTCTGACCAAACTTTTTGAGTAGAGCTTAGAGGTATGCAACCAATGTGACCATGGAAAAGAGAGCCAGATGTTAGTCCGTGGCTACCACAGCGGCAGCTCTGTCAGATGCTTTCTTATGAGAAAAGCGTTCACGGTGGTGTTCTCATTAATGCAAGGGGCACAGGGCCAATAGTTCAGGTTTCACCTACCACATTGGAGTGTAGAAAACACTTACCTTCTCTTTAAGAAGAATAAATGGGATCTGCATCTCTGTAGTACTTGACAAAAATTCCACTGACTTAAGTAGTTGTGGAGCAGGCCCAAGAGGGAGTACGCCAGGAGTACTGCAATGCCCCAAGTATTGAGAAAGACACTTTTCTGACTTAACACCTTCTACTTTCTAACAATAAAACTGTAAACCCGGAGAACAAAATAACCCTTAACAGTTGAGTTTGTGTGAGGTATTTAGGTTTTCTGGCAAATTTTTGAATTTCAGCCTCTTTCAGTTACAGGTGATGTTTCTATCCCAGAAGCATCTTAGCACTGCTGTGCTCTTCTTTGCTGTTTAGCCCTAAAGCGTAGGGATGGAACGCCAGTTCACTGGGAGTGGATGAAGAACACTAAATGGCATGAGCTTGTTACTCATCAGTTTCAGGAGAAGGAGGAAAAAGGATTTTTTTTCAAGATTGTTGAGCCTCCTTTAACATCACAAAGAGAAGAGCTCTTCTGTGCTAGGGTGAAGCCTCCATGTGAGGGGTTTCAGCAGGCTGTCTACATAGTCTAAACAAACTGGTAGTGTGTTATGTAGCCCACCTGTGATTTGAATTGACCTCTGGGAGGGACTTTCTTCATCAACTGATGCATCAATTAAAAGCGCTTTTTTATTACCTGGTGCTGGACATATTTTAAAGCCATTTTGCTCACCCAGGCCAAGCTTGCCCCTATAGGCATCAAGCTCAGCACCAGTGTCCTGCAATGTGCCTCCATGCCTGGGCATTCTCATTATCAAATTACTCTCTAAGATATACTGTATGTTTTGACAGAAGTTTATCCGTTAAACATTTGATTTTATCCAATAACTTCATGTTCATTAGCACATGGGAAGTGTAAGTCAGTGTGGAACTATTTGAGACATTTCTGAAGCTAGGACAATAGCCCATAGTTTCATACTTTGTGACAGTCTAAAACCCCATTGTTTTTTCTTAGTTTTGTGGGTTTTCTTCAAATTAATTTTTAATAAGAGTTAACTTTTGCTGTCACCTTCCTTACCGCAGCAGCGTTTTTTCCCAATATCTTAATGGTAAGCTAGCTCAAAGCAACAAAATGGGTGTTTTGGCATTGTTGGACTAATCCTACATACTGTGATAATTTATAGAAAGACAGGTGCAATCCCATTATTTGTTACTGTCATCGACGTTTATTTGTTTCTGTTCTTAAATCCAACTTCAGAGAAAGAATTGAAGCTCATACTTAATTCCTGCCCCCTCCACCATGGATATCATTTTATTCTTGAACAATCCTTTGGTAAGCATCTTTTAGCTGGTCTCTCCACATGTATTGATAACTCCATTATATTTGAAAGATAGACCCCCACTCAGAGTCTAAGTCTAAATGGGAATTAGCTGGAATATGTCAGGGCCATTCCTTTCAGCAGCTGCAAACCCTTTCAGCCTCCCATGTGCCATGCAGCATCACTTGACATCTCACAACTGACATGTTAATAATTTGCTGTCAGTCAAAGAATCCTTTAGGGTAAAATGTGAGCAATTTAAGGAGCTTGTAAATAAAGTTGTTCTTCTCCCTTCTGCTCCTGTTTATATTCTGCAGTATGTAGTTGATGTGTAGAGCCTGTATGAATACACTCTCATTTGGCAAGAGGTCAGAGGAAAGCTTGTCTGGTTGATGTAGGTTATTTGTTCCTCACCACCATGGAAAGGAAGAAGTCACATTGCAATACTTGTCATGGCCCATCAGCATGATGCATGTCCTGCCTGATTGGTGATGGTGGAGAGGAGATCTCCAGCTTTCATTTCTTCATGTCTCTTTCACAGCAGAACAAGTCAGTTTTCCCACCTTAATCAGAACGACATCCTGGGTGTCTTATGGCTCTGTTGGCTCTAATTAGGCCTCAAAATCTGCTAATCAACGGAAAGCATCTTCAGGCGCTTTTGCAATATAGCCACTTTCTTATACCTAGCTTTAATTTTCAGTTGTTCATCACATTGTTATTCCTACGGGGTTTCCAGTAATCTTAAACTGAGCTCTTGTGTGTGGTGGTGGATTTGGTCGCTGCTCGTTTCCACATTGATACCCAAATGTAGCATTTTAACTTGCTGCAAAATAACTTTGAGAATGTCAGTGATGTATTGGTGTGCAAGTCTTTAAGTGATGGGTTGTGTCCTAAAAGCTGTGAGCCGCCAGGCAAATATTTTAATGATGGTACTTTTCCTAAGTCTTGTCTTCCAAGTGTAGGTTAAGAAGTCTTTTTATTTCATTGTCCATTTGATATTTTGTAGTTTGAAGTACTCAAGGTGTACCGAGAAAAAATTGCATACTTTGGAAGTTAGATCTAGGTTTGTAAATAGGTGGGTAGATATGTCAACTTATATCTATCTATCACAGATAGGTGCTATGTAACTTCTAGAATATAATGTCTGTGAACTTCTCACAGAGGTGCAAACCATTTACTTGCTGTCGTATGACAGGCATAGTGCCAGAATTTCTTTGTTTCCACGTTTGAGGTAACACCACTTTTCTTATGTCTTTTGTAATGCAGAGTGTAGTACTTTTAACTTTACAACCTTGCTATTAACCTGTTTCACTATTTCTCAATGAAGAATTCCTTTTCTTTTGAAAATACTGTATACAGTTGTGTGCTAGTGTCAATAAAATTGACATTTGTGTAACAAGCTGTGGCATTTTCTCAAATTTCACTGCACATTGATTTAGTGTGAAACTGTTGGTAAATCCTTTCTTGCTAGCTGTAATAATACAGAACTTCCAAGACAAATACTGCTTTGACTTTGATTTATAATAGGCTACATAACTGTCATGATTACATAAACTAATAACTGTATTGTTTTTTCTTTCTCTTTTCAAAGCAATGATATATAAACATGGACTGGTTTGGAATTGGAAAACATTCATGTTCTAGCAATAAATCTGAGTTCTTCCGGAAAATAAATAGGTTTTACTGCTGGCCTAATTATATTTATTGGTGCCTCTGTTTACTGGAGTGTCTCAGCTGTGTGGTAGTTACAGGAACACTTAACTAATATAATCTAGGGAGGATATAAATACATCACAATAATATGTATTTGACCTTATATATGGTGATGTATGTGTTTTACATTTAGTCCTAGATAGCCTATTAGCTGTGGCAACTAGGAGCTCATCATGTTTTTTTTTGTTATTGTTGTTGGATTTTAAGGTATGATGCCAAAACAAAACAGACTGTAAATGTTTTTTCCATATGAAAGATCCAGTTTCTACTTAAAAAAAAAAAAGCTCAGATTTTCATAGATTTGGAGGAGGGGGCAATTGGGAGGACATTTTGGCAAACTCTTTCCTTTGTGCAGTCAGTAGTCTGGCTGCCTCCCAAGAGAAAAAATGCTGATTTCAGTATTATTTAATGTAGTGTATATGAACCCATGGAAGTGTAATTAATTGTCTTTTTTTTTAATCCAGAATTAAATGGGGCTTTATATCTGTGATAATCTAAAATTGTCGTGCTTTCTGCATTAAAAATACTGCTTTTCTTATGTAAATGTAATGCTAGCATTTCCATCCCAAACAATCAGAGGAGCATGGAAAGACCTACAAGGTATAATATGCATACTTCTGTTGTGTGTAGAAATTGGGGAAATAGTAGTTTTCTCCCTTCATGTTAGATATGACTGCTGTTACTTAGGAACAACACTGCTATAGAAAGTCCGTGTTTCTTTTGCTGTAACCTTCCACTAGATATATTTGTTCTAATGTGTATCCTGTAGTTGCCAATGAAGTATTTAAGCTGATTTGAGTCTTTGGTGATGTACTTTGCTAGAAAGAATGGTGCTCCTAGCGTGGCTCCATTATTGCATTTATTGTATTTTACACTGCTTTTAAAACTGAGGAAACTATTATGTTTCTTAGATTGGATTACAGTGTTGAAAAATTTGGCATGAATTTGGTGTTTAGCAGTAGATCTTTGCAGCACAGTCATTTATAGCTTCACACCTCACAGACACACTAACTCCAGCCAGTTTCATCAGCTAAAAGACTACTTCAGTCCTTTGGTTAATGCAAGTGGATGCATCTCCTCTGATTTAGAGTCCATTTGGACTAGTTTGAGGACCCTGATGACCGTATCTTGTAGTGTAGTTTCCCATGCTGCAATTAAAGATTGTAACTTTTGGCACCTTCTGGAGAAAACCTGTCCTAACTGAGTTTTCTGTCTCTTCATTTCTTTAGCAGGTTCTCTGACTGGCAGCCCTCACCTTTCAGAGCTTTCCATCAATTCCCAAGGAGGACCATCCGTGGCAAATATGTCCTTATCTCCAAACCTGAGCCCTGATGCCAAGCAGGCATCTCCCCTGATCAGCCCTTTACTGAATGACCCGTCATGCATCAGGACTGATGATGAGGAAGAGGTCAAAAGAAAGGTAAAACAGATGCCCTTGGCTCTCTTCTCCACATTGTGTTGTGATTGCAGCTGTTTGTCAAGCGCTTTATATCTAGACCTCTGCTACTTCCTCACTGTAGGTCCACACAAATAACTTGAATGGAGTTACTTGGTGTCTGCCAACTGCTCTCATGTGGTGACCAAGAGTGTCCATGAGCTCCAGTGGCAGAACTCATGCAATTCAGACTGGGTCAGGCCAGAAGTATGAATTTGCTGTAGTGGAGGGCTCAGTGGCCTAGATTCATCCTACTGAACAGAGAGGCAGGAGCTAGGGACCTCAGTGCCTTTCTGTAAGCAGCAGAGAGAAGCTGAGTAGCTCCATGTTTCCAAAGTTACTGTGGAAAAAAAAAAAACCTTGGCCAGTCTTTAAGAGCTTGTTTTGACCTGGTTTCTATTTATAAATCTAGCATGTTTTTAAGGAGATGGGCTAAGCGACGTGCTTTAACAAGACCCTCAAGTCCAATACATTACTGGATAGAGAATTTGCAGGTGACAAGGGAGGCAAGAGACAGTTTGAGCCTTGTGCAGGAGTGTCCAATCCCAGCTCTCCAGGCAGTCTCTGCTGGAAGCACCACTTGCACATGGTTGTGGGCATAGAAAATGCTCCCTTTGAGCCACAACCCTCAACATTCAACCATAAATACTTGGCTCAGCCCCATCACTCCAGCACAGCCACAAGGGACCATCAAATTCAAAACTGTTTTTCAAACACAGAAGTGACTCAGAGCCAAGGTGTCCTGGGCTTGGGCTGGCTCCTGCAGCTCCTGCAGGAGCCCAGCAGCCTCCCTTGCTGGCTGCCTGCTGTGCTGCAGGGCAAGAGGGGCTTGCTCTTATGCCTGTGTTGCCTGCTTTCCTGAGCTGGGAGCGCGTGAGAAGGAAAAGGAATGCAGAAAAGGAAGGGGAGAATTTTGGAGTTCCCACTTCCCCACTATGCCCAGTAAGCCGGTATGTGAGAGGAATTGTGGAAGAGGAAAAGCCAAGGGTCAGTTAACAGACTTGAAGTTCTGTGTACCGGTCCAATTAAGAGCATCCCGGTGATGTCTGTAGCTCACACCAGTGATGGTGGCTCCCTTGGGGGTGCACACTGAAATGCTCCCGCAGTCTCTCCCCGTATGCCTTTCCAGAGCATCCTCTTCACTGATGACCTTGAGAGAGGAAACAGAGAAGCAGAAGATCTGTGGCTGTTTGTCTCTTCTTTTGTGCTTCCTGAACAACACCAAGACCAAGATCATTGGGATCTTTGGGCTGTTTGGAATTAAGAGGTTAAAAGTACTAATGACTGTGCTTCTTGGATAACAAAAGTAGATTGTTATCCTGACGTACTGCTAGGTTGTCCAGCTGCACTGGCAAAAACTTTTGTGTTTATCTTTTTTGAGAGTATTTTGCTGTAGTTCTTTACCCCACCAATGGAACTTTTAAGAATCACACACTAATTGGTGCAACATTTCTCAAGTTTGATGAAATGATTACCTGGCAAGGGTTAATGACATTTGTTAATGGCAAGGAATTTCTTTCTGATCTTCAGAATATGCCCTACTCCAGAAGTACAGAGTAAGCCTAAAGGAACATCAGCACCCCAGTGCTGTGGAAGTAACCTTGGCGGAAAGGAATCTCTCAAGAATCCATAGAAAGTTCTTACTGTCTTCTGTTTGCAAGGAAAGGTTGTTCTCAGGGCTTAGGATCATTAAAGCATGAGTCACCATAACCACAAGCAAGGGTCACTAACTTGTAGCTAACAGCTCCAGAAAAGCAGGTGAAAACCTAACATGTTTGCAATTTGCAGAGATTCCCAACTGAGAAGGCTTACTTCATTGCTAAAGAAGTCGCAACCACAGAACGCACATACCTGAAGGACCTTGAAGTCATCACATCGGTATGTTTACTTGATCATTATTCATGAAACGTGGGGCCCTAGTCAGCAGTAGCATTTTATCTGCTCCATTTAACTTCTTAGTGTGCCATGCAACTTTTTTATATTCTGCACTTAAGGTATTCTCTGCAGTGCACAGGAGTACAACTCTAGGGAGGGAGGAACACAAGAATCAGAAAGCAGAAATTTGCACTGTGGTTAGTAATGTGCACTACAAAACTATTTCAGGTTGAAGAACTTGAAACACAGTTCAGTTATTCTTTCTTTTCTCTCATGCTTTGTGGTTGCAATTATTAAAAATGCCTGTGGGTTTTCAATGATTTCTCTTAAAACTGAAGTAGCTCCCTAGAGGAACTATGAATATTTTTCCTGGCTCAGATGTTCTCCAACATGAAATACTGTCATAGCACCTGTTTGAATGGTTCTGCTTAATGTAGTAATTTAAACTCTTAAGGAACTCATTATCTTACAGTATCTCACTACCTGTTCAGAGTATGATGGTTGTTAAAATCACCAAGACAGGTCTGTGCATTCTTTTCATACGCAGCAACAGTCCATTTTGATTTTTAAGCATAATATGTGCAAGATTTGGCCTTAAATAATATTTGTCTGTAAGAGGGCACTGGATCCAAGATCTCTTATTGTGCTTCAGCAATGCTACTAGTTCCAGACCTCCCAGCTCTATAATTGCTCTTTAATACATGAAACATTGCCAGAGTTGTGCATTCAGGGTGCATTGCCTCCTTCTGCATTGAGTAGTGTCATTAGGAAATGCAGGGAAGCACCTATTGTAGCAACCTGCAAGAGACATCTTCTCCTCAACCCCTGTTTTGTTCCAGAAGGCCACACAGCAGATGCAGTTGGTCTGAGCAAAAGAGAGCTGTGACTTCATTGTTTACCATCTCAGACTTTGTGGGAAACCAGGCTATAAAAAAACAGGTCAGGCTGTGTGGGACAGCAGCCATTGCTGCAATCCTAGCAGAAAATAACCAGTGCTTTTGGAGATGGTGGAAGGAGTGAGTCTCGTGCATGACATATCAGACTTGGTAGATCCTCACCTGCCTTTGCTTTGCTCAGTGCAGAAGTGGGGGAAAGGAAGACTTGGTTTGGGTATCTGTTTATGTTTATGTCTGAGTCAACTCCAGCTGATGCAGCTGATGCAGCAGCCAAGACTGCCGTAATGTATGCATGCTTCCAACAGCCTTCCAGGAGCTGCTGGAAGTCAACCACAGATAACTGGAGCAACTCGGGACAATGAGGAGGGACAAGTGTTACCATGTTGAAGATAGTAGTTCATGCAGCTTTGGCAAGCCCCATAACCTGATTGACCCAAATGCCTATGAGGGTGAAGTTAAGAGTGGAACAAAGCTCACTTCAGACAGCTCTGGTATTCTGAACAGTGTTTGGTTACTGACTCTCCTAACTGTGACACTAGCATCTTGACGTGGAAGTGCAATGTGCTGTGCTTCTACTTTACAAATTGCATGGTGTTCTTTTTCCACATGGTGTCTTTTGTCCACAAACAGCAACATGGGCTTGAGTATTTACTGTACCAGCTCGTGCCAAGGGGATTTCAGATAGCAGTACACAATGAAAATACAAAAAATATTTTTTGTTTTGACTGAAACCCTATATTTTCTTCTTGAAAGAAGAACCTACAATATTTGCAAATTCAGGCTGAACTGACCAACCAGTTTGGGCTTGAAAATAATTTTCAGGGTTTTATCAACAGTGAGAGTGAGGAAGGGAGTTTCTTTTTTAGCAAACAGGGCTTGACGATTGATAAGAGCACCAGTTCAGCACATGGGACTGTCAAGAGGAGCCTGAGTTATATTCTTAGTGCCACCCAGACAGGTCCTTCCTGGCTTAGGTGTGTATGTGTTAGACATGCATGTGTTTCATGTATAAAGACAGCAAATGATCATACCTGCTGCATTGCATGCCCTTGATAACTCTGCGTTTTCCCCCCTTTGTAGTGGTTTCAGAGTGCAGTGAGTAAGGAGGATTGCATGCCTGATACACTGAAGAATCTAATTTTCTCCAACTTCGAACCTTTGCACAAATTTCATGCTGGTTTTCTCAAGGAAATTGAGCAAAGACTTGCTCTGTGGTAAGACTGTTTTATGCTACTTATCAGCGTTATTTCCGTCAGCTTAGCATTTTAACATTCCCTTTTTGCTAAGTTTTTGTACCATGTGATTTGACTGTTGTGACTCATTTGTGCAGGTCGCAAGTGTTGGTTATTAACAGACTGCATATACTGACTCATGCTTTGTACGTGTTTACTTGATAAAGTCTATTGCTCGGGTTTCTCAGCCACATACGGACCTATGAAAATGAGACCATGATACTGGATAAAGCTTCCTCTGCCAAATGTCACTAGTCCTGCGTGGCAGCTCTTCTGAAAGACATGCTGCAGAGCTTGTGGGTGATAAAAGAGGGAGACAAAGGTCCTGATCGTATTTCTGTCAAATAGGAGTGTACTGGCAGGAATCTGAGAGAGCAATTGCCCATTCAACAGCAGCACAACTTTGACATTCTTAGGGTGCACAGTGCGCTCTGCAAAGTGGCAGGGTATTAGAAGGAGATGTTGATCTTGAAAACAATCTTGCCATAGCTTAGTAGTGAGAGTAAAGCATAACAGTTTTGTGAAGTAACCAAGATGAGTAATTCCTCCCTGGCAGGACTCAATGTGTTTGGCCAGTGGCATCTGAGCCAAAGCAGGAGCCCTCTCCTCCCCCTGACTCAACCCATCTGGACTAAGCTGTCCTGCTCTGTGCAGGCATTTACTGGAGATTTATCCTCAGTGGGGGCAGCCAGAGCTTTTCTTTCTTAATTAGAAAAGAGTGACAATGGAAAATCGCATGAAAGCAGAGGTTGTGTACCCCTGCAGGCGGTCCTGCTGAATGCTAATCAGTTTAATGCCTGTTTAACCAATTAATCAAAACAAAAGCAAAGCATAATCTAAGAGTGTGAATTTAGCTCTTGTGATGTGATGAGCAAGGTCTTTGAATGAGAGCACAACAGTGGGCAGACTAGTGTTATCCAAGCTCAACATTGTATCAATGCCTTCATCTCCAGGATCCCTACTATCTGTTAATCATGTCTGGGCAGAGAGCTGCAGCTGATGCCCATCTGTGTGGCATTTTTCTGATGAGTGAAATATGTTTTGTGCAGGACTAATGTATTTGCACCAAATGGTTCACAAAGTCTGGCATGTATGTGATTATCGGTGTAATGCTTGGAAGTCAGTTTATATACTGCTCAGTAGTGATTTCCAGGAGGCCCTTAAATATCAATTTCCCTTTTTGTATCCCTTGTGTGAAAGATGAGAGAAGCTGATAGCAAAGCAGCTGATAAAACTAAACACATGTGACTTGAAGTGAGTTTCCCATCAAAAGGTCTAATGTAAAGCATATATATGTAAGGAGAGGAGCATGGAAAGGAGGTTGGTACCAAATCAGTCTACCCAAACTACTCACTCGTGTTGATACCTTTGATACAAGGATATGTAAGCAATAGGACACTATTTGGACCAGAGGTTGTCCCCCTGCTTTCACACACTGCCATGTGATTTCTACACACATGTGATTTCTGAGTCCTTCCAGACTGATGGAACTTAGCAGTGGATGCTCTGGTCCATATTCTGTGAGCACTCCAGTATCTCACCTTTAGATGAGCTCTCACCTGCACTGGCACATGCCCTGTGGATAAATACGAAAAAGAGGGAGGGAGATGGTTTCATCTGGCATGTATTGGGCAGCCTGTCCTCTGTCTCATCCTCCTCTGAGCTCCATGTGTGCATGCTTCACATGGAAAAAAGACTTTAAAAACTCAAAAAAGCAAAATGTTTTCCACTGAGTTTGCAACTGTGTATGGCACAGACAACATGGGACCATTCCCTAGTCACTTGAAAGATCTTGGTTGTATCCAGCATGGTGCAAGGTATTCAGATGCAGAGCAGCAATAGCTCCCATCAGCGAAGAGATGAGCAATGCTGAGAGGGAGCTGATGAATGACGAGGTCTGCTGGATGCTGTGAAAGTCTAGCACATCCATATTTCTTCAGAAGAGACCTTAGGAGGCAGATCTGGTGGCTTCTAGAAACAATTAGAGCATGCAGAGAAGGTTTTCTTTTGAATGCCATAAAAGATTCAGAAACCACAAACAAGCCTTCATGTGCATTTAAGGGATAAAATGTTGCAGCCTCTTGGGAGCCTCAGTTGCTGTGAGGTCCCCAAGCACAAGCACTGAAGTGAGGGTGGGATATCTGGGGAATTCTACTGTAGTCACTGGGAAAAGAACTCGTAACAAATATTTAGGCTGCTGAGTTTCTATATTTTTCTTTTGTTCCTCTTTTTCAATGAGCATCTTTTAGAGCTCAGGAAGCCTTTTGTCTTCCAACTTTTCCTTGCATTCTGAGGCTATGGTTTGACAGAGCAGCCAGCCTGACATTAAGGCTCCCACTACTATATTAAAACTGCAGTAGCTTTGTGATACAAAATGTTAAGCTGCCATGAAATTACTCTTCAAATTTCTTCAAATTTTGGTGGGGTCCAACTGGGCACAAAGTTTGTGAGGTCAGCTCTTGCCTGCTCTGCACCAGGCAGCTCAAAGCCACTATGAGTTCTCTGGCATCTGCTCTGGTTGATGTGGCAGAAATGCAGTCACATTCTTGCCCTTCTTCTGGGTCCAGTTTGCACCCACCCCAGAGTGTGGGTTTGTCTGGTGCGGTACCAATGCTGTACTTGGGGTTTGCTTTTACAGCTCTGGCACATGTGAATATGCAAAGTTGGAAGGACAGTGGGTTAGCTGGCAGGTCATTTCAAGGTGTTTTTGTGTTATGCCACAGATGTCGAGATAAATTGCAAGCAGTAAACTGTATCCTGTAGAGACTATGGTTTAATTAAGTGGTGACTGACAAAAATACGCAGTCCCGCAATGTATTGAAAAACGAACTGGGGGCAGTGTGGTGAGGAGTAACGGTTCTTCAGCTCTGTGGGCAAGGTCACTTAGTTCAAAGTACGTCCAAATCGTCACACTTTTATCTATGTCTTTTACCCTGGGCAGTTTTAAGCGAGTGGGTTTTAATTCCTTCCACCAGTCCCACACAGAGCCCTGCAGGGTCTGCAGAGGCAGCCCAGGAGGCCGTGTAGCATCTCGAGAGCCTGGCTGACACCAAGCTTGGTCACACTGCTGCAGTCAGATGCTGACAGAATTCAAGCCAGCTCATTTAAATCTGAATGTTCTATGTCAGCTCTTTTAATTTGCCAGGCAGGACACAGGGAAGGTGGAAAGGTTGTCCCGAGACATGAGCGTGCTCTGCCTTCCTCCAAGGGCTGCAAGTGCTATGAAAAAAAAGGACCTCGTGGACTTCATCAGGCTGCTGAAACCCCCTGGTTACTCCATTGTGTTATGGGAACTTGTCCAAGAGCATAAAATCCCCGCAGGGAATAATCTGTTTTCTCCTAGCGGGTAAGATGCTGAGTTAATTATTAACTTAAAATGCAGGTCAGCTTCCTTGGAGTGATAGGCTATGGGTCTAAGGTTTATTCCAGACCCTCGTGTTGGGTGTTGGAAGCTCCTGCAGGAAGCTGTTCCCGGCTCTCTTGGGTCTTGGATCACATTGAAGCAAAATGTGAAGCCTTGCAAAATTTCTGGGAAGAGAGCAAGGCCAAGGGGGATCACTCTTAACAACTGAGAGACGTGTCTGTGCTTTTTATTTATTGAAACTCTATAGATGTTCTGTATTTGGCTCAAAGAAGCTTAAATTGTGTGCAGCATTGAAAGCATTTCTGGCTTGCTCATATGCTTCTGAACTCTTTGAACCTGCCTTCAGAGGCAGGGTGTTTGCTATTGAATATCCAAAGGGCTGGTAACCTTTTGACCCAATTTTAGATTCTGACAGGTCCGATTTGTTTCTTTATACAATACATTCGTTTTTCTCCTTCCTATTGCATTTCCTCAGAGCAACAGCTCTCTGTGTCTAGCACGGATTGAGAAATGTTTCTAACAAGACATGAATTGATGCTGACACCAGGAGCCAACTGCAGTGCATAGGAACTTGCTGCATTTTTCACAGCCATAGTTTATTTCTGGCCAGAAAACAACAGATTCCCAGTGCATTTACTGTGCAGCATCAGAAGGTTGGTCTCAGGCAACCTTCATCAGTTCAGCTTCAGCATTCCTGTTGCCAATCACGTTCCTGGGAGCAAGTGGTAAATACTGCACATGAGGTCCTATGGTTGAGGGAGATGAAGGAATGACCTTTGGTGAGTAGCGACAGACAGACATGGGGCTTTACCCTCTTGCCCAACAGTGGAGGAGGAAGGAGAAAGAGTAAGAGTTCAGAGAGGGAATAGCACAGGGTTATAAAGGGCCCGGAAAGATCCGTCAGGCACCCATGGATACTCCAGCTCATCCATGTTGTTCCTTGGAAAGGCTTTGGGTGCTGCGAGGGCCACACTCCCCAGCCTTTTTCATAGAATCACGAAGTCCCAGAATGGTTGAAGTTGGAATGGACCTCTAGAGATCACCTAGTCCAACCCCCCTGCTCCAGCAGGGATACCTAGAGCACGTGGCACAGGGTGGCATCCAGGTGGGTTTGGAAGATCTCCAGAGAAGGAGACTCCACAGCCTCTCTGGGCAGCCTGTTCCAGGGCTCTGTCACCCTCACAGGAAAGAAGTTCTTCCTCACATGGAGATAGAACTTCCTGTGGTTCAACTTGCACCCATTACCCCTTGTCCTGTCACTGGCCACCATGGAGAAGATCCTGGCCCCATCCTCCCTGCAATCCCCCCTCAGGTACTTGAACATGTTGATCAAGTCTCCTCTCAGCCTTCTCTTCTCCAGACTAAACAGGCCCAGCTCACTTTTAGTCTTTCCTCACTCAGTCTTTCCTTTTGCTATTCAGAGTGCTACCCAGCACTAAGTTGTTGTCTGAGCTAGCAGAATGACTTCAAACTCACTTCTATTTCCCGAAGCCTGGGAGATTTTATGGTCAGGAGGAAGAGGTGTTGACAGTACAGCCACAGCATGAGTTGCTCCATTAGCACCTGGACAGTTGAATTTGAGAAGCTGTTTGGGTTTTGATCCTCCATTTAGGTAAGATGTTTAATAGGCTATTCATTTGGACTGTAGGCACTGTTTCCCAGCCAAAAAACTGAGCTCATCTTCCCTCACCTCTTTAGGTGTTCATGTTACGGGTTTCCAAGCTGGCTCCTGTAAATTCTGACAGGAGAAGGCAAATGGAGAGACATAAATTTACCCCTTGCTAGATCGCTAAGTGCTGCAGAGAGCAATGTTGGGAAAAGCTAGAATAGCCATTTCTGCCCTGAGAAGCCCTCTTAGGAAGTGTGAATCTGTGTTCTGGGCCTTATCCATGCGCTAGAAAGAAAAAACATTACATACTCTTAAGAAATGTGGGCAGATTTATCTTCTCCCAGGGAAGGCAGTAATCTGACTCCTTGTTTGAAGGCATTTCTGAGGAAAGCTGCTACTCAGTGCTACCAGATGTGGCTGAGAAATGTGTTGCCGTTAATTTGCAAAAAAAGCTCTTAGATCTTAACATATGAAAGGAGGAGGCTTAGCCAGGATTTGAAGAAGCCAGTTTGGAAACCTGTAATAAAAAACATGAAGAGAGGTGTAGAAAAATGAGCTAAATGTGAATTTACTAACCATTTTTGTTTAAGAAATAGTAGTTATGATCGGACAGAAAAGCCTAATAAGCAGTTTACATAAATGCAGTAGCAAAACCTCCTGCCTTCTCAAATATGAATATTAACCATCCAGCTGGTTTTCTGTTTGTTTGGAGGCTTGGGGTTTTTGTTGCTATTTTTTTTAGGAACCATAATTTATTTCTTTTAGACCATAATTTCCAAGGTGCCCTTGAGTACATTTAAAGAAATGAGATACGTATTTTTTAGCTAGCTCACTTTCGAAAGAAAAAGTTACCTTACCCAAGTCACTCTTGGGTACATCTTGGGACCAGAGATGTGCTGCACCCAAATGGCTTTGAAGGGATGAGAAGGGAATAGTTAGTCCAGGATCTGTTGATCTGATTCAGTGTCCTGTTACATTCATCTCTCCGGTGAGATGTGCCCAGGATTCCCTGTGAGGAGCTACCACTACAGAATAGTAGCGGTACAAGTGATGTTGTATATCAGTGGTACAAGTGATGTTGTGTTTTCAGTATATCTTCTTGACATAGTCTTACTTGCTTGGATTTCTTATTTTTAAAAGCATTACCGCTGCAGATCTGATGCAGATTGGATTTCTTGCACAGGAGACAAGAGTTCCCAAGAACAAGTCTTGAAACGTGTGTGCCCTCCCCTAAGGTTTGGATGAACTCTGGTAACTCCGAGGGCCTTAGCAGTGCTGTTTTTTTCTGCTCTGAGGCACTTCTCACTGTGTTGACTGAAATGGGCAGGGTGCTGAGTGGTGCTTTGTAGTGTATCTGAGAGAAAGAGACTCTCCTTTTCCAGTTGCAAAATAATCCTATTTTTTTTTTTAAAGACAGCATTAATGGAGAGTTTTAGGGTATTTTTTAGTATTAGAACTTCAGTTAACAGCACTTCAAAAAAAGTCAAAAGTGACTAAGAAGTGCCTAAAGACAAGCCACAGTATCCAAGAGGGAGACACTGTTTGGTAGCATGTAACAGAAGGTCACACGGTGCAAGTATCATTCTTCCCAGGGCTACATTTGAGATTTTTACATTGAACTGGGAAAAAAAAACCTGCGCTGAGATGCGTTTTCTTCCTTCTCTGCCTCCCCACTAGCTCCATCAGATTTTTATTCCTTCAACTAGTGTTTTTGAATGACTGATGATCTTGGATTTCCTTTCATTCGTTCCCCATGATGTACGCAGAGGAGCTTGCACAGTCCAAAAATCCAGCCTAGCTGCTGTAAGTCAAGCTGGTGGCCATTTTTTTTTTATATATTCATACTGTCAACTTATACCTGCATTCCTGATCAGGTGTAAAAGGCAGTCTCCTCCCCTTTGCTTGCAGTTGCAGGCTTGCGTCATGGTTAAAGAGGACAGGACTATTTGTAGAAAAAGGGAAATGAGCGTATTTACAGAATAACAGATGTGCTCTTCAGCACCGTTTTCAGTGACATTAGACCTCCTACTCTATGTTGTTTAAGGGCACATTATGAATAGTGGGAAAAACAGTTCCTACATCTTTTATAGAGCTGGGGGGTCGTAAATCAATTCCTCGTGAGCACCTCTAAGAAGCGAGTCCCCACATTTTCAGCTCTGTCCCTTGTCACTGGCAAATAGATGCTGTGTTTGAACAGTGACCCATGAAAACCAGGAGCAGGAAGAACCATTTCTTGTTGTGCACCAATGCACAACAAATGGGCGACCTCTTCCCCCTCAGGAGGCTGAGTGCTTTTGCTCAGAGCATGAGCCGTGGGGAGAGCCTTCCCCTTTGTGCCTCTGTGTTTCCAGCTGCTGGAGCCCGAAGGTACCACGTGATGGGTTGGGAGTTGTTTGGCATCTTCTGTAGTGTGGGGTGTCCTTTCCAGGGGCATTGTTTTCTTTTGATTTGCTGGGATTTGCATGGTGAGGAGCTGGGGAAGAGGGTAGTAGAGCATGGAGTTGGGCAGGGAGTTCAGGGAGACTGCAGGGCTGGCAGAGGAGGGGTTTAGGAGGGAGGTGTGAAACTACCCTGTTCTTGTGCTTCTGTCCCGATACCTGGCGTTGGCTACCCTGCCCCTCTGGTGTGCACAGGTGCCTGCGCACCAGCCCCAGGGGGAAGTTCACTTCTGCTTCGAGGGGCAGTAATTTCACAGGAAAATGCACTGAAGCAAGGGCAGGGGTTGGATGAAGGAACAACACTGGGCTCTCCTATTTCCGTATTCTTGGGCTTTCATTTCTTGGAGTGGGACTCACTAGCCTCCAGCCCAGGTTGTCCCCACTGGCTCCGTCTGATGGCTCTGCTGTGACTCAGCTCCCCGCTCCGCAGGCAGCAGCTGGAGACACGCTGTTGCCTTGGGGCAACTCACTTCTCTCCCTCTCTGTCTCCTCTGGCAAGACAGGACAAGGCTTGAGAGCCCTGAAACAGCTGCAGGAGCCTTGGGGCAGCTCGTGGCCCTAGCTCCCAGGGAGAAGCACCGGTGGGGCCTCACGTGCGGCCGCAGCGCTGCGCTCGGGACGGGGCGGGCAGGCAGCTTTTAGGGAATAAGGACCTGGCTGTTCACCCAGCAGCTGCACTAAGTATTAACTGAGGTAGCTAGCTAGCAGATCGGAGCGTGGCTTGGCAAAGAGCACTCCAGCCAAACTATACATAACCTTGAGATCAGAAAAGCAATTTTCTAATTTAAAAATAGCAGTCAGTAAAGATGTCCTTAACGTTTGCCTTGGCAGTAAACCAGAATGGTGCTGAACAGCTGAAATCCTCTAGATTAAATCATATGCAGACACATTAAAAGGGATCCCGACAACACCAGGGAGCTGGAGAATAACTCAGGAAGCCAGAAGTCCCCTAGAGCTCGCTGCTGCACGCTGTGTTGTTCCTGGCAGGGGTGCCATTTATCTGGCTTTGGTGTTCCTGGAAATGTGTGTGACTGTGCGACCCGTCCTGGGGCCACCGCGGTGGCCACGCAGGTAGAGGGCAACTTCCACTTGCTGCCACCGCGGTGCCCCAACCCTGCACTTCCCCTGGTTGTGGGTTTTAGTTGGGAGCACTTTGATACTCGTCCCTTTGAGCAAAGCGTTAGTGGTGGAAAGTCTCATTTACAGCCTTGGAAGGGGTCTGGGTGGGAAGGAAAGGAGATGGGGAAGGGACAGGGAGGGGACAGCACGAGAGGATGGGTGACCAGCAGAAACCCTGCAGAGAGAGAGAAGTTGGACTTCTACCCTCTGAGTGTTTGGGGTCTCGGGACTTGTCCCGTTGATGTGTAACGTTTGGTTTCAGGAAAATATGAACAGCCTTGTTGAGAACTGTGTTCTTCATGCTTAAATAGGCATGTGAGGGCCTGAGAGACTTAGCACACCAGAGCCTGATGAAAGACAGCCTGTGAAACTGGGGATTTGCTCGGACAAACACGCAGCCATCCCCTGTTTGTCAGCAGAGTCCCCTGTTCCTTGCAGGGGGTTGTGACTGCGCAGCGCTCCTAAAGCAGGGTCCCTTTTCCCACGTGGAAAAGCAAGTAGAGAGATTATGCAGCGTGAACGCAGTTTATCTTTGCAAAACAAAAATATGTCCGTGTATGCATCTATTCATGTAAAAATGTATAGAGTAAAAAAAAATAGTTAGTATGTCTTACCAGGGTAACATATATTCCTAACAGCTGCCTCTTCTGTGATTTGGTGAGTGCGAAATCTCTCTGGCTTAAATTGCTTTTACTAAGGAATGCAGAGATTTACCATATGGTTGTCCATTAATTCCTTCATAGCACATCAGATTTTCTTGAAAGAAGGAACTACTACGAAGGGGTGAAAAGCAGTACATGCATTAGTGACAGAGCCAAACAGAGGCCCTCTTATTCATGGGCTCCTTCGGAGCCGGGCTGTGTTTCTGTCCCTGCCAAGCTGCTGCATTTCCCCAGCCGAATGGCAGTTGCTCTCCCCGGGGCTGAATCTGCCTCCTAGGACTCAGCTCTGGGTATGGATCTGAATTTTGAGAATTGAGGACAGCACATAAAAAGCCACGCTGCAGGAAATTTGGATGTAATATTAGAGGCTGGAAGAGGGAGGGAAGGGAGGAACAGTGATACTCACATCATTCTCCCTAGAGATTTTCCTTTCAAAATCCAACTAAATTAGAAGAGATTTCTAGCAGTTAGGATCTTGCAGTCATAAATTTTTCCTCCTGTATTTTCTAAAAGATGCATTTGGATTCACTCAGCACACAATGTGTTTTTCTTTGGAAGATCTTCCTCATCCAAAGGGAGGTTGCTTCCAAGTGGAGCCCCCACCCAAGCGCAGCTGCCAGGAAGGGAGGGAGCATTTTGCATTTCCAACACCAAAAGTGACACACTGAAAGGAGGTTCCTTGCCAATATGTAACACTTACAGGTCAAACGCAGATACTAGATAGATTTATTTCTGCTGCCCCTGGCAAGAGCAGAAGGGTTTTTAGAAGGGGGAACACCTGCACATCCTGCTCTAGGATATGATCCTTAACCGAATTGTCCATCGTTTGTGATAGCGTTTTAACCTCTTGCTTTTTCTCAAGCATTTTCCAGCCTTCTCTCGTGTCATTAAAAACGCTAGCAGTTTTCTACAGACATCTAATCCATCTCGTAAGTGCCTGCCCTCTGCATTGCGAGGAGCACAAGCCAGGCTGGGTGAAGAACGTGCTGCCCTACGTGGGAATTAAAATATCCATCAGGAAGATTCCCCATGTGCTCTTGAGCTAAGGAGCACAGGGGCTTCGGCTCTTGAAAGAAATGAGCTGCTGAGCTCTTTTCTGTGCTTAGTGATTATGCGCTTGTACTGCCTGACTGAAGTGTCTGATATTTCTGTTGCTGACAGGGAAGGCCGCTCTAATGCTCACATTAAAGGAGATTACCAAAGAATCGGGGATGTTATGCTAAAGAACATTCAGAGCATGAAGGTAGGAATGATCCTGTAACTACTAAGCTTTGACATCTATTAGTATTAGTGTGTGTTTCATTGTCATATGATGGTGTCTTTTGTGATGTTTTTTGTCCATTCTAATCAAAGTTCATACTATAGAAGTTTCCTGTGATAAATTTTGAGAATTAGGGCAGCACTGAGATTTGCAAATTGCTGATTTTAAATTGTCCAACCCCTTTTCCTCAATCTCCTCTCTGCATATAGGAGCAGTATGCATGCAAATTCAGGAGCATTTCACTTCTAATTTGTTCATCTTCCAATTAGGGGGCGTTTCAGATCTGTATGTCTGAAGGGATTGCTCAACAGCAGAGTGTGGCTGCATGCAAGATAACTGTGAAGATATGGCATTAGTAGTGACTGTGGTCTGGATAGTGAGTGGGTCTAGAAAACCTTTATTTGCGCAAAGTTCGATGGAAGACTTTTGGAATAAATGGTAATAGTTTCTTTTGGAACAAGCAGCACGGAGCACAGGCACAAGAGCCTGTGGAAATGCTACAAATGTTTACAATCCCTACCATTAACACAGAGCTAACCTTATTAGTGTATCTATGCATCCAGTCCTGTAAAGATGCCTGTGTGGCATCTTTTCTTTAGCGATCCGTTTGAGAATTATCCAGAAGTCTTGGATGTGGAGTTCCTCATTGTTTAGGTGTCTGACACAAAACGGCACAGCATCTTTTTTGCATGTGCAAGTGCTTTTGCAAATCTCAGATATATCTTTCCTTGGTGATTTGCCACTTCTGCATCCTGCACTTAAGCAGCCTCAAATCTTTGGCTGGAGGGAAGGGCTGTTTAGACTTTACAGCTCTCCTGAGATGGCAGTGAGCATTAAGCTTATCTTTCAGAGAGAGGTTAAGTGACATGCCAGTGATTATATAGTAAATTTGAAAAACAGAATGTCAAAATCTTGACTTGCTATCCCCAATGAAAACACAACTTTGTCACCAACCAAGTGCCCTCACCCTTTCGCAGTGTACTTAGCAGGAGCTGCTTTCTCCCCTTGAGACACATTTCAGATGTATTGCAAAAAAACGGTGGGAGCTTCAAGTTTCACAAAGTGTTTTTGGAATCTCTTCCAACAGTTTGTGCTGCTGCTCTGAGCACTTTGCAACATTAAGTTGTTTCTTCTTCAGTATCTGTGGGCCCTTCTGTGGCAGTGCTATAGGGCAGGGTTTTTTGCTTAGACCTGTTTGTGTGCTTTCATGTTTGCCTTTCTCTTCCCTATTAGAGGATTTTGTGCCGTTTGCTTTCAGAGGTGCCACTGCCACTGAAAGTGCCTGTGCCACTACAGGGATGCAGAGGAGAGAAGCAAAACCCAGTTTGACTTAAGGAACTCCACGGGAAATAGAGAAGTTAGTTAAAACTCAACATTGCCATGGGACCTTTTAAAAGACCAGATGCTCCTAGCTTAATTAGCACAGGAAAGAAGTTAAGAGCAAAAGGTTAGTGGGCAACCTCAACAGTAGCCCACAGGGTCCCCTTTGACTTAGCTTCTTTGCCTGTTGTCCGAGTTAGAGGTTTGCAGAGTGAACATGTACGGAGAAAGCCACCTGGTTGTAGAGAAATTATGTTTCGACCAGGGAAACAATCAGAGGAGAGAGGGAGTTCATTGGAAATCTGTCAAAGAGTGCATGAGCTTTAGATTAACCCAGATTGCTTTCTGAAGTCCATTCAATATAAGCACTCGGTTCCTTTCTGTTGCTCATTAATATTTCACCCAGCAGAGAAAAACTTTCCTTGGCTGTCCAGAGAAGCTCTGGGCGTCCTACAGGAGCAGTTTGCTTTGCACAAAACACGTGCGAAGCTCCCCAGGCTCCCAAATCCTGGTGGATTGTTTGTTTTAAATCACCCTTGTGATGCCTGTGATGCAGCGACCAAAATGAAGTTGCACTTTCTTGCAGAGCTCACTCACTTGCGGGAGTTTAACGACTCCCTCAAGCCAAGGATCTTTACAGAGACCCAGGGCACATGAGCAGATGTAACCCAGGGATGCTGCTGTAGGCCTTTCTGCTGGACCTCTCCTGTGTTTTTGTGTCTGTTCAGTTTCCCAGGAGATGCCACTTCTCTTTAAGAATAAGGAAACAGAAACTGGAAGTCCCCCTGTCTCCACCTCAGCTGTCCCAAAGCACTGAAGTGAGCCCAGGCACCTACATCCCTTCATCCCCCTAGAAAATACCATTTTGTTTCTCAGCTCTGCATCTCTATAGTCTAATCCTCCGTGTGGTGCCCGCTTGTGAGTTGTGCCCATGTGATCTCATCAGCCTTGAGTGTCTTGCCTGATGCCAGACCATTCGTTTTGGTTTCTCGCATCCCTTTGCTTTCCAGGCAGAGGGGAGGACTGTGGAGGTGTGCATCAGAGTAACATCACTTTTCTTCCTTTTGAGCAAATACCAGAGCCCCTGATTGCACAGCAATTTCGTTTGCCAAATCCCAGCTGCTGTGGCAGCCCTGCAGAGTAGGTTTGGGGTGAATGATGTCGAGTCCCATCTCATGGTGTTTGCTGACGGCTCTGCCGTGTGCTTCCCTCCTCGGTGTCCCCAGCAACTGACGGTTCACCTGCGGAAGCACGACGAGATCCTGGTGGAGCTGGAGACCGGCATCAGGAACTCGCGCAAGCTGGAGACCTTCTGCAGGGACTTCGAGCTGCAGAAAGTCTGCTACCTGCCCCTCAACACCTTCCTGCTGCGGCCTCTGCACAGGCTCATGCACTACAAGCAGATCATGGAGAGGCTCTGCAAGCACTACCCGCCCAGCCACATAGACTTCAGGGATTCGAGAGGTGAGGGCAGCGCCACGCGTTCCCAGAGCTGGGAAGCAGTGTCCAGACCCACTACAGACACACACGCTGCTGTGCAAGCACGTGATTTTTTTTTTTTCTTTAAGTTTGCATTAAAAAGAGGATTAAGTTGCAAAGTCAAACACTCAGAAGTCCAGAAGTAGTAGGATTGAGGTTGCTCTTGTATACACATTATGCCACAGTCTGGACAAGTACTTGGAAGAGGAATATGATGAGGGTTATTAAATACACACAAATGACATCCAGTTGAGGAAGTCCCTTGAACTGAAAATAGATGAGAGAGAGCATGGGGACGTATCATATGTGCTTTTCTTGTTCTTAGCTTTCCTTAGGTATCCCCTAGGAGCAACAAAGTATCAGCCCCAGTGAGCCATTGATCTGACCCAGAAGAGCTGTTTTTATTACATCTTTAAGGAGAGTATTATTTTTCCAGACATACGGCTTGTTCTATTACCATGTTCATGCTTTGTTTTAGGAGCTCAAAGCTGCCAGCAGGTATTTCTCAAACACCCGGAGCTTTTCCTCCTGGGGTCTGAGCTCGCTGCTTGCTGTTTCTCTCTAGTGTCTTGGCTCCCTTCTTGCTGGCTCCTGCCACCCGCCCCCATCACAAGCAATACAGTGCAGGCCCCAGGAGAACCTGGGCAGGGGCAGTGCCCAGCACTGCGGCTCCCAGCGGCGGCTTTAGCTCCTGCCAGGTAGATGCCTCATTCCCTGCAGAGCCAGGAGGGCTCAGCGCCTCGCAGTGAGAGGCAAGCGCGGAGCACGGGGGCAGCCTGGCCTGTGGCAAGAGGAAATTCTGCATCAATCTGTGGCACGGAGGGACTTGCGTAGCAAAAATGTTTGCCTAAATGTAGTTACTGCCCATATCACCTTCAGGAGTATAGAGCAAGTAGCTCCTTCGTTTCTTTTCACCGGGGCTCTATGTCAAGGATCGTGCACCAGCTGCCACGGTCTGGGCCCTGCTCCGGTTAAGAAATGGGCACAAATAGAGGATGCAGGGGTAAGACTAAGACTGCTCAAGAAGGAAAGTGTGTGTCAGGGGCGCCGTCTCTCTGTGATTGTGTTCTCTTACTGAGGTGTTTGGGGATTTTTCTGAAAGGTTTGGGTGCAAAAAAGGGAGGTGAGGATGTGAATCCTGTGGGTAGTGCAGAACACAGGTCTCCACTTACCAGGAGGATGAACAGTAAGCAGTAAGGAGGAACCACTGTTACCTCTTCACGTGCCCTTCTTTTTTCTCTTTTTATTTGTTTTTCCTGATGCAAATGACTATAACTTCCTTTCTAGTACCCACATCAGTCATATGGGGAGTTTGGCCCATTCAGAGTTTGCCAGTTCCATCAGATGAATGTATCAAGGGCCCTAGCTGAAAGGAGTCTGTAGACCCTCAAGAGGTCAAGGCTTCCCAGGTGCCTCCCTCTTGCAACTTTTTAATAAGCATTTTCTGGATTTGCTTTCTAGCTGCTTTGGCTGAGATTTCCGAAATGGTGGCTCAGCTCCACGGCAATATGATAAAGATGGAGAACTTCCAGAAGCTGCATGAACTCAAGAAGGACCTGATAGGCATAGACAATCTGGTGATCCCAGGAAGGGTAAGTAGCAGAACTGTGATGAAGGCCTGATAGCATTTCAAAGCATTAGGCATGGCCTAGAGGTCTGTTTCTCAGGAGCAGCTGTGGAATTGCCTTTCCTCGTGTGAGCCTTTCATGGAAAACTATCAAATGTGAATGTAGCAATACTGTAGAAAGCAGCTGCCTTTAAAGTGAGAAGACACAATCATCTTTATCTTTTTTACTGATTTTATCTTTATTAGGTTTATTTTATGTGCAGATTTCGATGTTTGCAAGTAATTTCAGCCATCTATTGGAAGAGAGGCTGTAAAACTGTAACAGCTTTCAGAGCTCAAGCAGTTACACATTTCCTCACTTCTTGCTGCCCTTAACCTTTTCATTTTATCCTGGTTACTAGAACATATCAGCTTAAAGGAAAGTAAGACATTTGTACTGGAAGACCAGACCTTCAGCCCTTTCACAATGCTTGGCTTCGAAGCACATGGCCTTGGGGACAAGCAGTCTCTTTAGTCTGCGTGTAACATTGTGCAATAATTTTTGAGACAATGTTGCCTTAAGTAAATACTTCTAATTGTGTTATAAAAAATATGGACAGCTTCTTTTGCTTGCTGTCATCTTTCTTCTTAAAGTGCCTGTTATTTCAGAATACGTGAGCCTTGTAGTGTTTGTTGCCTTTCCTGCTTTCCCGTGTGCAAACCTGAGAGCTGTCCCTCCATGGAGTCACTCCCTCCCTCCTTCCTTTTCTTGTGTGCATTGTACAAAAAAGCTTGTGACAGCTGGAATGCCATGGAAATGCTCTGCATGACTGGGAAACAGCTTGGAAGAGGAGATGAGTTTGTGCCTGCGTCGGTGCCTGATCTCTCCCTGCAGCCCAGCACCCTCTTGCAGGAAAGCTGGACCATGGCCCAGCAGCATTCGCAGCCTCACGTCTCCTAATTAATATATTTTAATTAATGTGAGGATGTTGACATTTAGAACAGGCGTTTTGACACACTGTGCCACAGAGAGGGCGGCGCGCAGCACTGCAGTGCCCAGTGCTCTGGAGGTTTTCTTGACACAGGGTCCTGCTGTTGTCCCTCCAACCATCTTGAACGGTCTCCTTGGCCTCCTGGCCAGGGGTACTGCGTTCCTATAACATGAATGGCAAACATGTTTTTAACACCAAAGGCAAAACCTCATCTGGAGTCCCCTGCTCTATCCTGCTTCCCCTGCTTATCTCTCTTTTCCTTCTTATTTCCCGCTTTGTTGCTCTTCCCCGCTCTCCTTCTTTGCCTTTGCGCCGCTGCCTGCGCCTCCCTTCAGCCTCTGCAGAGCTGCCACCACTGTGGCTGGTGCCCCAGGTCCTCCTGCAGCCCACACAGCTCTCTTCATCCAGTAAAACCAAACCTGCCAGGAGCTGCTGCTGCTGCCCCGCTCACCTCGAGTCCTCAACCCTGCTCCCCCAGGAAGCGAAAGGAAGAGGCCGGAGGGTGGGAGGTTGTCCGTCTGCACGGACCACGCGAGAGCCCAGCACAGCTCAGAGATGTCTCATGTGAGGGCCGTGGTTCAGCTGCCTTAAAGACGGCTTTNAGGTTGTCCCTCTGCAGGGACCACGCGAGAGCCCTGGAGGAGCTCCGAGCCCAGCACAGCTCAGAGATGTCTCATGTGAGGGCCGTGGTTCAGCTGCCTTAAAGACGGCTTTGGGCAGCATCATCTTCACGGGTGCGCAGGCTCTGCTGCCGCCGAGCGGGATCCTGCGCGTGGTCTCTGCTCACACACCGCACTGGGCTGTAGCTGCCGCTCACAGCGCACCTTCCTCGGCAGTACTTGGCCTGCAGTGGCCGTGGCCGCAAATGATGGTCCTGGGCAAGACTCCTTGGTGGCCCACTGTAGCTTCCAGTGGTGGCTGCAGCAGTGTGAGCTTCCCGCCATACGGAGATGACCTCCTGCAAAGAGCACCAAGGCGCTCTTTTACAGCCCAGATCGGGGGCCTGGGCTTATGAGTAGAGTGACCGTTGAAAGATTGCAATAAATATATACAGACCTCTTGGCAGGAGCTGCAGGGAGTGAGTGAAAATTGAGGTTTTGATGGGTTTCAGGTAAGTGGAAGAGTAAATTACTTTATAGTTGACAATAATCCCAGGAAATCCTAGTGTTTTGGCTCTTTCACATATGCTACTCTTCCTGTAATTCCATCTCTCAAGATCTGTAAACAGTTTGATCTGAATTAATACACTGTAATGTGTGACATGGACTGTACTGGGACAGCTCACACTGCTTGTCAAATTTCCCTCTTCGCCAGCTGCTGCTGCTGTTGTCACGGGTGCGTTTAGCTGGTTTTATACCTCTGCAAAGAGCTAGGATATGTGCCACACACAACAACAGCTGGCCAGTTGCTTACAAATAATGTGGGAGCAAAGTTGCCATTGGTAATCACATTGTTTGTAATATGAAAAATTCCTGTTCAAAACAGCTGGAAAAGTTAGGTGTCTGGAGGAGTCAGTAGGAGGTAATTTTGCTTAGCTGGATATTCCAAAAAGTGAATTTTCCAAAAGACTATCCAATAGTTGAGGCCTTACAATATTTGTAAGTGAAAGTTATGAATCCTATAAAGTAAGACTATCACAGAATCACAGAATGATTATCCTGGTGAGTAAAATCTTAACATAAGTATTTAATGAAGAAAAGACTTTTAGTGACTGATTATTCAGTCATTGCTATGGCCACATAATCATATTTATTTTGTCATAATACAAAGCATAATCATTTTTGCAGAAGCTATATAATATATTTGTTTCACATGTTTCCTACAGGAGTTCATTAGGCTGGGCAGTCTTAGTAAGTTGTCTGGAAAAGGTTTACAGCAACGGATGTTCTTCCTGGTAAGCAAGAATACAGTTTTCCTGTATCTAAGGAAGTGTAAATACTCAAAAAAAAATACCTACTTGACAGGCACACTATTGAATTGTGCTTGAATTTTGAATTGCAGCAAATATTTTTAAATGGTCTTGTTTAAATCTGACTATTAGTAATAGCTTGTGTTTCTGTTTCTTGGTGATTGCTTCTTACAAAAATCCAACTATTTTTATGCCTGCTGCTATGAATGCCATGATAAAGCGATGCCCCCTAGCAACGCTGTCTCAAACAAATGTGGAGTCGGTACAGAACGAGAAGCGGCACCAGGGTTAGTCATCATGGCCAGAAAGGATGATAAACCGTAACTCATGGTGATATCAAAGATAATCATCTCCCCAACGCTGTCAGGATCTATTCCACGTGTAACTTCATCGCTGAGCCTTGCAGCTTCCCCAGTGTGGCTGCCCTGCTGCCCTCACAAATATGGCAAATATTTTCTTGCATACCCCAATTCTTGTTACCAGATTATTTATATCATGTATATACCAGATAATTTACATTCTTGTTACCAGATGATTTATACCTCAATGTTATACCTGTATAAAACATTGTAAAAAACAATATTACACTCTCAAGTCATCAAGCAGCAATCTTGATTTGTGTCTGTTGCTTACACTGGCAGAGGAGTCTTTTGTCCATCTTAAGCAGCACAGTCTTTTTTGGAGATAAAAATCCGGGCTCTGCTTTCTCTGACTCAGACTACGTATGCAATCATTGGCAAAATTCAGTCCCCCTCTAGTGGCGGATCCACAAAACTTCATGATTTATTGCTCTTAAGGCATGGAAGTCCACAGCGAGAGCTCTGCTTCACATCCTAGATTTATCTTGTTGATGCAATTGTCTTATCTGAGAAAAATATCCCTTGGCCCAGCTGGCACAGGTAAGAAATGCTGTATTATGGCACACAGCAAAATGCAGCTGCTCATTCAGGATGTATTTATGACTGCTGTCACATGCAGGATGCCCCATATTTAGCATTCTGATTGTTTTTCTGTTTTTCTGTTCATACATGCCACCATAATTCAAATACATAATTCTAATGTTCATTCTTGCTTTTCAGTTTAACGATATTTTGCTCTATACCAGTAGAGGCCTGACAGCATCAAATCAGTTCAAGGTCCATGGGCATCTGCCGCTCTATGACATGACAGTAAGTACAACAGTGCGACCTTAAGGGATTCGTATTTAAATGGCCCTTTAAGGGCTCATTTTAGTTACTTGATTAATTCCTGCTGGACTGCAAAGCACTAGAAAAAAGGTTGTTCCTGATCAGCTTCGTGCTTGTCAGAGAAGCTGGGGTCGTGATTAGCTGAGGCACAAATACCTGCTGGGTTTGGCAGCTCTTCTCTAGGAACCTTCCACACCAAGGTGATTATGTAGCAAAAGCGGAAAAATAACATTTGAAGATAGCTTCTTCCATAGTCCTCATCAAGCAAATTTCACCTGAGATGGGATTTTTATTTTTAAACCGCAAATATAACTATGATTCTTGCAAGAATTTCATAAATTCAAACATGAGGCTTACATGTAATACATCACCAGTTGCTTATAGAAACAATGTGCCACGCAGATAGTCAGTAGTGACAAATTTATCTCTGCAAAAAAATATTTCATAGTGTTTCCATACATATAGCTTAAAGACATGGTGGGAAAGTGGCAGCAATGTGTCAGTCTGAGACCTTGTTGCGCTTCTCCTGGGAAATTGACAATTCAAGCAACTAGTTACAAATATTTCTTTTTGCTCTGTGATTAAGAAAAGCACTTTTCTAATTTCAAAACATTTGCCTATCCTCCATTATTTTCATTGGATCCTTTCATGGTTTTGTATACGACTTTCAGAAGACTGAGTTAGCTAATGACCAGCACAGAGCTGAATGTCTCTTAACACCTGTGAGGCTTCAAGTTCTGGCTATTAATTCTAGGAATCTACCCAGTTATTGTTGTCCATTTGGCATGGGCTTTTTCACAACAGTCTATGTTATACTGCACTGTTTAGAGTGCTCCTACTCTTTAATGTATCATTTTGCGTTATGAAACTCCCTGCTAATAAAACCTGGCCGTAGTTTCCTCCTTTGGCACAAGCAGAGAAAGCAGCGCTTGGGATCTAAGGGGTTACTGCAGAACTCGCAGTTTTTCCACCTTTCAGGCCACCATTTTTGCTCTTTACCTGGCTCGGTGTTACATTTGCAAGCGTTTCTTTAGCCTTGGTTTTCCCTGATGGCAAGAGCCTGTGGATCTTGTTCCTGTCACTGTTTTGACCTATGAAATACGTGCCTGCCACCAGCCGACTCACCTGGACTTTTCTCTCTCAGATAGAAGAAAGTGAGGAGGAATGGGGGGTTCCTCACTGTCTGACACTACGGGGGCAACACCAGTCCATCATCGTGGCTGCAAGGTAATTCCATGAGCCGCGTTATGCAGCCCAAGGGGGATGGCAAGGGGTGTTCCTCCGAGGCGTTCAGAGCGGGACGGGCAGCAGAGCACATAGCTGAGGTTTCCTTTCGATCAGCTCCCAAAACCGTTTCAAAGACATTTTTCTGTGTAAAAAGAGAAAAAAAAATGTGGATGAGACAAAACAAAGTGGCAGCTGTGCAAGTCATAACTAAAGCTATTAAAAAAAAAGGCATCTCATATTCATATTTATTTAAATAAATTAGAAAGTAAGTTCAACTCTTGATGGGTCTTAACAGACCTGCTTTCATCCTGTGAAAGTGTGTAAAACCTGGGTTTTCATTGGCAGCACCCGTGCCGAGATGGACAAGTGGACCGAGGACATTCAGATTGCCATTGACCTGGCCGAGAAGAGCAGCGGCCCCGCGCCCGAGCTCCTGGCCAGCAGCCCCCCTGACAGCAGTAAGTGGGTCTGGGGAGCAGGTACCCTCGCGGGTACCAGCAGGCAACGCCTCGCCGGTGTTGGTAGGGTCGGTGGTTCCGTATGAGCAGTGTGATGAAATATACTGGCTGCAAGGCACACTAACACGTTTGAAGTTGATGAGTATATACGCTGATGAGTATATATGTGTGTGTGTGTGTGTGTATATATCCATTTTAATGTGATTGCTGATGTTAACAGTAAGTAGAGAAGTGACTTAAGCATCATGATTTCAGGAAGCAGGTTTTACAAGCTCATTTTGGGCATTGCCTGTCCTTAGGAGATATTAAAAGCACCAGTACAGCTTGTAGCTGGTCTGTGATTCCAAAACTTGCAGGACCACATAAGAAAAAATTAAGCTACTTCTTTAACATTGGCACAAAATTATTTCTGAAATAAGTGAAATTATTAGTTCTGAAACCAGTTCCCAAGATGGTGAACAGAGTTGATTTGTTTATTTTTTTCCGATTGTACCTGTTGTTGCATAGAGGAAGAAAGCTGCTTTTTCCCTGCATTTCATAGAGTCTCCTGACGAGCCCCCTGTAGACCAGGAGTCCGAGGACGACCTCAGCGCCTCGCGCACCTCCCTCGAGCGCCAGGCCCCGCACCGGGGCAACACCACGGTGCACGTCTGCTGGCACCGAAACACCAGCGTGTCCATGGTCGACTTTAGTATTGCCGTGGAGGTATCTGCCTCAGAACCGCCTGAACTGCAGCTCGGGGGTCTCCTGTGAATGACAATTTCCTTTTTGCTCTTCCTTTACAAGTACTTGATCCCATTAGTTTCCTTTAGGGGAAGTTTTAGGCGCTCTGATTCACCTAGCTCTTCGGCTGATGGCTTAAGCTACCAGTCAGGGCATCCCCTAGGTGCATCTTTAAAAAAAAAATCAGATATTGAGCATTAATTTTCATGGAAGTAATTTCTCTGAGCAATGCTGAGTTGTTAAAACTTCAGGCAGGTCAAACTGCCTTAATTTCTTCTTTAGTAAAGGCATTAAGGCGGTGCTAGAGCCAAAAGGAGATTGTCCTTAGCTGCTGCAGCCTGAGTTGTGGTTACGTGTTTTACTGACTGCCTTTCTTCACCAGCCTTCTTTTTCTGGAACCTTGTTTCCTTGCTCAGCCTCATCTGCTTTTCCTTTGTTGTTTGCGTTTCCCACAACAAAACAGAAATCTTATTTTTCTTCCCCATCACAGCTAAGCCAATTCCATACCCATTTTTTTAATTCTGTGCTTCACAGACATTGACTTTTCAAAGATTAAAGACTCCTAGTTCGGTGAGTGTTTTAAGGCGCACATAGGTGTGCCTCTTCCCCCCACGAACAACCCTAGGGCGACTCCGAACACTTTATCAATCACTAGCAGAAATTCCTGCTCAAGGAAAGCTTAAAGTTGAGCTGGCTGCGCTGCTGGGGCAGCCCTGGGACACGAGGTCTCCCTTGCTTTGGATGGGCTGTGTTGGCTCTGAGCAGGGCACTGCACGGGCAGGTGGCATCTCAGCCACTGGGTCTGACAAACAAAACGATTCTGCACTGGAAAATGCCTCCTGCCTCATCCTGATCGCAGGCAGGGGGATTTTCTGCGTGCTTATACCCCTGTGTCCTGCAAAGGAGGAGGAGTCCAGCAGGGAACAGGCCCTCATACTTGCAAGCAGAGCAGGGAGACCAGACAGCCGTGAGTCTGCGGAAGGACCTTGCACGCCGCCGCCGCTGCTGCGTGGCCGGGCGCTCTCGTGCTCAAGTCCTGTGGGTGCCTCTTGCTCCAGCTTCGTTTTATTCAGCATTATTCCGTTTATTTTCTCTGTGTCTCTCCCTCCTCTCTGTCTCTCCCGTGGTAGAAGATGCTCTCTCTGTCAGTGACTGTTCCTCCCTACCTGCTGGACTGCTCAGTGACCAGCGGCCCGTTTCCATTTCCTATGTCTGCTGGTCCCGAATGCAAAGCCTGTCCTTTTCTGATATCCTCCAGAGCGACGAGGTAACAGAGAATTCAGGAGTGTCCCCGTAACCCAGCTCTGGCCCCTGGCAGGCCAGAGAAGGGCATCATGTAAAGCAAAGGTGCTACTGCACGTGCCAGGTGCAGTGATGCGAGCCCTTAACCTAGCAGGGCTGATTGGTCTGTGAGATGTTGCATCTTCACCACCTTTAAATACCTCTTGCTGGCTACAGCTCCCTCCAGCATTCCATAAAATTTCCAAAACCCTGCTAAGACTATGGTTAACAGTCCTTGCTTGTAAAATCTTTGAAAAGTTACCATGTTAATTCACTGGATACTGAAAGCTCAATCTCTAGCTGCAATTCTAAAATATACCATAATTTTTATTTACATCACATATTCTTGTCAAGTTTTCTGTTTCCATTATTATATTTAATAATTGCACAGAAGGACAGATATTTCTGATTTTAGCTTACTACAAAATTAGTGGAGTTAATGTTAAATAACTTAAGCAGAAATGCAAACATTCCTCTATGTGGGGCTTGGCTACTTTCCACCTTCTTATATACCTTTGTAATGCACATTTCACTGTTTTATTTGGCTCTTTTTGACTTATTTCAGAATCAACTGTCTGGAAATCTCTTAAGAAAGTTCAAAAACAGCAATGGGTGGCAGAAGCTCTGGGTGGTATTCACCAACTTCTGCATGTTCTTCTATAAATCGCATCAGGTAAGGTGGCTGGATGGGTGTTTTGCGTTTTCCATGGATCAGTAGAGAAGGAAAGCTGAGCATGGCTGCTCTAGGCAAGATAAGGAGGGCACCCAGCCAACATTACCACTGCTGCGATGTGGAATCAAGGCTGGTTCTTGACGTCCTTGTCAATGAGGTGAAACTTTAAAACAGTCACCATATATACTCCTGAAAGCACAGCAGTTATCGCCACCAGGAGGGTTAAGTCCAACAAGAGAGGTTACCAGTATTTAATTTGGAGAAACATCGGCCCGGGGAAGCGGTTTCTTCTTCCTGCCCAGGGTCTGCTGGGCTTTTGCATTTTGTGGTTGAGAACAGTGTAAGCCCAAGGCAGTCCCCGTTGCCACGTTGTGCTTTCCTTACTGTGGGAATCCTTAGTGCTGGAGTTCCTGCACTGAAAGGAGAATCAGGATATTCTACACCGAGCCCCTAGATTTGTGCCTCCGTGCTGTGTTAACCAGACGGGTGGGAGCGCCGCCTGCAAGCGTGGGAGGGCGTGCAGGGCGCTCTGCGCTGCCAAGGGTGCCACATGGGGTGTCGGTGGGAGAGCAGTGAAAGATGAGGATTTCAGACTCCTTTCTCATGAGGAAATGCTGGCAGGGTCAGCCTGCAGCGGGTGAGAAGGAAGCCTGCAGCTGGGCAAGCTGAAGTTACTAGATGATTAAGAACACTGAGGACCCCATTGCTACTATAAAGTAAAGCCTGTGATTGTCTTCCATGCAAACTTGGAAACAGCAAGAGTAGCTTTAAATGGGTGTAGAGATGTCTCCCACTTTACTGCTGTCTGTCCTTGAGGGCGTTTGAACTCACAGCATTTTTCACCATTTATTTTCAGGACAATCATCCTTTAGCCAGCCTTCCTTTACTGGGATATTCACTTACCATTCCTTCCGAATCTGAAAACATTCACAAAGATTATGTGTTCAAACTGCATTTCAAATCCCACGTGTACTATTTCAGGGCTGAAAGTGAATACACATTTGAAAGGTAAGCCAGTTCTCTGTGAGATATTTTAATTTTAATTCCTGCATTTTTTCAGACAAGGTTGGTAGATGCTGTGGTTAGTAGTTCAGTAAATTGTTTCAATAATACAGGCAAGTAGTTTGGCACAGCTAGAGAGAGAGTCCTTTACATTTTTAAGAGAAATTTTACACCTTCTGATGCCAGAAGCAAATGGCTTGTTTTGATAACCCCCAGCAGCTGTAATACAGTCACTGCAGCAGAGCAGTGATTCCTTACAGGCAGGAATTATCCATTGAAAACTGATCAAGCTGGCAGTACAGGGGGCTTGACACGGCACTTCCTGGGATTTGATACATAATCAAATTGGAAAACATTTCAGTAGCTGTAAGGAATAAGTTTATTTCCTCTAGTACAACTGGGTATCTTGTAAAAATCCTAAGATATTTTACTTATCTAGTGAAATCCACATCTGAAAGGATCTCCTAGCATAACAGCTAGGAGCAGCTGCTATTCCTACTATCCTGCCTACACTCCAGCCTTTCTACATAACCCACTGAATTCCAAATATATGAAGAGCCAAGAAATAAGCATTACTTCTCCTTGTCCCAGACTAGTTGGAGCTTGTTCATACCAGGCATTAAATTTTATGTATATATGTATATATAGCATTAACATGACAACAAAAAAAGCCTACTCTTATTAAATAAAACTTTTGTAAAGTAAAGAAAAAGTTCTGACAGACTTTCCACAATAAGGAAGATGGTGGAGGAAAGATAATTAAATAATTAGGTAGAATTGTAAAAATTCAAAAGTCCTCCTTCAGTTCTGTAAAAGCTAAGAGAGGTTGTCGAATGCTTATCACCGAATGCCAGAAGGGCTGAGGTTGGAGGGGACCTCTGGAGATCACCTAGTCCAACCAGAGCACGTGGCACAGGGTGGCATCCAGGCGGGTCTGGAAGATCTCCAGATTATCCTTTGGACTGTCTGAAAAAAGAGACTTGGTACTTGCAGAACAAGCAGAACTACCACTGAGTTCAGGCATTTTGGTCCCCAGTTCTTCTCTGAACCTCCTCTTCAGCATCAACCCTGTGATGCTGACCCCTCAGGGGTCAGTTGATGCTAGAGCCTCTCCCCTCAGGAGGGACTTGGGCATAAAAAGGTAGTGAAGATCATCTTGCGGGCGCTGAAAATAAAATTTTGGTACCTGTTGAAAGAGAAATCTTTCAAGAAAGCTTTCTGTAGTCGTGGATCCTAATGTTGCTGTGGTCTCTCCTGCTCGCAGGTGGATGGAAGTGATCCGAAGTGCCACCAGCTCTGCCTCACGCATCCGTGCCCTGAGTCACAGGGAGCCTCACGCCTATTGACGGCGACACAAGCACCGTGGGCATCGCCCAGCCGCTGCCCTTTTTCTAGAGGACGTTTTAAACTCTTTTCTCCCTCCAACTTTAGTAAAACCTAACGTTTGTTTTAAAAAAGAAAAAGGAAAAAAAAAAAGCAGCAACAAAGTATGGTTTTGCAGAAACCTTCACAACTCCCTCAGCAAAACTGTCTAGGTTATTCCATATGGTCAAAATAGCTTCTCAGCATCCCAGTGGCTGCCGTTAGTTTCATGTCTTGTATTTTGTCATTCTGTGCTGTTTTTAGCTTGTGCCAGTATTAAAATATTGTCCTTATTAGAGTGCCAAATGCCAAAAGACGTTTTGTTGCCTCAAAGATTGCACCTAAAAACTCAACAAAGTCACAACCTGAAAACTTTCTCCTGTGAGGCAAACATTATTTCTTCTCTTTTCATAAAAATATATTATTTTTTTTACCATGTTAATCTGTAGACTGCTGGATTTTTAAATGTAGATGGACTTTCACAGTATAGAATATAATTATATATACAGTCTAACAGGAATGAGATAACTTTCAGATTCCTTTTTTTTCCCAGTCTTTCTACATTTAATCAATGAGGAATTGCTAATTTTCTATCTTTAACGAAGAAACAGTTTACAGCTCAATCTCATTTCCCTTTGAGGTTACATATACATGTGGTATAAATAAACGATAGGATTCTTATCTAACCATTTTTTTGGTGCAAGTTGACCAAATTGTTCATCTGTCGGCTTTGAAAAGTGAGTACTACTTGCGAGATGAAACATTTTTTTTTTTAAATGATCCAGTGCAATATTATTCGGGCTGTTAATGTACTGTGAATGGTATGTACAAGGAGAAATTAAAGGCTGTGGTGACATTCTGCTGTTTGTTTTACAAACTTGAAAGAAACCCTGTATGCTACTCGAACTGCAGCGCTTCGTGATTGATTTGTGGAGTGTTTTGGTAACTGGCGTGGACTCCAGCACTGTAAAGCGATGGTACTGCTCAACCGCCAAGCTCTCATCCTGCCTACGCGTCCTCGTGCCACTTTTGTTTTGTTGTTGGAATTTGAGTTTCGTTCTCCCCTGGTGCTCAGCAGTCAGGGAGCTGCAGCTCCAGGCATCAGTGGAAACACCTGTCTTGTGTCCCTGCCTGTGATTTTGCCCAAGACCAGTTTTTGGATAAGCTGCTGACCCCCTCAGAAGATTGTCAACAGTAGGTCTACCACGATAAGACACTTTTTTCCTTAGTGTTAAGAAAGACTTCGCCATGATGATGCTATAAAACCTCCATTAGCAAAGGCTGAACATGCTAGAAATGCCTCTGTCACCCTTAAGGGCCCTTGAGGAAACAGTGCTAGGGAGACGAAACTGAGACAATTCCTCCTGCCTCCAATTTTATTTTGTGTAGTATCTGATTTGTTAATTGCTTACCCTTATGCAATGTATAAAATGGCTTCTATCTTTGATCACAACAAAAGGGAATAAAATACCTCACAATACTCTCACACATGTGGCTGGTTCCCGACAGCAGAGCTTTCTTTTTATCCCTTCCCTCCCCTCCTCCTCCCTGAAAACCTCAGGAGAATTTGGGCTCCGCGCAGCACCGGGATTGGAGCTGGGAAGTTTCTCAGGACTGACCGCACTTACGTTTGTGTGTGCAGACTGTTACTCCCACGGATGGGATGGGTTCTTTACCCTGAGAAACACTCATCCCCACGGCTGACGGGGATAGAAACAAGCATTTTGGCTTGTTTCCTTCTGCGTTATATAAATCTACAAATACCCGGGGAAGTAAAATTTGGAGTTACCCTTTTCCCTAGATATTTTTACCACTGCTCTGTGTGAACTGTGATGCACCAGGCCTGACCAGGGATGCGTCTGGAGTGACGATAACTCAAAGCAGCAGCAACTCAGGAACAGCCCCAGGGCCTGGGGAAACAAGGCCGGCAAAGCAGCAGCACGGCGGTGGGCTCTTAACTGCAGTAAGGGCATTGCTAATGTACGGAAGAATCATTACTGACCTGTAAGACAGGCACTAACGCTCACACTCACTCTTTGCAGCGTCAAACCGATAAGAGATCCCAAAGCTACTATTAACTTATGATTCTGCAGTCTGTGGCCAAGATCAAGGTACAGTTCTTTTTGCCAGGCCAGCACAGACCTAGTTTGACAGCAGAGGTAACTTCACGGTAGCTCTCTGATTCTTTGCTCAGATTTTTTCATCTTTTTTAAGATGCTTGAAATAAGATATTTTTTTCCTTCTTTAATAGTATGAAGCTTTTTAAAATTATTATTATTAAACAGCCCTGATCAACCGGCTATTTAAATAGAAGTTTGTCAGCAGAGCTGTAAGTTTTTGGCCCAAGGTTAACCCAAAACTGAAATAATGGTGTCAGTGTCTTGCCAGTCATATCTTAGAGCTTTCTGGCACATGGGGAGTTTTATTTGCACACGTAGCTCCAAGTCACTTGGTAACATCGCTGAGCTAGAGGGGCCCGGCCACATTTATCATTCCCAGCTTCACAGGTCAGGCTGCACCATGCTCTGTTCCAGCAGCGCAAATCTGGTCACTTCAAGGGATTTGGTTTTCTTGGTATTACCACAACTAATTACTGCTGGCTTCAGCACACACACGTTTCGTGGGGCTGGCAGAGCAGGAATCACAGAGCAGTTTCTAGTAATTGCCGTTTAGAAACTGCAGCGTTTTCTTACACTGGGCCAAACTGATACACACCAGGAGAAAATAACCTCAACGTTCTCTGCTGACACTGCTGCTCCGCTCCAAATGAGAGTTCTCTCTAGTATGAACGTGGGGATTGCAGACAGACGGACTGCAACAGACCGAGACCCACCGGCACGATCCCTTCGGGGGTCCCTTCTGCCAGCAGCCCTTCCCACTGATCACACAGATGGCAACATTTCATTTGACTTTTCCTTCTTTATTTCTAGGTCATGTAGTTTACACGGAGTTTATTACGTTGGTGTAGAGTGACAAAAGTGGAATTCCAATACAAGTTTATGAACAGGCAGCAATGTTACAGAACACAAGGGCCACGCACGGGCTGTCCTCTGCCACCCGCTGCACTCGCCCATTGCACGTGCTCGGTGCAGCCCCCAGCACTCTGCAACGCAGTCACACAGAGCAAGCCTGCAGATTTGTGCTATATGTTAAGCTCCTCCCCAGTAAATTACAAAAATAATTTATGATTGTTCTGATCCTTGCGTTATACCTGTGCTTATTAACACTTGTGGTAATATTCCAGTGGTGACATTTCTGAAGGCAAACACAAGTTTTCCTAAGAGGAAGGCTAACATAAAACCATTACAAACAGCACCCTATGTCTAAAATAAATGCCACGTAAGAGAGTACGAGCAGAGCAGACCCTTCCGAGCCACGTGGTGGGCACAGCGCCGGGACGGGAACCCAGCGCTCTGCAGTCACGTGCCCGGGTGCTTCCTCTCACCCTGCCTCCTCCCGCCGCCCAAGGGGTTGCTCACCCCGCAGCTAAACGGCCCTGGCGTCATTCCCGGCAACTGCTTCCCTATTCCCTGTCCACACAGACAGTGACACCTTCGGAGCTGCCCGGAAACCCAGGCACTCACGATTAGCTGCTCCTCCACCAATGGCATCCGGCACCGACGGCCATGCCCGCAGAGTGCGCTGACCTGGTGACCCACTACTAAAGTGCAACTGCGAGGAAAATTAAGCTAGAAAAATAGAGTACACATCTCTCGTTACAAAAAGCAAGCCTTCACCTCAAGTGACTGGTTGTGTTTTTCTTCTTCTTCTTCTTCTTGAAAGAGAAAGTGAGTTTATTCGCTGCTTAATCTTGATCCCCCTGACCAGTAAGCAGTTCCACCAACTCAAACGTTTGCATAAGGAGGGATAAGGTGTCACTTGGTAAATTCAAGACTGAGTGAAGCTAAATTACCGGCACAGAAAAACCCTCAGTGCAACATTCTAACAGCGATATTTCAGCATGAGACAACCTCTTAAAAATATCAAAACACTTATTTTTCCTTCAGAAACTGACATGCTTCTTCTTAGTGAAGCTGCTTTTCTGTTACCAATATAGATCTTATCTCTAAAGCAGCAAGTCTTTTCAATAGCAAATTATTGTAATTTTACATTCAAGAAACAGCACTCTTTTCAGTGAATATTACTTTAAGATAATCTATATTTAAATAATCTATATGTTACATATAAAAATACACATCTCTACCATAAAGGAGATTTTGTCTTTCTCGCCATCCTAAGCCTTTTACCCATTGACCTTGCAGCAGGTTTTACTCCCTCCAAGCTCCTAAACGAGGGGACGCATCCACCCAGCAAACTCCGTTACAATCATCCACTCAAATGGAGAAGTGCTTCCCCCACAGACACTCCCAGAATGCACCTACAATACAAACCAAAAAGAAAGGAAAAAAAAAGACAAAATATTTTTATATTTTAAATGACTGTTCAACGGCAGCATGCCTTAGAACTTCACATCATTTTCTGCTGGGGAAAATCCTGAATTCCCGATTACACAGCTACCTGTGTGTTGAACGCAGACACACCTGCTTACTTCCATGTGCTGTAGAGCTCACCCTCACTGAATGCTCACACTGACATCTGGCAAATGCCACTGCACGGGGCTCACAGGAGCCTGTGCAGCTGAACAGAGCTGAACTTGCCTCCTCAAGGGCAGCGCATATAAAAACCTATACATTAAGATATTATTAACCAAGAGCTAGAAGCCAATGCTTAGTAAATGCATTGCTCCCATTTCCTTTAAATTCTTCTAGTCATAAAGAAAGGCTGTTAGAAGCCAAAGGCAATGCCTGCAAAATGGTGCATCTCTACCCAGGTTTGACTTGGGCAGAAATTTCACAGCTCTGTTAGCAAAATAGAACCCTTTTGCACTGTTAATTATTAAATTAATAACAATTGCATCATTAAAATTGAATTATTAAAATAACATTTGCATGAATAATTAATTTAATAATTAAGGCTCTTAATATGCACATACAAGGGCCAGCACAGTGCTGTGAAATGCTGCAGGGAAACCTTACCCAACTGAGCAGTGTTCAGAGAACTTGGGTCTTTTTGCACAAGACTATGTAGATATGCCCATACACTTTAACTCCTATGTTTCCAAATAATTTTCCAAAAATTATTCCAAAAAATAATTTTTATTCTTTAAAAAGATAAAAAGCCTCACTGTCATCAAACCACAAAATCAAAAATTTCTTAATTAATACAGGACAAAAACACTCTTTCTTGGCCACCACAAAAACAGGCACCTGAACACAGCCTTGGTGAAACAACCCAAAACAAACTCCAGAGCAATTCTGTGAAAAGGCACCACCTCGCCAACAGGGCAGGTCCAGAGGTCACCATTTCTGAGGAATTTAAAGCCTTGTTCAGCTCTCCAGATGCAGCCACAGGAACACTGGAAACTTCAGCTTCACAATTCCCAAAGCAGCCTTCTCTGAGGGCACAAGCTGCAGGGCACAGACCACAACACTCAGGCTCAGCTCTGCAATCCTTCTGCCTAAATTCTCTCTCTCTCTCAGTACACAGCTGAATAGACTTGAGATGGCAGAACCAAATACGGACTATATGGATCATTTTTCTATTACTTTGCAAGTAGTTCAATTTAATGCTAAAAACAGGCAAAATGAAGAAACTTTTGCCATTCTCTCAAAGCCAGCAGCTTCAGGAGATACTTCAGAATAAATGCTGGTAGTAAAAATTTGTGTGTGTGAACATCCAAATATGGTTAGACGGAAAAAAAAGACTGTGTCTGAATTTCACTGCAGGCTTCACCAAGATCTACTGCTAAAATTGAACAATACACATGGTTGAGATTTTGCATTGGCACAATTTAAAACTGACAACATGAGAGCATTTTTTGGGAGAAACAATCATATCAATCTAAAGCTGACAGACAAGATGTGTTAAATTTCAAACAACAAAAGTAGTACCATAATGAGAAATTCTCGCTCAGAATACAGATAAAAAACAAGGAATATGGGAGAAACAGAAGCAAACTATTTGCTGAAGTACAAACAGAAGGTTCCACAATACAGGATTATCTCTCTCTCTCTCTCTCAATGGCAAATTCTTCACATATAAAAATCAAACCCAAATTCACTTCTCACATAATTCAAAATTTACATGTAATAAAGGCAAGGAGATACTCAGTTATGGCCTGTCAAATATTTACCCCACTAACAGTATCTACAGAAGCACTTGACCATTTTGTACAGTGATTCCTTATGCACACTGAAAGGCTTTCCATTAAAAAATACATTATATACAGATCTGTACACCACTCCAGCAGAACAGACTCCAGCCCCCAGTGGAATTTTTAAAGCAAGATACCTGAGGTTTCTCAATATCTTCTATTTCACTAACGCAAGCCTAAATATACATTTCAGATTTTACAAAAAGACACTTCCCTGGAATATGTGCATTATCTTTTTCTTAAAAAAAAAAAAAAAAAAAAGCAGTTATCTATTCAGCTGTGTCTATTCAAGGAGCTTGAAAAAAACTCTCTCCATCTGAGAGATCCCAGTTTTGTTCTTGCAGACAGGGGAACGTCCTTCCACCCACTAACATCCCAGTGACCTAGAACAACATCAGCAGGGGCTTTTTCAGTGCAGACACCAGGGGATCTCCGTTGTCTTATGATCTAAGTCAGCGCGGCTGCTTCAGTAGGATGAAGTGCTTCCTCCAGGTAGGGAATACCTGGAGAGGAAATAAAATGTTTGGCATGTCACCTTCAGAACAGTGTTATACAACAAGCAGAAACGAGAGGTCATTCCATTTCACTGTGACGCATTTCTTGGTCTAAACAGATTCTTGATAATTGCCTAAAAGGAGAGGCATGCTTTTTAAGCTTATTCATCTTTCAATAAGACTTTGTAAAATACTAGAGATCAGAATTAGAAGGGGAAGGTGAATAGATTCACACAACTTACTGAGATAGATATTTGAGCATCCCAATTAATATATTCATACCAAGGTGAAGGTGAGGGGCACATTTCAAACAACCACAAGAGGAATAAAAATCATGATAGAAGCATGTAGTCAGAAAGCCATTGACCATATTTTGCCAATCAAAAAAATGGACTTGCAATAGACTGGCAACAGACTTGCAATAGACTTGCAATAGACTGGCAAGTGCATACAATAATTTAGTAGGATAACAGAGCACTTTTTTAAAAGTTGTCCTAGAAGACTGTAATTTTAATATAGATTTGAGTAAATTGAACAATATTAGAGGTATTTTGAAATATGAGGAAATGGTGACATTGCAACCCTGTTGGACTTGAAAGCAATGTCCATCTAAGAAAAATCAACTGCAATTAAATTTAACATACACAAAACCTAAAAATCCATATATATGGATGTATAGCATAGTATATGTGTGTGTTTGTGTATATACATCTGTATCAACCTTCCAGCAGCACTCAGATCCACACCACCAGACAATATTACTTTCCATTCCAGAGTGGGATTTGCTTTTATAAGTCATGAATAATTGCTGGTAGCAAGTACATAGCCATGGTCAACTTAATTAGCCAAATATAAAAAGGTAAAAAATCTAGACACATTAGAAAGAAAGAAGGGATGTAGTTCTGTTCTGCAAGGAGATATTTAGGTTTATAGACCCCACAACTACTATTATTTAAGGACAGCAGTAGAACTATAGACTGTGGGTACCTTAGAAGATGGTAGTGATGCCTGCTGCTCCCAAGTACTGGCAATCACCATGAAGAACCACCCTTTTTTCCCTCCACCCCGCTAAGCACTGAGAAATCAAGATGGGCAGACACTACTGATGAAGGAGTTTTTCTGAGGGAGAAGTTTAAGTGAGAGGCAAGACATCACCTAAACTATAAATCCTGGTTTTATTTATTTCTGCCGACAATTTTACATAAGATTAGCTGGAATACCTGGGCAGTATGTCTCAGGCAAAATTTATTAGAAGGGATCTTCTACTGCTATTTGTAGGCATTGCATCCTTTTTTTTCCCCCTCCAGATATTGCCATTATGTTTTTGCATGGCAAACTTTTGTTTTCTCTTTAAGAAAATAATGTTTCAAAACCGCCAGTCTGAGAGTAAGCAGCCCTTCATTTGTGCAAGGGCTAGGAAAAAAAAAAAAGAAACTCTACAGTCCCTTATTTTTGACTTTGTTTTTTAATTTGTTATTGGAATTAGGATTACTGTGTAGGTTAGATTCTAATATGCAAAATAAAAAGCGTTCACGTGATCACAGTGAAAGGAAAACCATCTACGTGCACTCAAACTGGCTAGTAATAGTCAACAAGGTCTTAAATGCTCCAAATTGCCCAGTGGGGCAAATGGCCTCATCACACTCTACATTTGGAAGGTAGAGCCCTTACAAGGCAGCAGCAGAGACAAGTCTTCCTACATGAAAAATGCCTATTCGGAAGCCAGCAGCTCTCTTGCGGTAGGTGCAGGTAACTATTTATCTCCAGCACCCACCAAAGAATTGGGAAGCCCAGTGGGAAGCTTGTCTCTGCACAATGTAACGTTCAGCTTTGATCACCAAACTGAAAGCCCCTGGCTCCCAATTACAGGCAGGCCCTATACCAGCGATAGACGTGGACACTGAAACCAGGAGCTGATGAAAGACAGTTTCGGATCCCCTAATGAAAACAGAAACTCAGGTGGAATCTCCAGAAACTCTTCCAAGCCTGATGGTATCAGAAAAAAAAGGAGAACCAGTAGATCTGTCACCAAGGAGACACCTTTCAGCATCAGAGATGCTGAGGGGGCTTCATTCTTAGCCATCCAGAAAGCAAGGAAGGCTATTTCTGCTTGCAGAGTTTTCAGCATTCATTTTTATTGAATGCAACAGTGTCAGCCTGCCTCCACCTGCTTCAGCTTCAGAGCAATGACTTTACAAGGCTGCGGTTACAGACTGTATGAACAAGGTACTTACTGAGGGCAAACCCTTTCTAAGGCAGCAGCACATGGGAAATTACTGCCATGAGCTTTCTGTTACCAAGCAGATCAGCCTGGAGGGGGTGGATTCACCATAGCAGTGGGTTCCTGCATTTAAACCAGCATTTAAAGCTACTCCAAGGTGTAATCATGAAATTTCTCCCAATCTTTTCTCGTGCAGTATTTATAAGAAAAGCAAATTGGGTATTTATGAAGAACAGGCTCCTCATCTACGCAGTAAATTGGAAATTTGAAATGAAATTACCTTCTTAAGTAGTTCAAAAAGCTGTTTTGTGTGAAACAATCAGAAGGCCATACAGACTTATATGCATACAATATATACACGAACAGTATAAATACACGTGAGCTCAATTTCAATTGTACAAACTGCAAACAAAATCTTTTTCCTCCAAGTAGAAACTAGTTCTTTCAATATAACACTGGCCAAATAAATAAAAAATAAAACATGTAGTTTTCTTTAAGCCTCAATGAAACAGACTGATTACCTCTGAAGCCTCTGCACCAGGTTTGACACCATGTTATCTGTAATGCCTGGACAAGCCTCTTCAGCTAAATAAATAGCCTTTCGTAATTCTTCTATGGAATCTAAGTTGCCACCACACACCTCACTTTTCTCTTTCAACTAAAGGAAAAATAAAAACCACACATACAGATACATTACTAAGATAATCATAAATATTTTCATAAAGAGCACAATGCAAAATCTTGCTAGAAAGTGCTTGCTACTGTTGTCAATGTCAGAACTTGATTCCATCACACCCTCACATCTTGGAGTCTTTTCCCCACCTTAAGCCAGTCTTTGCAGTAGTCAGCAAGACGTCATTCAGCTTTACAAGCTTTCACTTACACCTCCTTACTATGTGCCAATGTTTCAGAATCATGACAAAGTAGCCGGAGAAAGATGCCCTATTTTTCTGCAGCTGCTTGAATTTCAAGATGTATTCCTTGCATGCTCACCTTATTATTCTGGTCTAGAGCTGCAGGGGCACTTGTGTGAGCAGCATTAGGAAATGGTTTCTCCCTATCACCATCTATAGGAAACAGACTCACATAAAATATGCCTCTAAGAAAAAGGAAACCCTGCGATGAAATTCTGGAGCAGGGTTGGGAAAGTTGTAGCCATCCATCCATCCATGGCACAGAAGTGCTAGAAGAAACGTACACTCACAGGGGAACACCAAACAACAATCTAAAGTTAGAATGGGAAGCAAAAAAACATAGCCTAAGATGGTGCCTAGTAAGCGATACCATGAGAAGGAAGAACACGGAGGTATCTACAAAAGACACATGATAAACAGTATGAAAGAAAGGACTAGGGAAAATAAGGATAAAAACAGAGGGTGAACTGGGGAAGCCAGTGGGTACATAACCTGTATCATGCATGATACGGGGAAGGGAGAAGGGAAACCAAAAAGGATGCAGAGCCATCCATTTGGGAGATGGGAAGGCAAGGAAGGGAAAGGATTTTCTGAAAGGGAGACAAACAAGTCACAATGCATTAACTGCAATGGAAAATACCAAAATCCCCATTTCAAATATTTCTCCATTTCACACAGAATAAAAGGCCCACTTAATATATAAAATTTGAGTAACCCCATACAGAGGGTTTAACCTTTAAACACGTTTAACTGCTTTACTGCACTCAATACCTTTACAGAGCAGCAGGCAAAACTGATGGAAATACTCTAAGGCAGGGCTTCATTCATTAGGATGAAATTAGGACAACATCTTTTTACTAGAACAAAATTTCTCTAGCTTTATTTCTGTAAGAGTTAAAACGATTGAAAGCATTATTTAAATAAAAATCCTTAACCTCAAAGCTAGGGTGAAAGGGGAATTTTTGTTTTTTTTAAATAGAATTCTATCAACATTTTAAAATCATCACAGCTTCATAAATGTCTGTTTTCTCTTTCATGTTACTTTTCTCCAACAGACTTCAATAATGTGTTTGGAAAAGTAAGCATAAAACAGTATAAAATTCAAAATGCATATACAATAAAATTTTCAAAATGGAAATTAGAAATTTTTTTGCTGGCCAAGTCTGCAGTCACATGGCTGTGAAGAAATGAAGAACTTACAGATTTGTAACAGATAAAATGGCAAGTAAATGGATAAAATAACATGAAAAATATTATTTCAATCCAAACACTTACACTCCTTTATTTTTCATATGCATTGCTTTAGGCTAGCATGATTGACGCATGTCACTACCATGCATAAGCATCATTAGAAGCAAACCCCAGATTTCAAAAGAAATGCATGAAAGTAAAGGCTACAGCTAGAGGACTAACATCAAGTTTCAGATGGGTTATAGAAACCTTGGCCAACTTTTATTTTACTTTTTTTTTGAGACATAAATTCTAGAATTAATTAGCCTTAATGCAATAACTTACCTCTGCAAACAAAGGGGAAATAACTGTAGACAGGCACTGAGATAGAGGCCTCCTTAGGATATCTTTTTCCTTTAAGGAAAAAAAAAATCCAATCAATTTTACTCTTGATAAAACGTGTCTTCACTGCATTCTGTTTCTAATTACAGGGAAGAAATAGTTCCAACAAACTATACCTTAAGAAAAATGTGTTTTTATGCATATAGATAGATAGATAGATAGATAGATAGATAGATAGATAATGTAAAACATTTGCAACAGGCTTAACCCAAAACCTGGCTTAATGTCTGAGGCTTCAGCATGCACTCCTCCTCTAAACTCCTCAACACACATCCAACCATGCAGATGCTGGTATTTCCTAGGCACTTCCCACACGCTACAAAACTTTTCTTACCCACTCCCAATTCTGACCAAAACACGCATCAAGATCTTTCCCAACAAGGGTAGCTCTACCAGCCTCAAACACAAAAGCTGCAGAACATCTGGTGAAGCAGCAACTAAGTATCTTTCCCCTATCCCAACTAAATAATCTCCCACTTTTGGGGGGGCTCAAGCACATTTTCTTTGATACCTTGCAGTCTTCTTCTCTAAAAGAAGAGTAAAGCACACCTTCCCTAAAGGCCCAGCGCAAAATTAACCAATAAAAAACAGAACATAGCCTTTTCCCACTGTCTCAGCAACAGCATGCATGCATTTCACAAATTGAAAAAAAAAATGGCACAGTCTACTCAAATTTTGGGACTGAAATACTTACTCAGAACATAAAAACTCTGGAGTAAGCCAAGGGTGAGACATACAGTTTAGTTAGTTCGGAAAACTTTCACAGTGTAAATGCTTTTAAAGTGGTATACAAAATAAGATTCATGACCCCACTAAAATATTAAAGCAAGAATTATCTCTTTGCATAATAAACACTTCATGTACCTTATTTCTTTGCAGTTTCAAAGCCTGGGCTGCTCCATTCTCTAGATTCTTGGGATCCTTTTCTCTGATTGTAAAGATCCAGTCTCCGGAATCACTCCCTCCTGAAGCCTGGCCATCTGGCTCACTTAGGGGTATACAAAAAAAAAGTTTTCCATGAATTGTATTGCAATCCCGAAATTAAGGTTTCCTTGGTTCAACCAAGGCTACTTGTCTGCATGAAAAGCAGTAGCTCAACAGCAATGCAAGTAGGTGAAACAAGATGCGCGCTAGAGGAAAGTACGTACGGATCTGAGTCGTCGGAGCTGGAGTCATCGTGACTTTGCTCAGACTTCCACCTCTTGTGCCTGTCGATAAGCTCCGTCAAGTAGGAGGTTTTCTTGGCGTTTCGTAAAATGAATTTGTGTTTTAAGAGCTCTTTTGCAGTCGGTCTCTTAAAAGAAAGGATTTTTTAAAATTGCATTGGAAAGTGTTTGAAAGTGTTAAAATGACTCCTGGTTGTATCACTACAAAGAGGTGATTAAAGCAAACATAGCTCTACTGTCACAGATTTCGGCTTTGATACTGTGCATCTTAAAATATAACCAACTCTTTCTACGAAAAGGCTAAGATTCTAACATGTATTTTCCATCACACAAGGAAAGCTGAAAGGCACATTTTCTACACAAAGACTAAAATATTAGCTTTTCAAAAGTGTCAAAACAGCATATTAGTTTCCTTTGATGATCAACTGAACTACAGCCTCTGGTATCACTTGGGACCGAATTTTCAAATATCCCATATGGCTCTATTAGAGCAATATTAGAATTGATGTCTCTATCAAAGCTTTCTGCCAGTAATTTTACCTTTGTACAGTGTCTTACTCACCTAGATATTAAAACTGCTAGCAAAATAAAAACACAGTTAACAAGAAAAATTCTCTCTCTCATTTAAACTAATTTTGTATTAAAGTCTTCCACAGTCAAAGTATTTTCAAGTTAAAAATAAGCTAAAGATAACAGGTTAAAAAAAATCCAAATTCACATATTTGCAGGCATGTAAAAGAAAAAAAGGCACATAAAACCCTGCCACCTGAACTATTAGATACATTTTTTAAAATAAAACAGCTGATTTTTCAAAGTGTATTTATAAAGTGCACACACATATAGATTCTCTTGAGAAGAACCATAACACATTGAAGTTGTTCTGTTAAATCACAGAATCACACAGAATCCCAGAATGGTTGAGTTTGGAAGGGGCCTCTAGAGATCATCTAGTCCAACCCCGTTGCTCAAGTAGGGACACCTAGAGCACGTGGCACAGGGTGGCATCCAGGCAGGTTTGGAAGATCTCCAGAGAAGGAGACTCCACAGCCTCTCTGGGCAGCCTGTGCCAGGGCTCTGTCACCCTCACAGGAAAGAAGTTCTTCCTCACATGGAGATGGAACCTCCTGTGTTTCAATTTGTACCTGTTACCCCTTATCCTGTCACCCGCCACCACATAGAAGAGCCTGGCCCGATCTTCCCTACATTCTCCCCTCAGATATTTGTACATGTTGATAAAATCTCCTCTCAATCTTCTCTTCTCTAGGCTAAACAGGCGCTCCAGATCCTCCAGTCCCTTGATAAACCTCTTGCTAACATATTTGTAGGTTGTATGAAGTACATCTGATCAAGTTTATCTAATGGTGGGCTATTTCCTTACCTCTGGCAGCCTGTATTTCAAAATGCTTTATCTATTTCATTTTTGAAAACCAGAATGCTAAATACATAGAATTGTTATCAGTAAAAGAAAAGGCATTTGAAGCTTAAAATACTAAGTGTTAACTTTCCATAGAATCTCTCCAAATAAATAGAGATTTCCCCTCCAAGTCCCTTGTAACGGAGCTTTTCATAGAGAATTCGTGTAAACCAGACACATTCTTTAGAAGAAAATGACAACAGCTGCAACTCACAAAGCTCGGGTCCTTGTTCAAGCAGGCCTCAACAAATTCTTTGAGAGATTTACTGAAGTTTCCTTCCAGCGTTGGCGGGTTGTTCTTGGGGATGAGGAACAAAGCCTTCATCGGATGTAATTCTGAATGAGGTGGTTCTCCTTTGGCAAGTTCTATGGCCGTTATGCCTAGTGACCAGATATCTGCCTGTAACAAATGATAACTCAGAGGCTAGGTCAGCAAGAGAAAGGAAACAATGTTCCTTGTAAAGTTAGATTTTCACCTTTACTATTAATCATTTTCATGAAATCTAGTATGATTATATTGTATATATTAGATTTGGCTACATTATAGCCAAAAATGTTTACGGTAGAAATCAACACATTGGAATAATAGCTCTTGCGGAACCAGTTCATGAGTTATGTTGACAATACAGTGCAGGTCACGATCAGGAAGATCATCAGCTACCAAGATGTTGAAGTGTTTCTTTATTAGTAAAAGATGTTTAAGCTTTGTAAAAATCACCAGCCATTTTAGATCTCTGCAACTATGCTCTTTTAACCATATTAGTTCTCTGCCATATCTCCGATTTTGTTTACCTTTGCACAACTGTACAGTTTCAGCAGTCCACATGAAGATACCAATTCAAAAAAAAAAAAAGGCAGCAATGAGGAATTTAATAGATGGCATGAGGCATGAAAAACAACACAACAAGGGAGGAAAGGAGCAGATAAGCAGTTATCAAAGGCAGCATTGAGAGAGCATTTGCAGCCCCTGGGAAAAAACCCGTCAGCACGAGGGTAAAGTAGCAGGATTGGCCAGGGGAAGCAACAGAAGTGAGTAACAGCAGGTACATGATGGAGACTGCTTGCCCTACACCGGAAGCGTGCTATAAAAACAACACTCCTCAAACATGACCAGCTTATGGAAAGAAAATCAGGTTAGCATTGAATACATGTTTTCTCACTCTTGCATTAGTCCCTGATAAAATAAAAGGCCGTTATCAAGTGGCCATTGCCCAACAGTAGCAAAGCTATCTGTACAGACATCCTAGTGCTCTTTCAAACCATCAGAGGCTCACAGACATAAAAATATATCCCTAGCTCATTCAAATTTTGAGCTCTGATACCAATCAGGTGTTTAAGAACTTTTTATGTTCCCACGATTTTGTGGAATGAAGAAGCCAGAATGAAGCCCCCCAACTCCCCAAAGAAAAAACAGTGTCCCCAATCCCCAAACAAACAAAAAAGCATTGGTCAACATAGGAACTTGGGATCTTTGTAGCTTCCAGAGACTCAACAAAGTCCTTTCAGATGATCACAACAGAGGAAGGTACCAAATAGGGAAGGAAGTAATACCACAAATGATATAACCCACAGTCAAAATTGGAGAGTTACTTGCTTAGATGAGGGTGGAAAGCAGTTCCACCTATGAGAAAGATCCTCTCTCATAGAGTTGCAGAACATGGAACTATACAACCTAGTTCCCTACAGATCATGAATGACAGCACATTTTCACATCAACCAAATCTATGTTCTTAACAGTGCTGCTGACTATTTTTGTAATTGTTGTTGTTTCAAAGAAAACAAATCAGGAGGTAGATTAGTTTCTTCTGTATTTGGTGTCTTCCATTTTTAAAAGGCCATCCAAAATACTTATCCACAGAGCAGGATAAAAAGCATAGAGAAATATTTGTCAATAGCATAATATTTCCTGCCATCTGGATGGGCTTAGCATGCAAAAAAAACAAAAAAATTGGGAAGTCTGCATACAAATCAGGAGAGCTCCATGCCACGCAAACAGCTTTAGATGCTAGGCATCATGTAAATGGACACCTGTCTGAATCTAGTCCAAGAGGAATAGCTACATTCTGAAGACCAGCTTGCATAATTCGAGTTTGAACAAAAACATTTTAAAATAAAGTAAATAAATGAAGACACTTTGGCTAATGCATTGAAATATCAAAATCTCTTACTTTCGAATCATATGCCGATCGCTTTATTACTTCAGGTGCCATCCAAAATGGTGTTCCTACAAAAGTATTCCTCTTTATTTGTGTATCTGTTAGCTGTCCTGCTACTCCAAAATCTGCTAGTTTTACTTCTCCTTGCTCAGACAGCAATACATTAGCAGCTAGAATAAAAGAAAATGAAACAAAATGAAATTAACAGCTTTGATACTTCAAAGTTCTTCATTTTTACTGCATGAGGTATTTTAAGACCTATTACAATATACATTTAAGATGATTTACCTTTAATATCTCTGTGGATTTTCTTTTCTGAATGCAAATAATCAAGTCCTTTGAGTATCTCCCTCAGTATTGTGGCAATCTGGATTTCATCAAGTGAACCAGGTTCTAACTAGGAGACAGAAAAACCTGCGTGTTCATAAACATGCATGGGCACACACTTAAAACTTGAAGAATATGAAATTGCAAAGAAAAAAGAAAACAACTTGCCAAATATTTGTGAACAAATAAAATAAATAAAATGGACAAAAAAAAACACCCTCTACTTCAACTGTCTTTAGTCTTGCTCAGAAGCTAATCTCATGAAATCGTAGCATTTGTCCTACTGGTCAGTCTTACTAATAACTTCTTAACCTACCAACTAGTTGTAATAAACCAATTGGATAGATTTCTTAAGTTCTTAAAAGCTTCCCTAAAACTGATGGCTGTATAAAAAGGATATCCAAAAATATCACAGTTTGTTTTTCTCTCTCCTAGCCTTTCACATACAAATTTATCTATTTTTACTGAACAGTGTGAGAGGGGGCAAGATGTAGAATTAAATTCAGCAACTAAATATTGTAATTTTTTTCCTCCCAAATAATAGATGTAAGTCTATTTTGTCTTATTATATCTTGTCTGCAGCCTAAGGAGTAAGACCTACCTCAAAATTTTGCTGTTGTCTTAGTTTTTCTAAATTTTACAAATTAATTTCCCTCCCTATGCCACACCTCAAAACTTCCAGTTTGCAACTGCAGAGCATGAGATAGAGCCCAAAATACATGGCTCTATACTAAATGTCTGATGAAAAAGAGACAAAGCAATGCTTAATTTATCTAAAACACCTTAAGGAGCTTGCGAAAAGCTCTGATAAATGTCTCTTAAAAGCAAGAGATAGTGTCAGATTATGACTTTCCAACCACATCTTTAAATATATGCACAATCTTTGAAAAGCATCTATCTTATAGTCTAATTATTTATATTCTATTGAACTGAGAAGTGCAATTCTGCAGGCTGTATACAGATCCAAATCTCAATATCGGAAGAGGAAACTAAAGCACTTCAAGCAACAAAATCACACATGCTATTACTACATGGGATTTTGTGAGGCTCCCCGAAACACTATTCAAACCATTAGCTTAACAGAAGCATTGACTACTACAAAAAATTCTACACACACACACAAAAAAAAAAAAAAAAAAAAAAACACAAACACTGAAGGTATAAATCTGCAGATTGTTAGAATAAAAGGTTCTGAGTAACTTAATTCTTATGAGAAGAGACAGTGGGGACAGAGGAACTTGGAGCTCTCTCCATCTGAGCTAAACCCTAAAGAGCAAGTGTGCCACTAAACCTGAAATATCTCTGAAGCTTTGTTCACTTCTCAGATTAAAATTTCAGGGATAATCACATCAGAAAATCCTCAGGAACGAAATACTCAGCTAATAGGCAGGAATAGTATGTACACAGGAACATTGTTTTATAAGTGCCACAAGCACACAGACACACAATACTGTTTCACTGTGATAACAAAAGAACCTTCTAGGCTGAAGGTGCCAAATTTTAGTTGTGTAATTAAAAGATTAAAAAAAAAAAAAGCTTGATAGCATCTATTTTATTCTTGGTCTCCTCTTTTATATATTTTCAAAGCCAAGAGAGTAATTAAATAAAAATAAAGTTGACAAAGCAAGCAAATATTTTCTAATCGCTCTCCTGTCAAAAAACAAAACAAAACAAAAAATATTGTGACGATCAGTGAACTTGTTTTTTAGCAGATCATGGTCTTTATTAGGACCATGGACTGCCATGACATGGCCATACAACTCCTCCTTACAGGAAAACAGCAGTGTAAATGAGGCTACAAATATTATTAGATATATTTATACATAAATGTATCAATTACAATTAAAAGATGGCAGCCCAGCTGCAGGAACCCTGATAAAGCATTTACTACTCTCCTGTCTCTGATGCCACCTGAAGAATCTCTCCATATAGGTCCCCCTAATGGCACTCTTTCCTCAGATACTTATTATCTGCCTCAACTGCAAACAGCATATATTACTACAAAGACTTCCACTTTCAACCACTAAGTTAAACATGCATTTTCAGTCCTAAGACAGTAGAAAAAGAAAACAAAATCCCCAATACCATACAGAAGATTGTGATTTTAAGTTTTTTTCTTTTTTAATAAACCAAATGAATAGCAGACATCCAGTCAATGAAACTGTGACCTGCTTTGAAAAATATACTTTTGAATTACAATTCAAAAGTGAATAATTTCATTAAATCATCCAGTGTAACTATTTTTCAATAAACAGTCTTTCAAACACTCTGAAATACACCTCTATGCTTTATTAAGCAGATCACCTTAGATTAGATATCAAAACTTTTGGTAGAAGAGAAAAATAGATATGATTCACTAAATATACAAGATTAAAAAAATAATGATACGCAAACATGCAAAAAAAAAAACCCTTTCAAAGAAAGCTATTTTAATGTCAGCTAAAACTATGTCTCAATCTCCATTTAAACTTTAGTGAGAATTCCAAAAGGGAAACTTATGGCTTGACTTTTGGGGTAGAATTGGATGGGGGTGGAAGCTGCAGTTTTAAAATGAATTCACCAGAAGTAATTGCATTAACAGAAATAAGATAAAGAAAATAGTAATTATTTTCAACCTCTAGTGTTCTCTGTTTGACAGAATGTCCATGCTGTAAGATCAAAGTGTTTATATTTTGCTTCCAATATTATGTTACTTACTTCCATTCCATCTGCACAAATGATCAGACTTGGCTTATAGAAAAATAACATTTTTATAGCAATGACAAATACTTATTTTCTCCTTCCCTAGGAATACTCAAATTAAAACAAAAGCTTTTCTTTCTTAGCCATCTGTTTGTACTGCTTTCTCACTTCAAGTAATTATACACTTGCAAAATGAGAACTTTTTATATTATTTCAATGAACAGCATCACTAAGCAGATGACACATTACAGTTTCTGTAATTTTATAAAAAAATAAAAGAGGAAAATAATTATGTAGTCTAAAGTAAATAAATTTACTTACAAGATCAAGGGCAGAGCCTCCACCGAGATATTCCATTATTATCCATAGCTTTGTATCCTGGAAAACAAAGCAAAAAAAGAAGTGTATTAAGGAAAAAAGAAGCAACTCTTTATTAAGTTATAACGAGCCCTATTTCATCCTTTTTGCTGAAGAATGTATCAATAGTTTTGAAACACCACCAATGTTTAGCTGTACCCCCAAAAAACCTTTGAAAGAAAGATATGATACTATTTTTAGCCCCATCTGATGAGGAATAAATTTAATCTGTCCCAGGCTGTTAAATTTTCTTGAGAACACAGTTGTGTTAATTCTGTTATTTTAATTTAACAAGCAGAATGCTACATCACATTTATCCGAGTAAAACAGCACAACCACTAGAAGCTAATTACTGCAATAACTGATGCATACTCTTAATATCACATTCAAGCTGCATTCATGGTGCCTTTTCTGTGTACTGATACTAATACTGCTAGAACACAGACAGCATCCGGAATACAGATACAGCTATCACTCAGAAATCCAGAAAATTCTCTTTAATATCAGCCAAACAACTATTCTGAGGCTCTGATTTCACCAGGATAACAACTCCCCAAAGCCACCTCCCAACCTTCCTGTTCCTATGAAGTTCCTCTGTCATTAGTACATACTGCAAATGTATCTGCTGGGACAGAAAACAAGACAGTGGTCACACAGTGCCAGCGGAGAACAAATATACTAATAAACCCTGCAGGAAACCAAGTATTAAATATGCTTCCTCTCATTAATATAAAATGTTTTCATTTTCTGCAATATCAAGCTTTAATAAGTTTGACACCCATCCAGATGGAATTTCATTTAAAATGGATTGTTGAAATCACCAAGTTGTTTCACTCTCTTGAAAGATGGATCAGAAACAGGTAAGCTATGAGTTAAGGAAAAATACAGGAAAGTTTTCTTTGTAATGTTTGTTGATTTGATATACAGTATAGAATTCTGTGCAATTATGTTCAAGAAACATGAAACGAGTGAGAAAGATACAGAATAAAGATTATTTATAAGCTGGCTACAGCAATTTGTTAGTTTTGCCAAGTAAAATAAAATTTTGGAAGAGTTCCAATGTCTTGAAAAACCTCACAGCATTTAAACAATCACTGCCCATACATTTATAAAAGCTAAAAGATATTAAGCCAGTATCTTTCCAAGGGCAAGCTTGCTGTATTACAGAATATGCAATATAATATGTACAGGATATTATAGTAAGGAGGATCCAATAATTTGCTTCTGCTGTTTGAAGTGCCGCATTCCCAACTACACTATGAGAAGCAGTAAATTCCCCTTTCCCTTGCAGGATAACCCTTGAGACATGAATTAAAGCAAAGTCATATATCTGTAAGACAGATATTCAAGTGAAACTGCTGCATGAACCACATAATTTTGTTATGATTATCACATTATATTATGCTTTATTAGTTTTAACTCCATACACCACTCACAAGAATTCAGGAATAAAAGTATAGTATCTCTCATAAAGCCAGGGGCACATAAATAAAAAGATTAATTGACTTTAACCTGCAAAATAAAAGTTAATCTAAGTGCAGTAACTGACAGCCAGGGCAAGTAAGACTCTCTAAATCCTCACCTAGAAAGATGCCTACAAAGAAAGTGAGGGAGTGCAACAAGTGCACGTGCAAGAATGAGCAAGCGGCTGCAGAATCTAACTTTCTAAAAACAACATATAGAACCCAAAAACTCTAGTCCTTAGTAATTCCTTTGGTCCTTGTTATAGCTGTGGTTACATCTGCACCTGTCCTCTGTTCTCAGAAGGCACCTTTGGTAATTCGAAGCACACAGCCCTCTACTCTCCATTTTCACAGGTTGGCCTCATTTGCAGATAAGAGGCTAGACTCGAGTTCTTTCACCATCCACTCACTCTAATATACGCATCAGACATTGCCATACTTGTTCTTCAGGAGTCAACTAAGGGCATTTGAGAAACACAGTCTTGTTAAAAATAGTTTGAGAAGCACAACACAGCTTTTACAGAAAAATAAATAAATAAATGGAAACAATATTACAATCTTTGTAAAGCTCTTCCATAATGGTTAACCCCTGCAGACACCACAAATATCAAAGAATTATTTTGTGTTTTAACAGAATACTTTATAATCACAAAATAGTTTATTTTGTTGCTGAAGATCCCTCAGATTTGACCTTTTGGTTAAAGGAGCCAAGCCCAGTAAGAGTTTCATAACCAATGTGCTTTTCCAGTCACTTCTGAGTCATTTCACTTTCAGAAATGTTTCTGAGTTCAGTCAACGCAATCAAAATAAAAAAAAAAAAAAGAAAGAAAAAAAAACGAGAACAAGTTTTAAACCTCTACAACAGCATGAAGTGCTTTGTATACTGTGTAGTATTGTGTACCTACAGAACTCAATGATAACTTAAGCACTACCATATCAACTTTATCAATCACATTTACTCAGTCCTTCCTCCTGAAACTTTCAAAAGCAACTGTTTGGGACCACGTTTCTGGGTTACAATACATGCATGCAGAAACTTAGCAGTAAGAAATATTAAAATTAATCTAAAAATCTGTAAAGTCCAAAAATGCAATTAGGGCACTTGCATAACTATATTGTACCCTCAAGTGAAGCAAAGTAACAGCGATATGATTCTGACAGCTTTATACGTACAGCCCTCGATTCAACTAAACATATCTTAAATGCTCCTCTCCTCCCAACACAAGAATACAATCTCCCCCACACACACAAATTGAGCGTTCATCATTCACGTGAAATATGATGATGAAGGGACTGGAGCATTTGTCATATGAGGAAAGACTAAGTGAGCTGGGCCTGTTTAGTCTGGAGAAGAGAAGACTGAGAGGAGATTTGATCAACATGTTCAAGTACCTGAGGGATGATTGTAGGGAGGATGGCGCCAAGCTCTTCTACGTGGCGGTGGGTGACAGGACGAGCGCTAACAGGTGCAAATTGAAACACAGGAAGTTCCACCTCCATATGAGGAAGAACTTCTTTCCTGTGAGGGTGACAGAGCCCTGGCACAGGCTGCCCAGAGAGGCTGTGGAGTCTCCTTCTCTGGAGATCTTCCAAACCCGCCTGGATGCCACCCTGTGACCCGTGCTCTAGGTGTCCCTGCTGGGGCAGGGGCTTGGACTAGATGATCTCTAGAGGTCCCTTCCAACCTTAACCATTCTGTGACTCTCTGATTCTGTGATATCTAAACTGATAGAAAAATATATTATAGAGATCTTTCCTGCTACTTTAACTAAGCCCTGCTGGAACTGATATTCCTGGCTTTCTTATTTAAAATTAGCATACATTGCTTAGTAAGAAAATACAAAGTAATGCTTCTGGTGAGATTTTATGAAGCAATTTGTTAAAATTTAGTTCACTTTTAGAACCAGTAATCCATATACATTTACTTTATGCTGCTTGGCAACAGCACAGATAACTAAACCACTACCAACAACTAAGCCTGGCATCACCGAGCAGTGCACCTCCTTCTTTCACTCCAGAAGTACTACATTATCTTCAGTGACTAAAAAGAAAGAGCACGTCCATAGGATAATTTGAATTAAAAAAAACAACCCACACTTGTATACTGAGCCAGCCACCATGAGGTGCTCTGCTTTTATGATGTGCCACAGCAAAGCTTCAATCCAATTTTAGGATTATTACTCCACTATAAACATAAAACAGCACATGGAACATTTCCTTTTTCATCGTAGGTAAACGGAGGTTTTCTTTGATGCCCTTAGGCTTGGCAAAGGGACACCACTGCAATCTAGTTATTCTGCCCTTTCTGGAGATCAACTGTCTCCAAATTCCACAGAAAATCTGTCTTCACAAACTGGTAACTTACATCAAAGGGCATGGGTCAAAAGGAATCACAACCCAGAAGTTACATAATTGAGATAATATAACGTATTTGTTAATGACAGTAAGAACTATCTTAAACTGAACTACAGAGTAGTAGAAAAAAATAAAGAATTGCAAAGCCACTGCACCAACCTAGAACCTTCTCAACTATCTGGACACTGATTCTTAAATGCCTCACTTCAAAGGCATGATTCGGAGATAAAGAATTTCTCTTCCCTTACTTTAAGCAAACCTGCTTCCAAAGGAAAGCTCTTGGTGACCGCTGTACTTCACTCTTGTATTTTTTATTACACGTCTGAAGCCGGCACTGTTCTGTAGAGCCACCAGGTGGCACAAGGACATAACGCCAGAGCCTTCCAAAAAGCAGATGAAAGAATCAAACAGCACTGCATCCTGAGGAACATGATCACTCATATGCTCGAGTTCTCCCTTTTCTCACAATTACCAGGTTCAGTCAGCTACTCTTTATACAGTAGTGATCTCTGAACACGCAGCTGCATCGGGAGAGGTTGCCTTGTATCGAGTGACAGAGGATGCTGCTAGCCCTTGGGTCCTTGTCATTAACAAACAACTCACATAAGACATAAAAAAAGCTTATATGCAGATAAAAGATACAGTGATCAGTCAGAAAATATACATATATTGTAGGATGCCATAAATGAAACAATTGAGAGTGACAGGAAATGGCACTTGTCCTTGTGGCCATTTTGCTTCCCTTAGCAGAGGCCAAATCATTTCAGAACACCACTAAATGTTGCCAGACCTCTCAAACCTGAAAACAAGCATCAGGAAGTATCAAAATCTCTATAACTACACTGATATTTTCAAGGTCTTTTCCCAAGAGCTTATTTTATAAAAAATATTAAGTACTCTGACACATATAAGAAAATTATTGTTTTCAGCTATCAGAGAGAAGGCACCCTCGACTTGACACACTGATACTAGATCCTTGAAACTCATAGGATCTGTGAACTTCCAAGTTCTAGATCCGTACATTAGTACAAGAGCAGACTTCCATTTCACCAAAGTTTTCTTATTAACCAAACAGTGTAGACACAGATCTTATTCAGCAGATGCATAGTTTCAACAAAGACTACATGCTGATCTTTCGCATGACCACAAATCTTGTCACTTCTTGCCTAGTTTTAAGTATTACACATCTATATTACTGGCTCAATTTAAAAATCTAATCCAAGCTGAAACCAATGCTGTTATATGTAAAAAGTGCAAAATAAACAACATGCAACCACCTGCTTTCGTGCCATTCTTTCCACTCTGCAGTCCTTGAGCAACAAATCTATTAGTATAGGTTCTAAATGATCAAACTCTTCCTGTTACAAATGGGCAGACTGATTCTGCCCATTCTGTATTTAGCTCCCGTGACCAGCTGTCACACAAAGAACAGTTGTGTTTCTATAAGCTTTTAGAATGGTCTTCACAGAAGATAAACCAGACAAAAAATGTTCAGTGCCAAATCACACTACCCTTCTAAGAAAATAGAGCTTTCTGCTTCTAAATGATAAAGCAGCATTTTGCTTTTAAATACAATGACAGTAAGAACTACTATTTCTTCTTGCATACATGACCCACATGAAGTTCTTCAACCTCATTACAGAAAATAAAGAATGCTCCTGTCATTCCACCCCTTCCTAGGAGGACATATTAAGCTCCATCATTAGGTTAATCTGTCACTGCCATTTTTTTTCGACAAGCTATTCATCTTGTTAATATGTTTTCATCCATTTCCACCTACTACTACAATATAAATTTGTATAGGCTGGTGTATCAGCTTATAAGGAGAGAAGCTATTTTTAAATGTCATCACAGTTTTATTTTAAAAAGAAAATCTAGGGGAAGTTTTTGTGAAGGGCAGGTGGCCTGGAAAGACAACTGCTGGCTTTCAAGAACAAGAGAAACTCTTCAAGGAAAGCTCAAAGCTATAGGAACCCAGGTTGCCTTGGCTACCACAGAAAAGTCCTCCCTCCTTCTGGGTGCAACTGTTGATCCATGTTTTGGACTGGGATCTTCAAGTTCCAAGGTTCCTAGAAAAGTGAGGAAAAACTGAAACATCAACAGCTATAATAAATCAGCTAATTTTAACCCTGGAAATTGCTGTGGGGTTTTTGAGGTATATAAAGACCAAAAACAGATGTTAAGAAATACAGATTAAGATAATCTATTCATCTGGAAAGTACGAGCCAAAAATTAGCTATATCAAAGCAGAACACCTAGCAGACTATTAAAGACCCCAGTTCAGACTGATTTGCTTCTTAAATGAAGAAAATTAATTTTATTATCAATTTGAAAGGCTTCAAAGAGAAAGAACACTACTTTGAAAAGCTCCCTCCAGGAAAAAATTACATAGCAATAGCTAGATTTACCATCAAAAGGAATTCTCCAAGTATTTCAAGAATCCCAGAGTCTCCAAATAACAACTCCCACATGCAGCCAGCACTCCCATTTTATAAAAATGTATGTTTATGACAGATATTTCATTAAAGACTAGTAAGCAGACTTTAAATTCTAAGCCTTGATTCTACCTTTTTTTGCTGAATCTCTAGAAAAGTATGCATCAAGTTTTTTTAAAGACTTTCACCAACACTAGAAATCAGCTCAAACGAAGTAAATAAAGAGGCTTTATTTCCTTCTCACCTGCTCACTGAAGAGGGCAATCTCTTACTAAAAATAAACTATGTCTGTGATTCTCTTTAGCCTGTCTTACAGAAAGAACCTGGCATCAGCTTCATCAGGGTACTCCTGCTTGTTTGGTACATTCAATAACATCTTGTAAAGTAAGTACCCAAAGAATTCCCTGAAAGAGATATGCAGTTCTGTGAACATTTCCTTCTTTGAATTTGAATATTTGCTTAGCTTTTGTGAAAAAAAATTCAGAAAGGGTCACAGACAAAGTACCTGCTGGAAAGTTTAAATACTAAGAAAAGATTTTAAAAAATCAAAATTTTATACCTGAGTAATACCTGGAATATATATATACTTGAAACTATACTTGAAATTTAGAAGCAAGATAAAAAAATAAAATTTTTGCAATGAAAATATGAGAGCTGACAACAATAACAGAAGTCATCAGTCTGAACATTACATTAAAAAAAAGAAAAGCCTACTGAAAATGGACAAAAAAAACCCAATTCATTTAACTGACAATATGGCAAGGATCTTTAACCTTTTTTTTTTTTTTAATGAAATCTGGAAGGTCTATAAGTTGTTGAAAACATCCACAGGTAAACCTACACTCACATAGCTTTGGAAAAGAACTAGGTGTCATGTTTATAGGACAACTTTCCTCCTAACTACCTTAATCTATTCAGTATTCAATCTACAGATCTTTTATTTTTACACGGTAGAGTCCAATAAGCAAGTTAACTAGATGGCCAATACTAAAAGTATTTGACATAGCTAGAAAGCTTTTTTAGGTTAGGAAAAAAAAATTAAACAAATAAATAATACACTTTTTTTTTTTTTTTTGGCAACACAGAAGTTGTTAATTGGGTACCTGCAAACACAGGAGTTAGTAACAGAGACAGCTTAAATGGTCTCAGTGACCAATATGCTCTCCAAATCCACACCCTTAATAGAAAGCAATATTCAGCAAACAGAACTCAGACTCATTAACAAGTCTACTCTATTCCCAAATATTTTCACAAAAAATAAAATACAATTCCTCTTGTTTCTGGCCCTTATTTTAGTGTGATTCACAAAATGCTGGGATGAGAACAAGAAAAATACAGCTAAGCATTGCTATGAGTTATCTGCCTGAAAGGAGAGGGAAAAAAAAAAAGATTAAAAAGGCTAGTGTGGGATCTCTGTGTCTGAATTTTTAACATTTTGGTACACCTGTTTCTTTTAAATTGAGTTTTCCATTAAAAAAAAAATTCCATGAGCATTTAGAAGACATAAACAACTGTGCTACATGTAGGTAGCATCTGAGAAGAAAAAAAGTAAAAAACAATTCCTGAAGAAAGTATTTCCCTCCTGAAGGATGAAATGCAGTATTTTGTTTCTGTAGCATCTTTGTGGGATAATGCTTTCTAAAAATCTAAACACACACAAAGAATTAGGAGGGAAATATCTCTGCATTAACAAATTATTCATCAATCTTTCCAAAAGGCTTTAAGATTATGGAGAGCAAGCAGAGGGTTTTCCCTGACTTTATTTCTATGCATCATGAAGTCAGAAATGTACAAGTTTTGATTCTGATCTGAAACATAAAAAATGAGAGCAGAGGAGCACATGTCCAAGCACAAACGGAGGAAGAATGAGTCTTCCTACCTTATGTGAAGGGCACATTGTTAGGCACATGGACAAGGGTTATAGCAGCAATGCCATAAATATTAGTGGCACTGCAACCAGCTGAGGAGGCCTCAAGGACTTCTCAAAGGACTTTCTCAAAGGAGCAACAAATAAACCTTGAGGAAAGGTCAGTGCTCTGCACCAGGGGGCAGCAATCTGTCTAGGGAGCGTTTCTGAGGCGCTTACCTCCTTTGAAGTCTCTTCAGGCAGGATGAATGCTAGCTGTCCTCGGGCTGCCATCCCTTTGAGGGGAGGGAGGTACAGGTGAGCCCAAAGGTTCTCTTCTAAACACAAGTCCTTACTGCAAGCTGGCCAAAAGGTCCCTGCAATCAAAGAAATCAGTGTGGTTTTGCATGTGGCGCATTTAGGTCCTTTCATTAAGGTTTGTCAGCCATCTAACATGTTCAACCACAGAGGAGGGGATGGGGAAAAAAAAAAAGAAAAAAAAAACCTGCTGGATAGCCAATGCAGAAGAGAGACTAAAGAAAGAAATGCTCACTCCATTTTGGACACTAGGCACTCCACAAAAGAGACAGCCAACACGATTTCTCAGACTAAAGCAGGACATCCTCAGTGTACAGTATTAGACTTGCATGTGTGTGTGTGTATATATATAAGGTTGCCTTTTGAATCACTTTCATTCATTTTCCAGCACTATGAAGTTCCTGCATTCTTCAGATCAAGAAAAATGATCACATTTTCATTTCTATACATACAAGTCAATGTATTCTACAAACTAACATAGTGGGTCACTATTTGGCAATTACCTCTTTCAACTGAACCTTAAATGGATCCTTTCAGCAGTAAACTACTAGTAAAATAATTTGCAGAGCCACTCGCGCTGCTACTTGCTTTGCAAAGCCAAAGATCTGTTCATCTGATAGAGACTCCTTTTGGGGGGCGGGGGGGGCATCTAGCAGACTTCTATGTTTGGATGCCAGCACACAGAGACACAACTTCCATATTTTCCTTAGTCTGACTCAGCACATTTCCTGGACACCTGCCCTTCCATCTCAAAAATGAATCTTTACAGCCCAGCTGTCATGGGCCTAGCCATGTCACGTTAAACGCAAGATTTCTTAGAGCTCCAAATTCTTCTTGGTTTACAACCTTTCTCCCAGTGTATCTGATAGTAGAATCACATCGACACATATTTCTTGTACTGACTGCAAAACCAGTTCCTAATTAGTGAACTCCAGAAACCTTCAGAACCATTAGAAAACTGCACACATTTAACTTCCTACAGGGTTGGCTAAGCACTTCTTTGGAACATTACAAGCATGCATGAGTCCATAGTCTTCCCCCTCCCACCTACGTCTATCTAACCTACCCTCCTCAGTCTTCTGAAAAAAAAAATAAAGGGAGAAGAGAAAGGTGGTGAAAAGCCCTGACCCTTATAACAATTGCTCTTTTACAAGGCACGTCTTTATTACCTAAGAGCTGACAAAACTCATTCCTCTCTTCCCTGTTCACCAGACAAATAACTGTTCAGTAGCCAAGCCTATATAGGTCCTATTTTATTGGGAGGAAAAAAAAAGTGACTGCAATCTATGACAAGTCTCCCAGAACAATCTATTTAAAGGTATGTTCAAAGATTAACAAGTGATTTACATAGTTATATGCCAAATCCCAGATTTTTCTATTCACCAACAAGGCAATACACAACCCTGAACACCTCCTATAATCAAAGCTTTACATAGCAGTGAATTTCAGTAAGACACAGTTATTAATAAATTGCACAAAGCCCCAAATAAGAAATCAGAAGTAAAGCACATCAGCATGACTTTACAGAATTCATTCTTCCAAATAAATTGCATTACAAAAGTTGCAAAATTTAAAAAGGTAGTTTCTTGATAACTCTGTTTTTATTGGATGAATAACTTCTCTATCTGGGGAAAAAATGCCATTCAATAAATACCAACATTAGTATTTCTTTTTCCCCACGCTGCCAAAATATCATCCTGTGCGCACGTTAAACTTATTTCACTGGAGCAACTTATGTTAATAAAACTGCGAAGTTTTCTGAATTATTCCTTCCTAGATCAGGCACCAAGCTATCCGTATAAAAAAAAGACAAGAACTCCTTCCTCTCACTGTCCAGAAAACAACTGCACTAATGCTCTGTTTATAGTACAACAAGTCAGATGAGAATTAAGGCATAACTTACACATATTTCTCAGTAATTTATTTATTTGCACAAATAGCAAGGCACTCATTAGTTCAATTACCTTTACCACTTGTGTATGCAGCTCTAAGGTCTTTTTGCCTTCCCCCTCTCCAGTTTGGGAGTTTTCACTCCTCTTTTCACTTGACCTTTCACAGTTACACTGTTATATCCCACTACACTTGCACAAAACATTGATAGGTCAATCCCCTTTCTACAAAACCCATACTACTAAAGTAGAAAATACCAGCTCTAGTATCACTCAGCATACACTAATGCCAAGCTCATCACTCCAACTCCTGCAAACGCATCATTTTTCTGCAAGTCCCTTTAGTATTTTCTTTCTTTCCATTTTCCACCACACAAGACAAGAACTCTTGTCTTAATATCTAACAACATTATAAACACCTTGTAGTCATGCCTATTTTGCTTCCCTCACCTTGTTTTTTATTTCCTTTTAAAGTTATTGCTTCAAGAAACTGTTCAAGAAATAGTAGAGGGGAAAAAAAATCGAAGTATCTCCAAACCACCACTTCATCTTAACTTCTATGCAACCGCTGAAAAAATTAAGCGGTTAAGTCTATTTAGAGCGGAGCTTGTTTTCTTCTGATGTCTACTAGTTTAGAGTCTCTAACCAACTTTCAAAGGAACAGCTTCTAAGGGTTGTACATTCAGCTATTTTAATATGCTTCTTAGTTATCTATAACATGCCATAAGATAATATTCTGGGTGCATAAAGCATGTGACTTCTCTGCTTAAACAAACATTTCCGTGGAGATTGTACAAAGAAGTAGTAGGATTTATCTGATCCGGAGAACTATATAAATGCCCCTGATATTTCAAAATTATAAAAGAAAATTAACTAATCAGTATAAACTAATATAACACCAAAGATACAGCACACACATAATAAAAACGGCAAGATTTTGATCGTGATGTATAATGAGCCAACAGCAAATGTTTTAGGGATCCCCATTAAGAGCAGACCAATGAACAGTTGGGCTGTAGGTTGCATTCCAGTTAGCTGCAATACCTTCACACACACACACCACACACACACACACGTTCTTTGTGCTAGAAGCCCTCTTTGCACAATTGCTAGATGGGAAATGAGACTATGAATCTGACCTACCTGAAGCAGGACACAAACACACACACACACAAACACACACGTTAGCGGCAGCAGCTCTGGCTTCCTAAAATAAAGCTGATAAGCAGCAATTCAGCAGCACGCTCCCGTATAGCAAATGGAACCAGCAGTACAAGATGCCATGCTCCTCTCTCCCCTCACCTTCCATAAAAGCAGTTAATCTCCTGCCAGTTAACCACCTTCCTGAAGATTCAAAAAGCCCTTACTCCTAAGGCAGGGAAGTGAAGGAGATGGGCAAGTGCCGAGCAGAGCTGCACTTGTTCTTTCAGCAGCAGCTGATTAAACCTGCACCTCCAAGCACTCCTTTTTCAGGTATTTCAAAGACCAGCAGCAAGCCTGTTCTAGTAAGTAGTTAAGATGCAATACTTTTAGAAAGCAGTGCCGTGTCATTGGGATCTCTGTGGCAAGATCAAATAGAAGGCTTTTTTTCACAGGTAATCCAGCTGTTACTAAGAAGCCTTGTCCTGCTCTCCCCCACCTCCCAGTCACTGAGCCATCCCCTTCCACCTCTTTTGCACTGGACCCTGGCAGTGCTGAAGCCACGGATCTGAACTGGCTAATCCGCAAGTGCTTGAGGTCTATCTTTCCAAAGACTGGGGTTTTTTTGGAAGGAAGGATAAAAGGTGCTGATGGACTAGTTTTCCCCATGAAACAAGTCATATTGCAGCCTGCAGGGCCAGTGCATGAGAAGTTGCAGAAACAGAAGCAGGCTGTGGAGCAAGACTGCCCATTTCAGCAGCAGCTACTTGCTAGATCAGCTGAAAGGCAGTTATCACCAAATGTGCAATTATGCACAGGAATATTTCATAGCACAGAGAAGCCTGTAATTTTAATACCACAAACAGTAGCATCATAAACACTGCAAACATACTTCTCCTAAAAAAGCTCTATGTTTTACGTTGCTTTAAATGTAGAGAGCTCCAGATCAGAACGACACAGCAAGGTTAAGTACCTAAATGTTGGCTAATACAAAATACAGTTAACAGAAACTCTCGTTTCTCTGAGATGCATTACTGATGCCCCCCAAAAATCAGTATGTTCATATAGAAAGAATTACTTACGAAGAGCTACAGTTCAGAATCAATTACACTCATACATAGGAAAAGTCTTGAACTCGCCACCTTTCACTGCATAAGATTTTTCCAGATTCAGACAGAAAGACAATATAATGCAGATTCTGGAAACAAAAAATTTCTAGAGTCACAATGAAAACAGTTGCCTTTGAATGAAGACAAGGCAAACAGGACTCCTTTCTCACTAAAGAGCACAGCTACAGGCAAGCATAGAAGAAGCAAAAAGCATGTGCAACAAAGGTTTAGAGTTGCAAGGTAACTACCTCTAAAATAAGGGACCAACCAATTTTTACTATGAAAACAGGGAAAACATCCATGCTACCTCCTCCACATGCTCCAGCCAGACTAAATTAGCTCGCATGAGCTGTGGACAGAAAGGAAAGGCAGTGTTCTGCTCTTCTACGCAAGTGCTGGCACGCAAGCGTAGACGCTCAGAAAAGTTGAAATAAACTAATTCAATTCGTGAAGCAAAAGCACATTAACTTCAAACACGCTGAAGTTGCATGTAGATGCCTGCACTCAAAATTAAATAACGAATATCATATTAGCAGATAGCCAAAATATCCACCTTAACACACCTGAACTTTAGCATGAAAGCTCAGACGACTTTAAATTCAGTAAATACTGATGTTAAAAAATAACTGTAATGACATAAAACTCACCTAAAGTAAGCTATTCCAATATTAAAGCTACCTTCATTAAAAAATGAAAAAATAAATAAAAGTTTTATTACCAGCTGAAACCTGCTTAGCCTGACCTTTCAGACATTATATCTTACCATATCCTGACCTATCAGGTTAAAAAGATCACTGAATTATTAGCACTTAAAAAAGGAAAAGAAAAAAAGTCTTATATATGTATCAAGTCACTATCTAACTTCTCTTGTTCCAGAATCTCTTCACGGACTTCATGCCATTTCCAGCTATGCTGAACTGGCCTCACTGCTGCCTTCTACATCAGGCCCCAGCCAATGAGGGGTTTGCTTCTGCTGAGCAACAACGTTATTTACAGGCCTCCTGTTCAGCTGGTAACTTAAGATAAACTACAAATTACTTTCAGAACCACTGCTTTTCTAAAGAAATCACTATTTCTAGATTCCATTTGCCCAAACTCACTCTACGGAGCCCCGGTAATCAAACTCCATAGAAGTAGGATGTATTATTTCATGAGGGTATGTTGTGTCACCCATAAAAATTGATTAGAAATTGTTTTCTATTTATTTGCAATATATGGAAACACCAGCATGGCCTAGAGTAACGGGCGTATTATGTCCTGAAAACAGAAATAACTGATACATAAATACCAAAAGGCAAGTGAGCAGCATCTGTCCTTCAGGAACCTAGGGTCAGCTCTTTTCAAAAATTTCTTTTTCCTTAAAATACTTTTACATAATGGGAAATCATCTAGGAGAAAGGAGGTGTGAAATGATGTCCTTATTGGGTCAAGATGTTCAAATGGATGAAGAGATGATATCTGAAAAGCACAAAGTACTTTGTGCTGAAAAGCACAAAGAAAAATACATCTGAGAAATGAACCACCATAGAATTATACTTTTTTTAAAAAATGCATGTTACAGACCTAGTTCAATAGTGGTTTTCTATCACTAGTGTCTGCTTATATTGAACACCGAGAATATTTTGCGATCATTTGCCCTATCTTTACATTCATCTGTATATTTAGATGTTTAAGAGTGAATTAAAAACCTGTATGCTTTTTTATTTATACACACCTATATACATTATCCTTAGGGTGTGTGCGTGTGTGTGTGTGTGTATATAAAACTCAGCTTACATATTACAGAGACATACACACACACACACACATATATAAAAGCCTGAGCTTAATTTAAATTTTATGCATCATCTATTTAAAAATAAAAGAAAACAGCAAATAAATTGTCTTCTATGTATTTAAAAAAATAAAAGTAGAGNATATAAAACTCAGCTTACATATTACAGAGACATACACACACACACACATATATAAAAGCCTGAGCTTAATTTAAATTTTATGCATCATCTATTTAAAAATAAAAGAAAACAGCAAATAAATTGTCTTCTATGTATTTAAAAAAATAAAAGTAGAGGAAAAATATCAGAAGGCATCACCATTTGGGAATTACAACAAATTCCAAAAAAAAAAAAAAAAAGAAATTGACCAATAAAGAAGAAAAGCAACTTTAGAAAAAAAAAAACTAATCTCAAGAGGGGAAAAGGGAATAAAGCAGAGTAATATGCATAAAAAAGAGTGGACAGACTCCTGAACAGATTTTTTTTTTGTAATAAAAGATTGCATAGCAATACTTTTAAAGAGGTATAGTGGGCAAAATTCTGAAGAGAGAGCAGACAACTTCAGAAAATTTAATAAAAATATAAACCAAAAAGAAACAAAAGGAATTCCTATTCCATCACAAAGGAAGCAGTGAATATCGTCACTTAAAATATGAATAAGGCAAAAGATCCAGACAATCTAGGTATAAATGAGTTTTATAAGGATCTAAAGAGATGTCATTCTTCTCTCTGTGGAGCATTTGATCACACTGCAGGGCAGTGGGGTGCTCTTCACACACTCCAGTTTCTTTGGGAAACACCGATACAGGTTTTTGACAGGCCATGGCAGATGGGGAAGGGTATTCCCTTGAGCTATACGCATCCACGTAAACACTGCCGCTGATACATGCTTCAAGAATAACACTCTACTAATGTCCTACCAGACACTCTTTGTCCTGGTAAAAGGGGAACACGAAAACATCATACTTTTAAAAGGCGGCTCTAGAAAGAAGCTGACTACTTGAATTTCTGTTTTGTATAAAACCATCCTGAGATTAATTCATAACCAAAGTAACAATCTAAATTAGTACCTACTGCTGCTTATTGCTCTACTCAACAAAACTCCAACCATGGCACTGGCACATAAGCCTCCAATAACAAATGACAGTCTAGAGGGAATGGATCTCTCTATGCAGGCAATAAACTGCTTCTCATACTACTTTTGTATGGAAAGTGATTGCATGATTTTGCAATACTAGTGTCTGAATTTAAAAATAATTGAGACAGGCAAACACATTTCTGAAAAGATAAAGCTGGAATATTAAAAGAAAAGTAAGGAAATTCAGCATGGTAAATTTGACTATAGTACTCTGATAAAAAGTAGGTAAAAATAGTTAAAATATAAATTTATAGGACAAAAACAATTGCCGTAAACTCACTGTAAATTAACCTTCCATGTATGCTCAGGAGTAGACACCAAAACCTTAACAAGCTCTTTTCTCAAACCGCATCTGAAGGGGAGGCCTCAGGCAAGGCAAGCAGTATCACACACCCCTTACAAAACTTCTTGCAGCAGATCCCTCAACACACTAGGCAAGCAGGATCATGCAGCTCAACTGAAGCAGGTCTGACATGAGACAGACCGAGAGCAGGACAAGGATTTCTCAGAGACAGATAATTCGCATTAAAAAAAATCTTAGGTGTTCAGATATTCAGTCTACCTCAAGATTTTCCAAAAATGTATGAGGTGAGACAGTGCCTATCAACCACGTTTGAGAATACAGAATGAATCTTAAAATCTTAAAAGGACAGGAATATTAATCAAAGTCCCAGATGGGGTAGAAATTCTTTTTGAGCACCTTGGAAGTTGTTATAAGAAAAACAAATCTCAAAAGTACTCACAAACCTATTCCCTCCTGTTTTATATGATATGGGAATACTCAGGAGAAAAGGAAAGAGATGAAAATTATTTGTCTGTCATGCATGAGTTACAGAAAATCAATTTAAGAACTGTCCACACACGGTACCTCTTTCCAGTCAAGATCCAGTAGGTACATGCACCATGTTGCATAGGTTTTGGAGAACAAGATTCCAATTTCTGAAAGGTGGTAGATGCTTACAAACTTCCCAATAAAAGCTGTCACTACAACTGTTGTGGTGACTGGCAAAATACTCAAAAGATCTTAAAGTTTGTCTACTTGCTCACTTTCAAGTAGTTCATTTGGTGAGAAAAAAATAATTGTTTTCTTGTTGTGACTAGTGCTAAAGCACACAAACATGTAAGAAATAATGTCTTCTGATTGCTCATAATGTGAAAGATTAGCATACAGAACATTCCTGGTGACAGAGGGAGTCAGATGAAGATGAGACTCTTAGAACGACAAATACCAGTCCTGGTTTGCAAACCCAGCACAGTTCTACAGCAAGTGGCCAAAAATAGCCAAAAATATTAGCCTATTCCTTTAAACATTAATACGTTCCTTCTTAAATATATCTCTAAATTATTACACAGCATTAGTATCCAATAATAGAACTGAACCTTGCTTTAAAATGCTACAACACATATGTTTCCTCTACAAAGTTTTGTCACTTCAGCATCACATAATTCCAGCACATTAATTTTTAACTGTATAAATTAAGATTGCTCTTCAAAAGTTCTGTAATACCCAAAAGTGCCTTGCAAAAGAAGATATATATTTATAGAGCAGTGAAATAATAAAAAAAACATGACTAGCTGTACATTTAGAAAAAGCCAAATTCTCCTCCTGTAGCTATCAGTAACTAACCTTAGGTAGCCACTGTGCAGTCCGTTAGAAAAAGATGACATCAAGCTGCAAAATTCACAGTAAAATTCACACTACTGCACTTGACAGGAGGATCCTGAAGCATTATCGGAAAGCCTGCCTTGAAATAACAGGCACCAATATCACCTCTGACACTTCCAGTGTTCACGTCAGACCCACTGCACTCACTGAGCCCTACAATCTCCTCTCTCTCACTTAGCAAACAGTTGTCAGTGCTGCCGGCACAAAGCTTTGATAACTCTTTACTATTATGTATGTTAAGAACTATTAGGTGACATTTCCATGAAACTCCTAACTATTTTTCCTGTATTCTATTTATCTTACTCTTTAATATTTTATTATCTTTACTATCTTCACACACCCAAGTTCTCCTGTAAAACAAAAAGATCTGAGGCAGGGAGAAGGCCCCAAGGAGAGAAATTCTGCTTTTGCTTTCGCTATATGCCATGCTTCACATATCTACCAACCTAGATCAAGAAGTTTCAAGAAGAAATAAAGAGATAAAAAGTTTACTGAATTACTATGTTAAGTTACGCAGCTCCTGATGCTTTATAGATATATGCTACACTTAGGATTTCAGTACAATACTGATATCAGGATATTTGGTCTGAAACAATTCACAGCTGTCCAAATAGATTAGTGCAAAGCATAAAGAAGAAAGGACAAAGTGTTCCTTCAGTTATGCATCCCCTAGTATCAGTGAAATTTCCTTTTTTGGGGAAATCAAATGGAAATCTCAGAAATTCAGAGACAAAAAAGGGTCCCCCTTTCAGCAAAAACATGAAGGTTCTGGCAAAAGAATTTTCTAGCCAGGGCGGAAAATCAATTTTAAAGTATATTCTGCTTACTCATAACTTCAAAACCTTTCAAGAGAACAATCTCTCTTCTCTGACTTGCCATCTCACTGTCATAAAAGAAAGCTATCTAGATGAGGATCAAGTATGACCAAATAAATAATGTAGTACCAAATGCTTCCAAATGGTTTCACTACCTTATAGAAGTAGTCTCTATATTAGTCAATTCAAAACCATATCCACACTTTTATTTGGCACAATTATAACAGAAGCCTGAAATAAGTTAATACTGATAGAGGAGAGAGGACTTGTTGAAAAGACCCAAGAGGCAGTTACTAGAAACCCCTTCTACTAGGTTACATTATGGCTAATGTGTTTTCTGCCATTTACAGATAAATTAACTTATTGGTTTTAACTTTTAAACTACTCAGAGCAAGACTAGATTCAGTCTCCCTATAAAAGGGTTTAAAAATGCTACTAATTCAAATGCTGACAAAATTTTTCAAACTTAGCAAAAGAGCTGACATTAGTTGTCTGACAATTCAGAAGCAGATTTAGGTTTATGTTTAATTGCTGATTACTTTCAGTAAAGAGATGCATCTTTTTATTATCAGGAGAATCTAAAATATTACTGAGGGCTTAGCAAACTGGCATTATCCAAATGAGTTTCTTTTTGTACAGAAATAGCAAAAGACACACTCCATTTTCTTCCATTAACTTCTGTCCATTACTTCTTTTTTCTTCAAATAAATTCTGAATCATAAGCTTGACAACAAAAACAGATATAATAAGTGGATGACTTGGAAAAAAATTACATATAAAAATCAAACCACCATCAGCTATACACATCTTACCTTTAAATAGGATCCATAATATTTTGTTACATGTGGACTGTCACACTGACTCAGCACTGTGATTTCCTGTTGAATATCTTCTATTTCATCTTCTGCTTCTTCCAGATCAATAATTTTTATAGCAACCACTTTCTGAGTCCGATTATCAATTCCTTTAAAAACTTCACCAAAAGAGCCCTTACCAATTTTCTCCAGTTTTGTAAATAGTTCTTCTGGATCTGCCTTTAGAGTCTGTTAAAAACATAAGAGAAAAGTTATTCAGCATTTGTAACATTAAAATGAAATGCAACATTTTTAAAGACAGAGAACACTTCATATTCTACATCATCCTACTTATCTAACTACTCTTTTTTTTTTCCACCTCCATAATTAATATGTTCTTCCCACACACCTTACATTCACATAGTGCAATGTTTACCCTTCCCTATATTTTAAAATGCCAATTTATCATGGTCTCTGCAAGAGGGATTTATGTCATTCAATACACAAAAAATGAGTTGCACTGTGTACCCATTTAGTCTAATAGCAAGGAATCTTTATAGTTAATAATAAAAGAAAAAAAAGTATATAAACTACACTCTCACACTCTTTCCCTTTCAGAAGTTAAAGGCCCCTAAAAATTTGTTTCTGTTTAGGATGAACTCCATGCTAATGAGCACAAAAACATATTTTTTCTGGAGAAGAAGGCTCATACAAGAAAGAAGAGTCTAAATAAGCGTAAACCCAGTTTATACTACTTAGCCAAACTTTGTAGAAACATAAATTGGGAAAAGAAAATCTGCAAGTTATCAAAGATGAGCATCCAGCCAACAATTTCTCTTTAGTAATTAAATTTAACTTACAAAACACCTCCTGCCTGTACTTACGTCTATTCCTGCTCTAACATCTCAAACGTTCCATAATTAATCACCACAGCCCCAAGAGGCAAACAGTTTCAGAAGAAACTTTAAATAGATTGTCTAAAGCTATGAAGCACACGTATTTCACAGGTGAATTGGAATTTCTGCCACATGACGACAAAATCAAGACCACCCATAAAGGGGCAAACGCCTGAAGAAGTTTGTGGTTTATGTCAAACCACAGTCAAAAGCTATCTTATCTGGCCTTCAAAATATCAGAGTACACTGCCACTTCTAATACTTCAAAGCAAGCTGCAAGAGATCACAGTTTTCGGATGTCATTCCAAGAATAGACCTCTAGTGACACCAATCCCAAGAAAAACACTCTTCTAAGCATACTGTAAGATTTTACAGCCACAAGAAGTTCCTCCTGATTTACATCTTATTAAATATCTTCTATTCAAAGTCAATTCCAGAAAATAAAATGAATGACATGAGGTTCCATCAATCTTTTGCCAGTACAGAGAACTGCCAAGCCATCAAGAGACCCAATTCCCTTTCACCAAAACAAGTCCCTCCCCTAACAGTAATATAACCAGAATTACACATTATACACACAGTGTTATAATCTAAGATGATGTGGCTTCAATGAGCTGCTGGGAATGCTTTATCTATCCACACAGGCCTCCTAGATCCATTCCCTAGCCACAGTAGCCTCAGCACTGCATCGTGACAAAGGTATTTGGACAAATCACACACTGATCCCAGTCACAGTTGCCTGAAAAAATCACGTTACACCTCCAGAGAGACTAACAAACACAGCACTGCTCAGAATCACAGTGTGCCACAAATGTTCATATGAACACAAAGTAGAAGAGTAAGAAGGCTATTTGCCAGCAGCACTTTAAGATCTGTGGGCCCTATATACTCATTCCCTCAATCCCTGAAACACCTATTACAGTCATGTAATAAGGCCCATTACTTTGTGGTTCCACAGCCTTTGAAAATTTCTTTGTTGCTTTTTACAAAGTATCAAGCACTCCTTATAGTATGAGACTACGGGTTTTATAAACAACTGCAGCTGACTTATTTCACAGCCATTTTGTGAAATAATTCCAGAAAGCAGAGAAAACTATTCCTGAATGTCCTGGGAAGCAGGAGGGGAGGAGGAGGAAACAATAAAACAAAAAAATAAAGAAAGTTCCTATATGATTTTTTAATCTACACTTCATAGCACTTTTGCAAAATGACTGGTTCAATAGTATCTGGTCTTAATATTATTCTTTTCCTTCCCGAATCAGAACATTTGTAAAATCAATTAATAATTTTAAAAAGTTACCATTCCTGAACTTTTTTTCTGAGCAAAAAGATATAGTAGCTACTTACAGGAGCTCTGTTGCCCTCTGAGAAGGGCAAAACTCTCTTCCCAAGAAAGGCATGTTTAGAGCGAGCACCTTAAACTTCTAGAAACCCATGTTTCTGGAAAAATACCAGTATCTCTAGTGCCCTATGTATCCTATTTCAGAAATGGACAGTTGAGGCATCCAGATTCCTAATGCACTGCTTGAACTCAGTTACACGAGTGACTTATTCCTGTCTGTTTTTCCAAGATAACACCTGAAAAACATTCTTCACAATTATTGTCTTGTTTTTGTAAAGACTTCTAAGGGAGTCCAAATAAATAGCTCCATAAATATTCTTTCTATATGGCTATATAGAACACAAGAAAAATATTTTTGATGGATTCTGTGTTTTGCTGACTCTATGCATTTTTTTTTTTACTAAGCATATGGTATTTTTCAGCTAATATGAGAATTAAAATGACTGATACAACCTGTTATTGTAACTAGATAGTCTGAATGCAGCTGGCAGCTGCAGAACAGCAACATCTGCTGAAAAAGGACAATGCCAATCACCTTGTCTGAGGAGCTAGATTCTTTGCTACAAAAAGCGTATCACAAAATTTATAAAAAAGAAACACACAGAAAAACAAATTCTGAAATCTACCTCTTTTTACTTCTCTGCATTTCCAGTTAATGAACTCCCATCCTATTGCAAAGGTTCTTCACAGTGATTCCTTCTACAGACACCTTGCATTTGGTGCTATTTTTGGTGATTCAAATCCTCAAGGTCATCTAGTTCTTTAGTAATGGCCTAACACACTTGCGGACAAGGGGTACGTTTACATTTTGCGTCACTGGCAAATTTTAACAGCATACATTGACTTTTCTCATGCGAAGGTTACTCTCCAAACATCAGCAGTCAAGAACAATCCTGGAGAAAACGGCAGCATCATCCAGTCTGACATCATCCCTGCTGTAGCCAGTGCTATACATGACAGGTTTATTTTTATGAATCCCTAATTCTTATCTGAATTGGTTTTCCCAATAGCTCAGCAGATGAAGGTACCAAAATCCAAACTAGTCAGATTAAATAAACACTTCTCACTTTACTCATCCTGACCTAGCACATAACTTTAAATTAGTCTTTTTCTCCATCTCTTTCCAGTTCTTATTTCTATTCTCTGCTCATGAAGGGTTATTCATCTTATTGGCTTTAAAATGCTAGTTTTTTTTCTACCATGTCTTCCTCTTTTACTATAGGAATCGCAAGCCACCTCCACGTTCAAGTCCTTGAGCTCATTAACACTATGATTTTACTCGATATCTCCAATTTCTCTGTCCTTCTGAAATAAGCAATCATAAATCAAGACCTCCTTTTTTATACACTTCCATTTTACCAAATTGGTTTCCAATTTGTCAGCTCAAAACTGCTATAACTAGCTCTTTTATGATATCCTCACTCTCTGTCCAGATCAAGCCCAAAATGCCAATATTCCTAGCAGATTCGGGGAATCCTGGTGAATATAAAATACCACAGGGTGAATTAGCTTGTAGTTGGCGATGGTAACAGGTGTCTGCAACCATTCTCAGGAGTCAGCAGAGAGAGGTTCAAAACACGCTATTCTTCACACACATACACACAAGCCTGGGTGCACACTTCCACAGGATGCTGCCAACTATGCACTCTGAATTTCTTAAAGACTGGAGAAATCAATGGAAAAAAATAAAGTAAGGATAAAAAAGAGAAATTGAGGTAATCATTTTTGACTCCTGAAAAACTTAAAATTTAATATTTCCATTGCCTTTTTTCCACAACAGCTCTGTTCTCCCACTTTTTCTTAGACATCCAGCAATGACCAACACCAAAGACAAAACACTGCACAGGCTGGGCCTATGATCTAATCTAAGTTTTCTGACATAAGTTGATATATTTTAAATTATTTGTGGCCAGGGCAGAACTTCAAAATCAAACTAAATTTCTTTCTTGAATTTCATTACCATACACCCTTCTTCCCTAAACAGTTATAAACCAATAAATCATATTAGGATGTTTAACCATAAGCTTAATAGTTTACATTATTTATAATAGCAAAGTCAATGCATTTTACAGTGCAAGATTAAAAACTCTCAGCATTAGAGGGGAAGATCAAGGCCACTGTTTTGCCACTGATTAAGGCATCACGCTCCACATTCCAAAACTGAGATTTCTTCCAGTGGATAGAAGCAGAAGATGAAACAAAAAACAACAAAACCACACAAACAAGATTGCTTCCGGTCCACTGGAATGGGAAGTACCAGTCTTTACAGGTCTTTTCACTGTTATATATGATGGTTATCAGGTGTTACATTCACAAAGAAAAACAACCTACAAAAACAAGCTTCAAATGATTACAGCAGATATGCTGACTGTATCACATATATCCATCATATCTATTATACAGAAGGTGCATCAGCTTCTTACCCAAGCTTTTGGGCTACTTGCACCACATAACAAAAAATACATCAGTATATCTGTTTAAAATAGAAAGAGGGTACATAACAGCAGGAGGAGGTGGTAAGCAATAGCTGTGGATGGCTTCCTCCTGCAGGGGATGGATACCACAACAAGAATTATTTTTATTGACAAAGAATCAAATGGAATAAGAAAGAGTATTCTCAACCTAGTTCTACAGTAAGAACTACACTAATCAACCTAGTTTTACAGTAAGAAAACAGAGATAAAAGAAGTTCCTAGAAAAGAAAAAAAAAATCCTTACAATATTTATTCAGATTATGTCCAATGAGAATTTAATTCACAAAATTCTTTTAATTCAAAGCAACACTATAGATTGAAACCATAAATAGAGTTAATGAGAAATACTGCTTTTTAAGTAACTAACTCACTGTCTACAACTCCCCAAGCTACATTCTCTTTTAATTCAGAAAGGCTTATGCATTGGTAAACCCAGTAGTCAAACATGCTTTGTTCCAATTTTTACTTCAATAGAGCATCTTTCAGTACTCAATCTGATCTTAGTAAGGACTAGTTTAGCTGAAACACGTTGTCAATTAGTCTCCTCTTATAAATGATACGAAGAAAGAACAGATGAGAGTATGTTAGCAATTCCACACAGGAACAAAAGTGACACAGCATAACCGTTTCTAATTTCTGTTAAGACCAAGCAGTATTTAACACCAATAAGAATAAAAGAACATGGCTGTTTCGTAGTTATGTTCAACCACACAGCAAATACAGTGCAGAAACACAGGAATCTCTTTCGAAAAGAGACACTTCCTGCACACCGTTCCTTTATTTTAAATTAACTTACACAAGGACCAGACAGCAGAAATCTTGCAAACAAGTTGATATAAGCCATTTTCTTAAGTACCAAGAAGTATTCAGGCCTAAAAGCCACTCCAGTATAAACAGCTAGCATCTTTGATGGCACCATTCTTCACACAGCGCTCTATTTTCAGAGTAACGCTAAAAAGGCTTTCCTACATCATCATTAACAACCTCTCAAAAAAAAAGATTTTGAACCCATTCATCTCAACATAGACATGTACTAAGCAACCTTAATTTTTCCTTTTCAGAGCTAGCTGCACAAGCAGTAGCATTACAATACATTTTAAAATCAGTTAAAAGGCACCAAATCAGTCCATCTAGACCTCTGACAGAGCCTGAGCTATCAAAGTGAAACAGCAAAAGCAAAACAAAACAAGAATTTCATAATTAAATAAGAATTTCAGAACAGCAACTATTTCTAGGGAAGCAAGGTCCCAGTCTGCACTCCCTCGACCTTCCTTTCCTTTGAAATCTGCAACAGTTTTGCTTTCAAAGAGAGAGATACACACACACAAACATCACATATGAATAACTGATAAAATACACAGCACTACTTCTGTAATTGGTGAGAAACTGAAATATGACAGAGAGATTGCAAAAGATAAAGTGTTCGGTTTTACTCAATTGTATCAAGTTCTACCTACGTTCTCCAAGAGCTGACCATTAACCCAAAAGGACAAAACATATTAGGTATTTGAATTTATAGCGTGGGATTTCTATATAAGTATGAACAAAAGAAATGAATATATAGGAACCACAAAGAAATGTTGACAATAGCAGATTTAAGATATTTAATGTAGTAGCTAATTATTAAAGCAAATAAGCACTGATCAGTTATAAATTAAAAAACAAGTTTTTAACATTTGAATCAAAGGGAATCAACTTCCACTTTTATTTATTCACAATGATAAAAATCTAGTTTAGCTTGGATAGCCACCTTATACACATTATAGAGAACAGCCACCAACTTAATCAAGGGTGCTAAGACTAATATGAAAGAATTTGTTCTAACAAGGCATAAGACTAACATACAGTTAATTCACTGGTAATGCATCAAAGATGAGGGGAAAAAAAAAAAGCCAATATATATATTCCACATTCCTCATTTTGTCCTTTTGATGATAATATTACCATCATTACTCATTCAGGACATACACTGCCATAATCAAGTTGTTCTTTCTGAGGAAGAAATGCCACTAGTGGAAAAAAATAATAAATTAACTATCATAATAAGGAATTAACATGGATCTCCAAAACATGTTTCAAAATTTGCTGTTAACTAACACCAATTTGGGGCTTAAAAACCCCACAAAATTCACAACTTAAAGCTACAATATTTTGTATTTGGGAAGCTACTTGATGTACAGTGTTCAGAGGTCAATGTCAAGATTAACAGCTAATCAACCAAGGCCTGCTTTTTATGAGTCTTCAGAAAGAGTATATCCCAATTAAAGAAATTTCTAAATAGCTTCTCAAGAGCTTAATTTTTTTTAAAGACAAGGTAGCTGAAAATTTTCATGACCTGCAACTATTTCCTGCCATCTACTTTCCATCTAAATTCCTACTGCCATCATACTGCTACATACTGCCATCTGAATTCCTACTGATTTCTACTTCCTGCCATCTATCATAATTCAAAAAAAAGGACTACACGGTGGCAAAATCAAAAGTACATTTTATATTCCAAAACAGGAACAAAAATTGAGGAAATGAATACCAAATAGTACTTCTTGTAAACATATCTTGTACTCATTCCCACTTCCTAAAAAGATCAATCATCTACAACTACTGTAAAAAACACACCTCTAATATGCTAAGTTATTCTTTATTCCCAGAAAGTAGTGACTCTGTCCAATTTTCCAACACTAGGATGAATGGTCAATTAAATAACAGTAATGAGAAGCATTTAGATATGATGTTGCATTAACACCAGTTGAGGAAAAGAGAGGGGGAAAATGTGTTTTAGAATCTACAGTACTTCCAGAATCAAAGGAGAAATCCTTGATTCTTCTTTTCATTTGACAACAAAATTCAATTATTTTTTAAGAATCTGCCTGACAATACTACTAAAAATAGAATATGAGAGTACCATTATTCCCAACATTTTCCTGTTTCAAGCATCAGCTTCTATACAGTTACATGGTAGAAGGTTATTAATTTTATACTAATATAAATAACACATTAGAACAGTGTGATGCCTGTGTAACGTAAACATTTAATTATTCTCAGCTCTGCTCTTGTTCGCTAAGAGGAAAGATTCCATGCAAAGCTACTTCCAGTAAACTAAGTATGTAGGCCATCCCACCACAGAGAGAGTTCAAGAGTAAACTACATTTGTTTGACTTTAGATCTAAGCATCCTAAACATATGAGCTTGGCTTTTAGACCTAAGCATGCTAAACATATGGGCTTGGTTTTAGATAATATACCAGAGTTCTAAAATATGCTTTAAGAAAAGGAAACAGATTCTACTGGCAACAACTGACTTGAGAATGCCATCATCACCTTTTACTAATGATGGCACAAAGCTCAATCAGTCACAAAACTCAAATGTATCTGCTTAAGAGTTGTCAACTCAGCCAAAACAAAATTACTACATTCATAGTTAAATTTCTCTGAACCAAAAAAAAAAAAAAAAAAAAAGGAATCTGAAGACCATCATAAAGATAGTGTTTCTTTATAGTGAAAGGGAAAACTTTTTAATGATGGGTTATAAAATCCCGGAATAACATTGTTCTGGAACTGTTCTCATGGAACATAGAGTCTTTTTTTTTCTTTTTATGAGAAGAAGAATTAAAAATATTTATAGAAGTTTTCCTTCCACATGTAAAATTTAATGCATTAAAGTAACGCTTCTCTATGTATCTTCTCTGTTATTAACAATCAGACCCATACATAGGCTTAGAATAATTAACAGATCCTCTAATCAACATATGTTTACAGATGAAATCTCAGCCCTCAATTTGAAGGGTTCACAAATAAAATTGGGATAGGTGCACCTATACAATCAAAGCCTGTGATCACTTATATCCACACACAAGTACAGTTAATTAAGTAGGGCTCCACCAATGCAGGTAGACATACCAAAACAAAAGTAACATCTGGATCAAATCATTATGAGATGTAGGAGCATGAAGCAGAAGACAAAAAACATGAAAAGGACTTAAATCAAATTTAAAATGTAGCCAATTTCCTATCTCAGAAACACAAAATGCACCACTGTGTAAAACCCACTGCCAAAAGTTTATATACCACTCATAGCACAATGCACAGCAAATGCATTTACTTAATCAGTATTTCTTTTTGTCTCTCCAGGAACAATGACGAGAGCTGATTAAAAGATGACCTAGTGAAAAGTTAAATTGAGACCTTGTCACATCTGACTAGTCAGACTGGTCTATGAGGATTCCTAAAAAAAAAATACACCTGCCACAAGCCACCTCTGTTTACCTGCTGAGAAAACCCACCTGACAGAAACCTGTTTTCCCCACTCAGAGGCTGCTAACACTATCAGTGAGACAAGAGTAAGACAGAATGGTTAATGCTGACATTCCTCACATGATAGCTGACAGACTGATACTGGAACAGACATCCAAAAGCTCATCCTTCCAAATCAAGAGCAATCTTTCCTGCATCATAGATCACTAGAAAAACTTCTACATAAACAGTAAAATTAAATGTCAGCCTGGGAAGTATGCATAAAATGGACAGCTCCAATACACACAACTGAAAGAATCCAACACAGATTTGGACAGAGAATTCACTGTTGCCCTTCTTGCAAAAGATGTCCTAACAAATCCTTCAGCTATTCACCAGGTGACAAGGTAATCCAAAAAAACTGACAGACTGAGCATCTCAAAGTGCTCCCCAAAAATAGTGCAGTCTGTATATTAGAGATAGTTACCAGTTATTCTTGTCATAACAGAAAAGATCCTACAAAGGCCACAGAGGGAAAAAAAAAAAAGAAGTCTAAAGAATAGGAAAGCAGAAGCACTATGGCTCTCCATTTTAAGTGCAGTCTCCGAATTAATACCACTAAAGTTTAACAACATTATCAAAATTGAAGCTTTACCCTGAAAAAATGACTTCTTTAGAAGTTAGGTAAATCACACCATCACAAAATCACTCACAGAAGTGCATCTCGAGGAAATCAACCCTAAAACATCCACAGATGCATAACAGCAATATTTGGGGTGAGTAAGAGAAACAAAGTCAGTATCCACATATATAATAGAATTTGCTATTGTTGATTTGCCTATATGAGCAGTTCCAGCGTTGGCAAGAGCTGACTTGTTCTCAACAAAAAATCCAAACTTTTTATCTGCAGAGCCAGAAGATGCCAACTCTATTTTCACAAAGATAAAAACTCTTCTGCCCTCGAATCCAGGGACTAGGCCTGTAATACACAAGAGAATCCTGACATCTTCCCTTATCAGGTTGAATATTTTAGAAGAGATCATCCATGACACTTCCACAGGCCAAGGAGTTACTGAGCAGTATACATTTAACTGTAACTTAAACAGTAACACAAACTTTCAAAAAATAGAATCAAAAAGAATTAATCTACACGTTACAGATGAGACAAATGAGAGGTAGCAGAGTCTACTAGTAACTTTGAATGAACCACCCAATGATTGTGAAAGAGTAACACACACAGCTCACACACAAGACAGTTGCAGCCGTTGGTGCTTATAACATTCTCCTTACAAGAAAGACAGTAATATTCATAATATGCAAGAACAAAGAAAGAGACACATGAGATTAGAATAAAAGTCCACCTATGCCAGGGTACTATCTCCAACAGCAGCCTAAAGCAAACAACTAGGGAATAGAATAAAAACAAGCAAATAAATAGCAGTCTTTCCCAAAATACTGTAGGTTTGCAGGAAACCCAATGTAGGTTTCCTGCAAACCTACAGTCCAGACATTTCCTAAGCCAAAAACAGTGCCTTTTCACTTAACAGCCCTCAGTGGATTTCTTTTCCATTAACTTGTCCTGTTGCAATCTCAGAAGCACCTTAGGAACTTTATGAAGCTGACATATGGGCGTACCTGAAAACACAAGCCATCCCTTCAAGAAAATATTTTATCTGAAAGGTGTGGTGTTTGGGGTATTTCAGAGTTTAGCTTTCTTCTCTTTAGCGGAGAGAAGCAGGGGGGAAAAAAAGGAACACAAAAGAATCACTTCCAGACCATAGTTTTGCAGCCCATCACTCTTGGTGTTCATTATGCTATGGAAGCACATCTGAAAATC
>VWPW01011426.1:0-54370 GCA_013389825.1 Crypturellus undulatus
GAATCCAGGTGAAATACAGAAGTAAACAGCCCTGAGCTGCAGCACAGGCTTCCAGTGCAGTGGAAACGCCAGGATGCTCCTGCATCCAGGGCTCTGGAAGTAGCCCTGGGCTCCCAGCACATCCCCGTGTGCCCTGGGTGCCCTGTGGCACGGCTGCACAACTGCCGTCCTAGTCCTGCTTAGATCAAGACAGAGCTCCCTTCCTCTGCCACCTTCTTCTGTTTATATACATCAAACTCCATCCACCATCCTTGGATAGTTTATTCCCACTGAAATCAAAGAATTTAAGCGTCTCTCCTGCTTTCCCCTCCTCGTCTGTAGCCCTGTAGTGGCACCACGACAACGAATGTATTAGATGTTCACGCACTACCAGGAGGCAGACGGCTGTCCCAGGGTTACTTTGGCACGTTGGAAAAGAAACGAAGCCTGAAGAAAGAAAATGTGGGACGCTATTTGCCCATCTTTGATATTCCACTTTCATCATCATCTCAGATAAGTAACTGATTAAAAATTAATACCCCAGCTCTGAGGTACAAGTATTATTTCCTAATAAGTTTCTCGCCAGCCACTACAAGGCAGTAAATCTGATATGACACAGTCATAAGAGGAAAAATATTAAACTTCACTCTTTTTTAATGTCTGTTCAAAATTCACCGTAATGCTTGCAGAAATTTCCAGGTGTAGAGAAACTTGCCCTTTCCTTTTAAGCAATGGAAAGAGCCCTGGTGAGCAGCAGCTTAATTAGTATCCAGCCCAATGAAGCATTTGCAGTGTTTGGCAACACCCCCACCATTACAGACAGGTCTTTCCACGATGGTGCTTAAGCCTGTTCCTCTTATCAGCATCTCCCTATTCCCTGGCAATTACCTGAATTTGGACTGCAGAAAGGTCCCGTACCTTTGGCTACAAGCTGGCTCCCAAATCACCCACTCTCCTTTCCAATTTTCTTGCTCAGAACATTCATAATCCATAACGCAGATTTCCATCCCTGCTATTTCTCCTCCCTAAGGTCTCACCCTTTCCGCAGCAGAATGATGCTTGGAGCTGATACGTTCTTGCCCTGAAAGCCTGGTGTTAGTAGCTAAGCAGGGGATTTATCTCCTACTAACCCTGCGCCTCTCCAAATCTGCCCTTTGCAGTGCTCAGAGCTACTTACCTGCTGCTGCCCGAGTGACTCGGTCTTCAGCATCTTCAGGCCATTTGCTGAATAACAGACTCTGCCCAAAGTAGGGTGTTTCTATCCAAAGAAGGGGGTAACAAAGAGAAAAACAGCAGCAGCCCAAAGGAAAATATATGGTCATGTCTGTTGTGAGCAGCAAAGTCTGATAATAACCAGTGAAGTCCCTCTACTCCCCATCCTAAACATATCTGCTTTTAGGATTAACTCATGGCTAGTCAGCCTTCTCGCCTTCATCTGTTTAATGTTTAACATAAAATATTAAAGCAGGAAACAATGCCCCTGGCTCTTTTTCAGGAAACGTTACAGAGTAAAGTATGTCATCATCTGCCTCTTCATCCCTTCTCCAAGGGAATCTTCCCTTTCCTTCCTTCATAAAACTTCCTGCTATATTGGTGCTGTTGGAGGTCTCCATTGCACCGTTTCTATCCTTTGCTTCCCTTTCACTCCTTCCCTGCTACGGCCTCTTTGCTCCGAGATGCAGCCCCGGCACTCTCAGCAACCAACAGATAACGGCTCTGCACTTTGGTTTTCAAGCGGACACCCTGTGTGCAGTGGCTTTCTGAGAGGAGGTCCTGCAGGTCTTCGCTCAGCTCCAGCTTCCAGACAGCATTACAGGAGGGGAGAACATACGGAACGGGCACCTGGGGAGACATCAGACTCTGCGCACACAAGCACACCGTGAACTTGTACCCCTCCATAACATCACGGGCTCCTCCTGCCTTCTCCACCCTCCGCCAGCCCCAGGAGAGGAAGGTTTCCATTCACTCCAGCAGTCGCAAAGCTGAAATCAAGGGCAGCCAAGGGCACCGCGGGCATCGCAAGCGACAGCCTGTCTGCGGCCGAGCAGCGTGCGGAGCCCGGACCCCCCGTCCCTCAGCCCTCTGCCGAAACCACAGGGCTATTAAGCTAATAGGCATTAGTGTATGACTTTTCCCAGAGGAGCATTTATTTCCTTGTGTGGTTAGCAGCTCTGGCTTGTATTTCTCGCTGCCATTGCTGTGTTGGCATTCTGCAAACCTCTTTATTTGCTGTTCTCTGCCCTTCCCTCTTGGGTTTCCGTCTTCCCTGGGACCGAGGTGTATTTCATTCTGCCTGCTGTAGTAATGATGTTTGCCATGAGGGAAAGGGTTTGATCAGGGAAAAGGAGTGGAGGATTTAGAAGGAGAAAAGCAGCAAAAGAAACATGAAGGAAAAGCAGCTCAGCTAGATAGAAAAGATTGAAACTGTTGGTTTGAAATCTGATGCTTTGGAAACACTCTTGGCTGTACCAAGTAAAGAGGAGCCTTTGCACCTCCTGTCTCTTGGCAGCAGAGGAGACTCACACTGCAGGAAGTCAGTGGAGTTCCTCATCCTCTGGAAAACCAGGTGCTTTTGCTCCAAGGAATAAAGCATCCTGCCTGGATTTTGCAGGGTTTGCAAATCCCATAAAATGACACTTGACTTCATTTTACACATTACTTTTCCTTATTCCTTATGCTTTGCCCTTTTTCTTTTAAAGCCAAAGAGGCTCCAAAGCCTTGGCGAAATATCCCTGCTGGCTTATGCCTGGGAAAGAGAGCACAGGGCTGGACAGTGACTGCCCTATCCATGATGGAGCCGTTTGCCCTTGGCAGCATCGAGTGTGACTCCGTAGCAGGGTTGTAGAAAACAGATTTAGCCAAGAGTGCAAGCGGTCGCCCACCACCACGCTCTGCTCTCAGTGAGGCACTGCTGACACGGTGCTTTATAAGCACAAAAATTAATCCCCCTTATGGCTCTGGGTTATTTCCCTGCTGTACAAACAGGAGATCCAAAGCGCAGCAAGGAGAGAGCAGCTGGCAAGGGAAGGTTGTGTGTGGGCCAGGAGCAGAAAAGCCAAGAGTCTTGGGCTTTGCCAGAACTCAGGGGAAGCCCCGATTCAACCAAGAACAAACAGATGCTTGTCTTCCCAAATCAATATAGCTTCAAGGACACTTCATACCTTAAATCTGGCACCATTCCGGGATCGACTATCTACAATTCTGCTTCCCCAGTTGGAATTACCCTGAGTGACATACTACAGAGAGGAAACACACAGCTATATGTACATACTTGCTTATAAGCTACATTACACGACACATAAGGGACACATTCCCATCAGGACTCTGAAAGTCTCCACTGTAACATGAGCAGCTCTGTTGCAGCTACTGCATATGGGTGTCTGCTTTCATCAATAGGTATGTGGGGAGATTTCTGTTGCACAGGTACCTTTCTACATCTATTTACACATCGTGACAGCTGCCTCATTTCCACTGGGGAGTCCCTAGATGAACATACATGCTGGTAGGCACACAGGCTTCCCCATCAACTGCACGGAGCGTCTACACAGCACATCTGCTGCTCAGGGAAATAGCAACTATGCAGCGTACCCTAGGTTAGACTGCACGTGAAATGCAGAGGGAACACAGGAGATGCTCGGAACCAACGTGAACCATGTGTTCGGGTGGTTAAGGAGGACATCCATAGGGAGAAACACCAGGCGTCATCGCCTTCATCTCTACGCAGATGTAGCTGATTAGGTAAATAGATTAGATTACATGGATAAATAGATTACATAGATTACAAATTACACAGGGAAATACATGAAACCTACTCAACAGGCGGATTTTGCTTCTGTGCAGCAGTTGCCTGGAGCTTCTCAGATCCACGAGGCATTGGCAGTCATCCCCAAGAAACAGGTTGGTGCCAAGGAGGCCAGGGAAAAGGCAACCAGTGCACGTGGGGCTGTGTCCCTGCCGGATAGATGGGCCACCACTATCTCCCAGCACAGCAGAGCTCCCCTGACAGCCTTGATGGGCAGACAAAGTGCTGTCCTTCTCAAGCTGCAGTCACCTTTGGCTTGGGTGCTTCTAATGATTTATGGCCTTTTAGGTTTTAGCCGTGTAGACTGCTCCTTTTGAATGCTTCCTACAACAGTTGCACTTTTTTTTTCCTATCAGTTGTAGCAGAAACTGTGTTTGACGCACGTAGCCACAGCAAATGCAGAAACTGGAAGCAAGGGTCCCTTCCTACAGGGTAGGGATCAAATACTACCACGTAAGGGCCCCAACACAGCCTTGCTGTAAGACCAGCTGAATTGCCGTGCAGTTTGACTGCGAGGAGGTGCAACCAAACAGGGAGTCCTTTAGCCTGCCCTTGCTGAGAGGCACGGCACTGCTTTCTGCAGCTTTAGCCCGTGTCTTTTTCATGTGAAAGCCCCGGTGCTCCCCGCGGGGATACAACTCCCTGTGCAACAGCAAGGAAAAGAAACCCAAGGATGGAATGGTTCAAACCACATAGCAGCACTGCCACCCTGAGCTCTTGTGCAGAGTAGCAAGGCAGGACTGCTGTGATGACAGTGAGTTAGCAACATAAGGGAAGGGAATTTTCTTTTCCTGGTTTAGGTAGCAGTTCTATAGATATGGATTGGGTCTTTCACTGGGTGGCTGAACTTGAATGCCACCTCAACTATTAAATGAACCGGACTTCGTCTGGCCCATGTCCTGTATCTACCACCAGATATATTAAGACCAATAAGCACTTGTTGTCACCCCTCCTGGGGTCTGCTGCCCCAAATATCTTCGACCGTAAGCATTTATGGTGGCCTGGATGCGTCCCCTTCCTAAAGAGCAGATAATACAGCAAACTGACATCTCACCAACATCTGCACCGTCCAGATAAAAGCCTGTCAGGTGGCAGCGCTAACACCAATCTGTGAATCCGGATTCCCTCATTGCTCTGTATAGACGGAAGGTGAAGAAGAACTGGAAATTTGCCTTAACTCCAATTGTGGTGTAGGAAACCTGCCCTCTGGCAGAGGGAATGTCACAATTGTGTAAGTTTTATGGAGGCAGAGGTAGATTCGGACCCTGCTGCTGGGAAGAGCTTCTCAGCAAGAAGACAGCAGCAGAATAAAGAGGCATTTTTCAAGGGCAGCGGATGGATTTATTCTCCAGCCATCTTCACAGGCCCTTCAGCCAGCAGCCACTCCGTCAGCAGAAGCACCTGCTTTGCCGGCTTCCTAACAGTTCCTTAAACACCAAGCGGCTGCGCACGTGGATGAGCTGCCTCCTGTGTCTGCTGCCCAGCAGTGACCACAGACTTGGTCTTGCCCCGATATTTGAAGCTGTCACGCAGTGATGGACACAACACTGAGGTGATCTTAGATGGTATTTGCTACTGCTGAACCTCCCAACCTCCCTCAAGGAGGGAAAATCTGAAAATCAAAACAGATGCAATGTGCATTGGTTAAGGGAAAGAGTCTTTGCTTGGTACCATGAAATAAGCACCATGATATAAACGCTGTCTGGACTTTTAACTGCAAATTGCAGCTCTGTCTCAGCTTTGAATGCAAGGCCCCTTCTCCCTCCTGCCACCTCCACGTGCCTGGCAGACCCTGACACGGAGGGGGACCGTGCCAGGACCATTCTCCATGCTGACCCACATGAGACGACCCCTCTTTGAACGAAGAAATACGCTGTTGCATGAGCACGTCAGTATCATATATAGGTTTCCACAAAGATGCTCCAGGGATACCAAGAGTATCTTGTCTGCAAAATTCACCAAGCGTTAAAGAACGCACTAGCTCTTTAACACTGGGCTGCATTCAATAACAAGATATACTATATACTTCTTATAATGAATGGCTGCCTGCAATAAATCTGTCCCTTTACAGGCGCCTGGCTTGATCCTATTTCTTTTGCTCTCTTTTACAGTGTGAGTATAACCAGTTCTGTGGCTTTCACTCACCACAGGGTGTTGCAAATGGACTGTTTTGGACCGGCAGCCTGGGCGCTTTTACACCGCTGAAATTTGTTTTGTCACCGAATCCATTACAGGGAAACGGTGCTGTGCAGCAAAGCAACTCTTTCATACCCCTGTAAAATCATATAAATCTACCAGTCTAACTGCCAGGAGGGATTGCAAACAGGCGAAGGGAATTCTGTGGGAAGCCAAGGCTATTAAGTGCTACCGACAGGACTTTAAAATACAGGCCACTGCTGGTGCTTTTAAACTCCGTGCTAATGACTGTAACACACTCGCTCCCCAGCTCCTCATCTCCCTCCTTCTCATTGGAGGGGGCAGCAGCCTCTTTTTTTATTTTATTTTTCTGCTGCAAGGTCAGCAGGACCATAGCAAAAGTCCTACAGGCAATAGTGGTAAATTCTGCACCATCTGTAAAGGAATGGCTTGTAAGCAAGGGCTTAGCTTAGTTCCAGCCCAGCTCCAGAACCAGATTGTACCAAGCGGCAGCAAGAGCTGGATGCTGTAAGAAACATGGGGTTTGACAGTGCCCACAGAGGAGGGCACCTTTGGTTCTGGGTTCCCCCCAGAGAAGAGATCTTCTGCCCCATCCTTCCTAGCAGCTGGAGCAGTGAAGTCTTAGAAGGCTGCATCTTGTTTTGTCAAAGACATTTTATTCCTTCTGGAATGGTATTTATTTAAGTGGAGAAGAACGGTATTTAATGGTATTTAAGCAGGGAAGAANCAGGGAAGAATGGTATTTATTTAATGGTATTTAAGCAGGGAAGAGTTGATCTGCTTGACGGCAGGAAGGCTCTCTGCAAGTCTGGGAGAGGGTAAGGCCTGAAGTCAGCTCTCCTGAAGCCCCGTCCAGCTGACCTGCTCTTTCCTGACTCAGTCCTGACTCATCGATGGTCTCTAAGATCTCAAAGGCCTCTGATTTACATCATTGTTCAATGACAGCAAATCTATCACCTTGTGGATTTAGCATGTTTGCTGCACCTGAGCGTCGGGAGTTTTTGTAGCTTCCAGCTCTCCATGGCACAAGGTGAATTTTCAACATCTTGCAAACGGGAGATCCTAAAGTATCGAGGCAGCTCAGGCACCAAAATGCTCGACTGCTGCCAGCATCAGACGCTGTCAATCCCCTAGGCACTTATCTGAATCTTCCAGCACCTAAACACCTTTGAAAATCCAGCCCAAACATTACGCTGTAGCCTCCCACCAGGATGCCTGAATCATTTCTTAATCGGCCCAAAAACCTAGCAGCTTCTGTGCAATTATCCATCTGACAGCTGCTTCCTCTATAGCAGTGCTAACATTTGTATGAGTAAGTAGCAAAGTGGGACAGCTTTTGTACATCGGCACCGGAGTATTTGGCCAGAAGACAACTAAGCAGCCCATCAAAGCTCACGCACGTAACAACACAGATAGCAAAAGATGGTTTCCAGCTATGTCAGTGTATCAGCTCACCCTTTTTTTTCATTTTCCCCTCTTTCCTTGCCCACTCAAGTGGCTGATTAGAGGTTATCTTACACCTGAAGGTTGGTAATGCAGAAGCAAGAAGTGTCATTGGTAGGAAACACAGCACGGCCTCAAGCAGCAGTGTCACATTGCAGCCCCACGGGCTGTCCCCAGACCGGGGCAAGCATCTAGGGCTGGTGAAAAGATGGTATTATCTCCGTACCAATGTCATCATTCACCTTTAGCCACAGGGATGACTTTAGTGTGAGATGCGCATGGTGTATTGATCACACACGTGTAGGATGCAGCCTGCTTCTCTCTGTAGAGAACGATGCTGCCGTGATAACTGATATCTTAAGGGCTTTGTCCTCCTCAAGTCAATGACTTCACCAACAATGTCAATTATACACGCATTAGGAGATGGGAGTAAGGCAGAGAATGATTCCTCTTCTCATTCAAGTGCTTTGATGGAGCCTAAATTAGACCTTCAGGAGCTGAGGAGTGCCAAAACAGTAGGAAGTTCAAGGAGGAGAGAAAAGAGGCATTTCAGATTTAACCAGCTGTAAACCCCCCAAAGCTTAGAATTAAAAGCTTTTAAAAAGCCTTGCCTGGACACATTGACTCATGAAAATTTAAAGGTAGAATTATTTCAAAGGAGATTTTAACTGGACCTTTAACTCAATAATGGAGGAGGAAGTAGGGCAAAAGAAGATTAAAAAAAAATCCCTTGGAAGTAACTGATAGACTTGGGCTGGTTGAGCTGTTGATAGCAATAGTTCTGAGGCACTGTAAATCCTGCACTTAATCTGCAGTGTGGATTACTAGGAAAAGGCCTAACTGGAAATTACATGGGACGTTTTTCCAAACACCTTGGGTAAGATGGGTCTGTCAAACAGATTCCCCTGCAGCAGCCTGTTTCTCTTGCAGCCCCCATGCTTGCAGTGCGGTGCTGCAGGGTCTCCCATGGTCTGCACATGCTGCAGTTCAACCAGCAGAGCTCTGTCCTGGCCCTGGAACCTTTTGAGTGTCCCATAAATTGAAGATAAAGTTAAAAGACACTGAGTAACCTCCTGAAGAAGGGAACTGGCCATGGCACGTCATGTTGCTGACCAAACATTTGGTCCTGTTTCTGACCAAACCCCTGCTAACCCCAGGTTTCCATGCTAGAAGCTTCCCCACACTAGAATCAAATTAATATTATTGGATTTGGATCTCTCCTTTAATCTAGGATCTAAGGCAGCCGTGGACATTCAAGGATGAGGTGGTCTAACTGGGATTCATGCTCCCTGCACTGTTTTCAATCACTGGATCCCAGTTCCTAGGGATTAAATGGAATACTACCAATGTGACTCTGTGTTGACTTTCATCAGTTTTTCCCTGCCCTTTCATCTATTTAAGCTATTAAAAACTATTGTATTTGAATCCTGTGTGCACTTTCTTGAGATTCAAGCCCCAGTTTTAACACCTGAAAAATTTGTGTAGGAAACTTAATCTTTGTCTTTCAGGCATCCTGAAATTCTGTGTTTTTTTCCCCTTGGCTATTTTAATATGACCACATCTAATGGAGCAGACAAATGCACTTTCTCCGCCCTTGGGTTTCTTAACTCTCACTAAGTCCTGCCGGATTCCCTCCTGCTGATGGAAGCAAAAAATAGCCTAAGCCTGGGGCCCTTCTCCCAGGGAGGGCTCCTTTTATAAGCCAAGCAAAGCTGGTCAGCATTTCTCCAGCTGGGTAACCTTATGTCAAGAAATGTTGATTTAACAGAATCATAAAGTTTTGTGGAACTTCACTAACTTCACTCACAAGTTGTATAGTAAAAAAGTTAGGGTTAGTTTTAGAGGTTCAGACAATACAGGTTTTACTTGCACTATAACCTCATGTAGGTAATTTCAGAAAACAGGTGTTTATAATAAAATGGAAACGCTCAAACAGGCAAATAAAGAAAACAGGAGTTGGGCAAAATGCTGTTCTGAATCAGTTCATTGAAACTTAAATCTGATTTTCATCCCAATTTGCTTTGAAGACAAATTTGGAAGTCTCAAACTAGCCCACATGTAGAAAATGAAGTTTTTCTGTTAGCTCCAGTCCACATTCACCCCTATGTTCGCTTCTTCATTCAGAGGCATTTTTGATCATAACAATAATGGCAATAATCCCTACTCTCTATTTCAGCTTTTGTTCAGTCTTCCAGCCTTAATAGATAATTCCTATGAATTAAGGTGCAATTTTGCAAAGGGACTTAACAAAAGATGCAAAACTCTGAATCTCTTCCTATGGCTTCTTTGTGTAACTAAGGCTCTTTGGTTAGCTACTAAACCCCCTTAAAGATCCTACAAAACGTCTCTGACAGATAACACTTACAAGGAGCTCAAGAAACAACATGGATCATGATCAAGTGTTCAGATCGTTTTTGTAATTGCAGGGAGGAATCCAACAACTCAAGGCCAGTTGCAGGCAGAGGAGACCTTCCCAGCTGTCCCACACGCACATCAGGAAGCTACTTGTTTATACATTATTATTATTTATGATAAATGAAGTGTGCTGTAAACCCAAGGCCGGAAGAGGCTGCACAGATGGAATAAGATGCTCCTCAGATGGCTGCTCCAGGGAGAATGAAATGTTTTCACAGAGGTAATTGCCTCATAAATTGGTTTTATTCTCCTGACTGAGGCTAATGTCTTCTTTTAAAGTTCATAAAAAGAACTCAATTTGCTGATTGTTCCGGACTCTCTACTAGCTAAAAGAGCTGCTCGGGGACTCTGAAGGGGCCCAGACAATTCCTCAAAGCCACCGCAACTTGGATACTAAGTGGTGACAAGCAAGGTGTTCCCTGCCTACTATTTAATCTGCTTTCCAAGGATTCTATTGCATTGGATCTCTTAGGTGGTCCCAGTAAATGTTTGAGGATTGCTGCCTCCTGCAGCAAACCCCATGGTTCATGGTTTGAGAGAACAGGGCACACATTTACACCAAAAGAACATATTATTAACAGGCTCGGGACAAGCTTCAGTGTCACAGCAGTGCTTGAAATACAGGCCAACCTCATTCCCTTCTGTGGGTGCATCATGGACATTAAGAGATAAGGAATCTTTTGTGCGGTCTCTTCTTTACCCTTCTATTTCCAGGTCAGTCTCGTCAGCTAAATATCCAAGTTAAAATCGTGTCCATCAAATCATCTATGATTCTATGATCTCCTCTTGGGCAACTCTACAGGGTTCCATCAAGCTGAACCTGCAGAGTTGCACAGGAAACCTCAAGGTCTCAGCCACACTTAGATGCTAGAAGCAAGTGAAAGAGCATCTACATCCCCTCCTGTCCACGACTAGGTGAGAAACAACCAGCCATTCCCAACTTCTGCTCCATACCCCAAGATCCAAAGTGAAAACCAGCCCCTCATAACCCGAGCCCCTTGCCTTTCTAGCCAGGAGGAGGATTGGACTTACCTCAGACGTATCTGAAAAGAATTCCTGGAGAGATCTGGATTTACAAATCTGTGGAATTTTTTGACTTAAATTTTGAGTATTTCTTCTTTTTTGGTGAATAAACTTTTCCTCTCAAGGGGAAAAAAAAATGGCCCTGTCAAAACCTTCTCCCACAGCAAAGTCTGTGNAACCAGCCCTTCATAACCCGAGCTCCTTGCCTTTCTAGCCGGGAGGATTGACTTACCTCAGACGTATCTGAAAAGAATTCCTGGAGAGATCTGGATTTACAAATCTGTGGAATTCTTTTTGACTTAAATTTTGAGTATTTCTTCTTTTTTGGTGAATAAACTTTTCCTCTCAAGGGGAAAAAAAAATGGCCCTGTCAAAACCTTATCCCACAGCAAAGTCTGTGGTAACGTGAGCCTGTTCACGTGGGGTCTCCTCCAAAGACTATGCTGGGTCATTCCCTCATTCCTCGTGCTGCCTTGGCCTTCTGTCTTGCTTTAGATGCAAAGATTTCACCCAAACGCCAACACAAGTATCAGGAAACCACAAGGAGCAGGTTCGGCTGGTTCAGGGCCAGGATGAGACCGCTTTCAGGGGGCGTTTGTGAGATTCCCAGCACCGCCAACTCCAGTTGTCCTCCCCAGGGCCACCATGCAGAGGCACGTGTATGACACCAGGTTTGGGGGTGACATTTGAAACATGTCCCAGGGACCACAAGAGCTTTGGGCACAAGGGCTAGAGCCACAATTCCAGCCCTCCTTGACAATAACCACGGTGGCAGCCACCATGAACCGAATTCAGATTTAATGAGCATTCACATTAGGTCTTTTACATTTCTTGTGACATATAAATTGCTAAAAATACACATCTGTATATGTATGTACACATATATCTACACACATATCTTAATATTTATATACTTATGGGCTGTCACAAGTGCTCTAGGTCCCACCAGGGCCTCTAGCTGTGGCTGGACACTCTACACAGCCACATCGGTGCCACTGCACCAGCTGCAGCCACCGCAGAGGAGCCCCTTGATAATCCCAGATAATCAGAGGGTGTCAAGGCTACAGATTCCTACTCGGATGCAAATTTCTCTGAAGTTAAAAAATTACTCTGGGGAGAAAATCTTAGCAGATGTCTGAGACAATTGCTTTAAACTCGAGCCCCTCATCCCTCCTGGGTATTGAAAGGGTCAGGTCCTCTCCTACTGCTGAATACAGAGATCTCTGGTGCAGAGATTAATTAAACAAGAGTATAAAGGAAGAAATGCGGAGTTACAGGATGCAAATGCTGATTATCTTAATAATAGGCACTAATGCTGTTAAGAGAAGTTAAATTGTTTGCTTAATGGATGGAGTGATCTATAGCTTACATTATATAAAGTACTTAATGGTAAACATTTAACTGCCGACTTTAGTTGCATTTTTATTCCCAGTATGAAGGAAAGTGTTTCATAAATGAGTCACTAGATGGGAGTAATTTAGACCCTTGCCAAAAACCAGCGTCTGCATCGTTCCTCGTGTGCCGGGAGGAGGGACGGGTACCCAAGGCCCCAGGAATGACTCCCTAAGGCTCCTTGTTGCACTCCTGCTGCAGCTCCCCTGTCCTGCAGCAGGGCAGCTGCGACCACGGTGACAACCCGTGCTTGGTCCCAGCGATGGCGAATGGTCTGAACCAAGGGTAAAAACAGCAACAGATGAATTTTTTTTTTGCCAGGACAGAGGTAAGAAATGAGTTCCCTTCTGATGCGAGCAGCTCTGCGGGACGGCTCGGACCCCCTGCCCTGCAGGGTCACCAGTGGAACGGATTGATTTATCCTGCTGAGGTTTCAAAAACCAGCGTCACTTGAGTGTCCTTGTCACCACACAGCTCCGCTGCTCCCGTGTGTCTGCTGCAGCCCGGCTGGCACCTGAATTGCTGTGAATTAATTCAGGAGAAAGCGGCCAGCCAAGCAGAGTATGTGGGAATAAGCTGCTTGCTCTCAATATCAGGCTGCGTTTCCAAATGCAGGCAAACATGGAATAACGCTGCTTCCAGGGAAGAGAAAACCACAGAAAGCTGAAGGGAGCTGGATGCTATAGTAATGTAGCCATTTCAGATGTTGGATTGTTTTCTGTTTGGATTTTTAGGGTTGAATTCTAGATATCCATTGGGACAGCAAACCCTTTCAAACCTCTTTTCATCCAGAGTTTAGACTCTCCCTATACCTGTGGCATCAAGCTCAAGTGGAACATGCTTGCATCCTACTAACTTGAACTGATTTGCACCAGGTCACATTCCAACGTGTCAGTGTTTCCCATTTACATGTTGTGCCCTTCATGCTCCTGCAGGAGTTGGGATTCAGGCTTCTGAGGGAATGCTGCAAGGACGGGACAGTTAAAAAACTTACCTTGAATATTGAAGATTACATCAACCTAGTGTCAATAGCTATTAAAAAGCAAAGGTCTCGATGCCATCAATACAATGCGCTCACTTGTAGCCAGCTCCTTACAACAGACAGGCCCAGAGATGGCTGTAAAAAAGTTTATTTTGCCAATGAACTCATTAAGGGAAGGATCAAGAGATGCAGCACTGCTTTTTCCATTTGATCTGTTGCATTAACACCCAGATATAATGGCATCTGACCAAACTGAGTCTCTCTACTCAAATCTTTGAGGAAAGAGAAGTCCTGAATTGCTTCAGCTTCCTAAAATAAAGGAAAGAACGGCGGGGAGAGGAGAGGAGAGAGAATGAAAGAGAAAAACTGACACAGGACTTAGGATGACACAAATTATATTTCTGAACATTGCCAAGAAACAAAATGGGACAAATCCATCTAGTACTTGTCACTGGAACTGGGCATCACAGCTCTGAATACAGTGGGAATTGTTCAGCTTCGTTTTAACAAACAGAAATTAAAATAATTAAAAAACACCCAAAAAAGCAAACATTTCTCAGGTCATTAAACTCAGAGACTGAACTAACAGAAGGAAAAGAGATTGCCAATACATTGCCAAAATCATCTCAGTTTGATTCATTAAAGAGAAGCAATAAGCCCAGGACTGCACCTGGCAAGTTTCACGCAGTGACCATCTACTTGCCATGCAGGCGAGGGAACAAGGTGAGCAGAATACACTGTAGAAACAGGTGAAGGAATTACAGCCATAAGACTCAGCAAAATATAAGCCATTACAGACCAGTTTCAACAGACACAGGTTCTCCATTCAGTTTCATAAATAAAGTTTCTGCAGTGACCTTCGAACAAGGAGAAAACATCCAGTTTTCAGCCTCCGTGTTGCAGCTACAAACCCCAACCTGCACAAGGGCTCACGGCACAATCCCATCTGTGGGCACCCTGGAAGTTTGCTGCTCCGAAATGCCTAGAACAAATGATGCAAGCAGCAAGGTGCGTTTGCACCAACTGAAGTTGGTGCAAACGCACCTTGCTGCTCGCATCATTTGTAAAAAGAAGTTGAGTGTGAATGCACTGAGGTATCTGCATAGCAAGAAATGGCCAAAAGGAGAGAAGTTTTTGCTTATTTTCCTAACACGAGCCTTATCAAACCGCAATGCTGTTCAACACGGGTTGGTGCAACGTCTGGTTTTATACTTTAGGCTGGTGGGAAATGCGCTACGTGACCATCAAGCTCAGAGCGTGGGGCAGCTGGGAAGCAGGAGGAGCTGGAGAGCGGGAGCAGGAGCAGGAGGACACGGAGCTCCTCTCAGCTCAGGATAGAGCACAGGGCAAGAGATACAGGAGCCTGCTCCTGCATTCCCCAAGCAAGCTACAAATGCCAAAGGAGCCTCTGCCAGCCCTGGAGCTTCTGACTCAGCTTAATTCCTACCCTATGATCTAAGGTGCCTTGAAGCAGCTTCCTACTTTTTACCCACTCCCATTTTCCAGTATCTGGTCACTGTAGAAGATGGGGCATTTGTATCACCAAAAGGAGTGGCCTTCCAGTGGGAAAAATTCCTTCAGATTCAAAGTAGTGATGAAGTAGAGGCCAGTTCTTGTTGTGGCCAGCAGGCACCAATCAAAAAAAACACACATACAAAAGCCCCATTGACTTAAATGGTAATTGAAGCACCTGCTTCTTTATATTGCAGTCAAAATGACAGGAGCCAAAGTGATGCTGAAGACCTGCCCTTCAAGCTATGGACACACGTGCTGGATCCGGTGCTGCACAGGCTACTCCAAAGTGTCCCAACAACCATCATTTGGGGAAATGGATTGCACGGTGTCCAGAACCCCCATGCTAGATGCCAACAGCATTTCATCCCTCTGGCACAACGAAAAAGGTCAATGATCAACCTTCCTCCTCCACAGCATCTACTTAAACTTGAACCTTTCCCTTCCAAGGAGCTGCTGTGACACTGAATAAAGTAGATACCTTGACTGCAGGTTGAGTATGGAGCCCTCACAACCTGCTCCAGGTCATAAAGGAGTCTTGAGGGTCTTTGCTTTGACTACAGCCTTTGGGATGGAGGAAAGGGTTTGTGAACTGGAAAACTAGAGCTGGTGGCTTCAAGGAGCTAGTCCAACTTTGTGATGTTTGCGACAACCTGAGAACCTGGAATGAAGCCTACACAACCATTTTCTCTGCTATACAACTTTCACGGGAAAGGTCATAACAGCCAATGTTTGAGGAATGCCCAAACCAAGCAACACAGAGCAGGCAGGTGTCCCACCTGGGACAGCGCATCCATCCTTAACCTGNGTCTTTGCTGTGACTACAGCCTTTGGGATGGAGGACAGGAAAGGGTTTGTGAACTGGAAAACTAGAGCTGGTGGCTTCAAGGAGCTAGTCCAACTTTGTGATGTTGCCACAACCTGAGAACCTGGAATGAAGCCTACACAACCATTTTCTCTGCTATACAACTTTCACGGGAAAGGTCATAACAGCCAATGTTTGAGGAATGCCCAAACCAAGCAACACAGAGCAGGCAGGTGTCCCACCTGGGACAGCGCATCCATCCTTAACCTGGAACCTCTTAGCCTAATTCTACATATTACAGATGTATTACAGGGGAGAAAGCAGCCTTATTTCCTTATCAATTGGGCAAACAAAAATTCCCACCAAACAGCAGGATTAGACTCAAAGTGGATAACTGTTGTAGATCTACAACCAAACAGACTGACAGAGCAAGAATGTCTTTCTAAGGCAGCCTACAGAACTAGTCAAGGGCAAGGGCTGACAAATGCTTCTACACTTTACCCAGTAAAACAACCAAAGAGAAGATTATTACATGGACAAATGCCAGCTTTGCGCTGTGCAAGATACTCTGCAATCCTTGAAATGTGCAGAGTAACAGCCAGAGGAGCAGAACTGGGCAACAGGCTTCTTTGGATTCTCTTGAATATATATGTATGCACCAAAAAAAAGCAGTTCTGGGTTTACCCAAACTATTTTTCAGACTAAGAAAAAAAGCAAAAACACTATTAAAATATTTTCTTTCAGCGTTTTCAAAGCAAAAGGTTTCATATTTCTCCTTCAAAACAACTTTTCATAGCCCAAGTATGCTTAAAACCATAATGTTTTTTAAAAAAAGTGAAAAAGCAATTCTAAAAATGAAACATTTCATTTTTGATTGTAACTATTATGTTTTGATTTTCCCTTTTTTATTCCCTGAAAAAAAAAAAGAAAAAAAATTGTTTCAGGTCACCCTTACAATTCTTTTTCCCCTGCAGAGTTTTCAGTTTAGCCTGCAAACTGAAGAAACACCGTGGGCACAGCCTACTTGAAAGTTTACTGTCCCTCTGTCTATATGAGTTAATCCTAAACCAAAGTAAGTGGGAAGTTTGTAACATCAACCAGAGTCGAGGTATTTAGCTGACATTAAAATGCTAAAAACCAGAGGAGCTGAGCCTGCTTACAGCGGGCTGGACGGGACGCAGGAGACGACAGACCTCCTGGCTCCAAATAATCCCCACCACCTGCAAGCTCCTGGCTAAATCATCTCAAATAAGGCAATTTATAAATGCTGACGCCAATCCCGCGCTTTCAGAAACTGAGATGCACTTGCAAGCACTTAAATGCAAGCAGTGTAAGATCTAGGTAGCACCCTACCTGCTTCAAGCAAGGGTGCTGGAGGCTGGGCACGAGCAAACGAGGAGAGGTGCAGCATCCCTCGCACTAGTAGTATTTGAGCATCATTCANGCAGGAGACAACAGACCTCCTGGCTCCAAATAATCCCAAATAATCCCCACCACCTGCAAGCTCCTGGCTAAATCATCTCAAATAAGGCAATTTATAAATGCTGACGCCAATCCTGCACTTTCAGAAACTGAGATGCACTTGCAAGCACTTAAATGCAAGCAGTGTAAGATCTAGGTAGCACCCTACCTGATTCAAGCAAGGGTGCTGGAGGCTGGGCACGAGCAAACGAGGAGAGGTGCAGCATCCCTCGCACTAGTAGTATTTGAGCATCATTCACGAGACCTGAAAACAGCATCCCTTTTGCGCAGAGTGTTCGCACATCTGCAGGGACAGTACAGTACTGGATAGTTACTTTGCAAGCTCAATAAAATGAAAAGGCCTTCGGAGGATTTCTTTTGGGATAGTCGTCTGGTTCAAACACAGCAGAAGACAACAACAGCAAAAAATAAATTAGAAATCAGCACAGCTTTCTAAATGCTCTAGAACAATTAAGTGCAAGACAAAAATCACAGCTCTGGTGCTCGGAATCTTATCTTTTTTTAAAAAACAATAATCCACAGGTTTTGCATAAAAATAAACATTTTAAACTGAGAGCATTATGTTAATTGGATCAACCCGCTTTTTATATATATATTTTCTTCTATGTATTTAAATGTATATTTTTCTAAGATTATTCTTTAAAGGAGTAGATGGGGGTCACAAATACATAAAAATAGATATTTGGGAAAGAAAGAGTAATAATCAAGACAATCCTGACCAAAAAAAAAAAAAGGGCATTTTTTGAAAGCAATGGCTCACCATACTATAAATCGGGGAATCCAGTCCTCCTGTATTGTGAGCAGTTACTCCAAAACACTATCAGGTTTTGTAACAGTGTAGTTAATAAAAATGAGGGGGTGACAGGGATGGAATTTGGACAGATTTTGATACCTATTATATTGCTATAAATATCTAGTACAGATCATTTCCTAAGTTGAAAGCAAGAGGAACTCCAGCAATCCTTGCATTTACAAGAATATAGCATCAGATTTTGATCTGACGCTTCCCTTTGACTAAAATTAAACTAAAAAAGAAAAAAAAAATCTATTCTTCTATTTTTGCCCTATTTTTTTTTCCTGTTGTCCTACCAGTAAGGAAAACAGGTCAGAAAGGTTGGGATTTTCAGTAGTGTGTGTCAGCATTCTCTGCATCTTTGACAAAAGCCAGCTCCTAAGTTAGGAAGATTATTTCAGAGAGTGATCCTGTCCCTTTGCAGCAGGGGGTAACCTCAGTGTCAAAAACCCCTCCAAGGCAAAAAGATCATGGGGATGAGAAGCCATAAAAAATGGTAATAGCCCGACCTGCTTGCCAGCTGCATCAGTATTCAAGTAAAGTTTAAAAGTACCTTTGTGGGACATCAGAGTCTTGGAGGGTCAGAACTGGCTTATTTTAACTAGTGTAACATGCACTTGGAAATATCTGCTTGTTTAAGAAAATTCTAAAGCAAACAGGAGCAAGGAAAGATCTAGGAAAATTCTCAGCATCAGTATTAGACTGCAGAGTGTCTTCATGACACCGACACGTCGAGATCCTTGCCTTCCACTTTTAATGCATTAAAATACCACAAAATCATGCAGTGATTTCAAATGAGTATTTTAAGAGTCCAGTTTTCTTGGAAGTTAACCTGATCAGCAGCACAACACTGGAGAAATCTGATCTAATGATACTTCGCTTAAAGAATTCGTCAAATGAAAATTAGAAATACAGTTCCACAAATAACAATTCCAATTAAAAACACAGAAAACAGATTGCTTTTTCTCAGTGTTTTTTTCTTACATAGGCTTTTGGGAAAAAAAATATTCTTCCATTACCTCTTCCTTTACAAGCACACTGTCTAGGAAGCCAGATTAGATTGCAATCCTCCATCTGTATGAATCTAAGGGGACAGGGGATTCTCTCTCCTAAATTTCAGAACCATCTGAAGTTTCAGCATCTGCTTGTTTTGTCTTGTTTCTCTTCTTCAATTTGTCAGTTCCTCTTGGCATTTCACAGGCCAACACTAGTTTGAAAATTTCAGTTTCTGCATTTGCAGAAACTCTGGACTTAGCACAGCTTCACGCATGTCATCTCCATGCCCTTCCCACACAGCTTCTTTTATCTTTAAATGTATAAAATCACAGTTTGCATAACATTGTTTTAAAGAAAGAAAATAAAGCACACACACACGCACCCACACACACGTACGTTGTATTGGTGAACACTATACACTAAATATATCTTTTGAACAGCATAACAGGTATTTTGGCCTACTGCAAATTGAACACATGGGGAAGGCTGAATTTTTACGGTTGCCATGCAAGCCACCTTCAAGACAAAACAGATGAACCCACCCAAGAGCAAATGGAGCTTCTATTCTCAAGTCATGAGACGAATATTGCCTTTCCAGGATCAGACTGACACCTCACCAATTTAGGCAATGCAGTATTTACAGAACCACACTTGCTTCTGTATCAGTCCTCTGAATTCAAATGCTGCTAAATCAAAGGTGGAAGAGGGTATTTGACTTGCCTTATTATTATTAATAATATGTATATATTTTAATAAAGCTTTGAATTTCAATGTACTTCTCTAAAACCTTGCCCTTTGAGAACACACCCTTCAAGTTGACACTTTTTTTAGGCTTCTGTTCCTTTAAAATTCTCTTCTTTCGTTTTGCTGCTCTTTTTCAAACATCTACCAGCAAACTTGCTCTCTTCCAGCAGAAAACGGGGCTGGTGGGCTCAGGCTTTCACTGCACCCGCTCTGTGAAATTCTCTGGGAAAACCCCTCGGCATTGGTCAAGTTCCTTGTGCTGGATCCAGTCGGACTCCTTCACGCCCATCAGCCATCCTTCATCCTGCGAGGAGAAGACAGAGATCAGATCCAGAAGGACAGGTGAGAGCAGGAATTCTCCCAGGGAGCGCAGGCCAAGGAGATGTCAAGGCAGATCAAACCCATGCTCATAGCTGACTCGGAGATGAGCCAGGAAGGTTGGGGAATGGGGAGGAAGGCCCTCTGGGGAAGGCTTCCCTTCACTTTTAAACGGTGAGAAAGCCAAATTCCACAGGAGTCAGTGCCAAAACTATCCGACGCAGTGTCTCTTGGAACAGTGCAATAGTGCAAATAATTAGCAAGACACATGTTATAATTTATACTCACAGAAGCAGGGGAAAATCTGCTAAAGGAAGTCTCTGGAGCTATGGCATGAGAGTCACCTACCCGACCCTACCTACAGCTTCCTAAACCATCAGGGTCTAGCACTCTCCGTAGGGAGAAAACAGATGGGAACCTCCACAGTGCAATTCATCCCTTCCATCCTGGGCACAGATCTCTGAAAAGGGTGAATACTGAAAGGTAACAGAGCTCATTCCCTGCTCTAGTCAGGGCAGCTGGATGACTTGCATTTTAGAGAGCTGAAAGAGGCAAAACGAGTCCTGCTTGCAATGCTAAAACCCTTCTATGAGAATGGAGAGCTGAGGAGCCTGATCTGCCTCCCCCAAAGCCTGTACACTGTTCAGCTTGATGCGGGATGTAGCTGGCAAACCGCAGTTCGGACACACAACATCAGACTCCAGGTCTACGGAACTATAACTCAGGATGAATTTCTCCGAGGCAAAGAGAGTCCTGCCTGTTAGAATCTGCCTGAGAGGAAAATCACTGACATTTCTGCTCCACCTAAAGCACCTTGAGGATCTTTTGCACCTCATGCGGGAAGGCTGCCCTGTTTGTAGCTCAGCTGTCCTCAATTCTGTGCACAACTTGGAGCTGCCAACAAGGAAGCAGCCCATTTAGCATGCAAAAGTGCCCACTCACGTGAGTCATCTGCAGTGGAGCAACATACAGGTTAACATTGCAGCACAGGGTGACAGAGCTACATGGAGGGGCACTGTTTCCAAACTTGGCATCCCCCACTCTGGGCGAAGCATGCATTAGGCTCGTGTAGAGAGATGTCACCACATCCAATGACACAGCTTGTGAGGACAGAAGCACTCAGACTAGTTGCTCTAAGCTGTGGGAGACGGGACATGCACGTGTGTCCTCCCTTCCTGGAGCTGGCAGGAGTCACCTGCGAATTTACCCAAGGCCAAAGAATGCCTCACTGCAAACTTGTTTATTATAAACATGCCTGCACGGTAGCCCTCGATAGAGGATAAGCTCACACGTCCTCAAGAGGATGAGGCACACGTAGCTCCTCATTGCCATTTTACAGCCTCTGTCCTCTGTGCATNCACATCCAACGACACAGCTTGCGAGGACAGAAGCGCTCAGACAACTAGTTGCTCTAAGCTATGGGAGACGGGACATGCACGTGTGTCCTCCCTTCCTGGAGCTGGCAGGAGTCACCTGCGAATTTACCCAAGGCCAAAGAATGCCTCACTGCAAACTTGTTTATTATAAACATGCCTGCACGGTAGCCCTCGATAGAGGATAAGCTCACACGTCCTCAAGAGGATGAGGCACACGTAGCTCCTCATTGCCATTTTACAGCCTCTGTCCTCTGTGCATTTGATGGGGCAGCAGGTCCAGACCAGCCACTGCAGTCCGAGGTCCCTGCTGCGCAGGCAGCCCTGAAAGCCAAGTCAGCCCTTGCTGCTGCCAGGGATTGCAGCATTCACGGGAATGGTGCAAGATGGAAGCCCATCTGCCGCAGGCAGCTGCAGGGGCCCTGCAGGGACTGACACACCACCCATCCATCAGGAAAAAGAACAGTTGGAGGTCACTGGGCCCAAGTGGCTGGAAGGGAACTTCTAGCTCACAGCACAGCAAGGGCAGAAGATGGTTTATCTACTCATAACACCTGTGTGATACAGCACGAATCCCTCCCACTGCATCCAGCTACAAGAATCCTCCTCAGCTCTAGGGATCAGAGACCAGGGTCCAGGTTCATTCTGGTTGATCTTGAACAGTTTCGCTTGAAGGGCCAAGCTAGAAGCACCTCTGCCCTCTGCACCTCCCAGCAAGAGAGATGAATCTAGGCCTGGCCGATCTACCCACAAACTAGCACCTAAGCTGCACAATACGGTCAAGTCTCCTTCCCTAAGCTTCCTCCACTCACTTGCACAGTCCATGCACCCGTAAATACCCAACGCTTTCCGGCTGGACATGGTGAGGGTTAGGGAATGAGCTGGAGCACAGGATACACTGTTAGAGGGCTTCAGTGCAGCTGCAGCATGGTGTTAGCAACACTCAGAGCTCACCCTCTGCAGCTTGGAGAGTCTCGAGTTCATGGCTGTTGCCCCCACATCCAGCTAGAGTGCAAACATAGGGCATTGAAAAAACTCTGCTCAATGCATGCCATCTTCTACCACTGAAACTAGGGGAGCTCCCACTCATTTTTCCATCCAGGAGGATTTCTGTGAAGGAAGGGCTCACAAAACCTTGGCCAGGACAGTCCCAATCGGTGAGAAGTTCTGTATGCAGAAGGAATCACTGCTTCTAGCCCATACAACCCTTCCCCCTAGAGCATCTAGCTCTATAGGAGCCGTCAGCACATCACAGTTCCCGTTTCACAAGCAGTATCAATATAATTAACAAAGTCAAGAGCTAACTCACAAAGATGAACACATCATCTGTGGCCAGTGAACTACAACTCCCTTTAACCCTTGTAGAAACCAGACCTTGCCTGAGCTCCTTTATGTCCACTGATCTACTGTCTTCTGAGTCAATTTGGAGAATGCCTTTCCTTTCCAAACTAAAGCCTGGCAACTAGAACAAATTTTTACAAAACTACCATCTCCCTTAGCCAAAACAATGAAATTGCTCCATCTATCAGCTGGAAACCTTCAAACACTGCAAGCAGGGAGGATTTACTCAAGGCTTTTACAAATAGCTCAGATTAAAAGAACCACTGCCAGCTAAATTCAGGTTGAAGCTGGAAAGGGAGATGGTTCTTTGGAGATGAGCATCCTCCTGCAGCCTTGGGTTCTGCTGCCATCTCCTGGCCAAACACTTCCTTTTGGAAATAGGCACTGCTACACAGAGTGCAAGACAACATCCATGGCAAGCTGCTTTCTTAGTGCTCCAGCATTTCTCAAAGGGAGAGAAAGCATCACCATATGGAGCGGGTTACTCCTACCAATGCCACACTCCCCACTGCAGCGATTGCAGGGGATGTTTATCACGTTTAGAAGCACTAAGAAGGCTGAGTAGGGACTCTGCTGGGCTTCCTGATCAGTGAAGCCATTAACTCGGCTCAAACACCCTGATAAGGGCAGGAAGCCCTAGTTATTCCAATGTTTTCCACAAGGTAACGTCCACTTTCCAATCACAAGCAGAGTGCTCCACTGTTGCAGGAAGCCAACCCCAAGCTCAAGGACAACCCACGTCTCCAGCCAGCTCCCAGCCACAAACTGATGGCTCTGCACCAACCAGCAGACTGTTAGTGGAGGAAGAAGCAGTTCTGGAGAGCCCTCAACACCCTCCCAGCTCAGCGCAGCCCAAGGGTGCTCCACTCACCTGGTCCTCGGGGTTCTCAAATGGAATCACAAGCACAACATCGCCAGCCTTCAGCTGCAGCTCGTCGCTGTCCGTGGCTGTGTAATCATGCATGGCCTGGACCTAGGAGGAAGGGAGCATTCCAGTGAGATCAGCCCTCTCCCACCCAGCTCTGGAACACACAAATCCGTACTGGATTTGCAGGATGATTCCGGTTGGAAGGCACCTTGGAAGTCCTCAGATCCAACTTGCTGCTCAAGGCAGGGCAGGCTTAATCACAAATGCCATGTTATAGGGGAATAATCACCTCCCTCAAATCAGTGGCTACATGCTTGTTAATACAGTCCTATATGTTGTTGGCATGTGCCACAGGGGCATCCTGGTGACTGTTCTCATTCAACTTCTTATCCACCCTCCAGGTTCTTTTTTAGGAGGCTTCACTTCCCATGCTCTGGGTCTAAAACCACATGGTGCAGAAGGCCTGTATTTATCCAAAAGGTGCCCTGGATTGTTTTTGCAGCTGGACTGCCAGAGCATTAGGGATTAGAGTCTCCTAGCCCCATCACAGCAAGGAGAGGAAACAGAAGAGTATCAGTTTGAAAGGGCTGCTCTATGTAGTCTTGTTTCTAAGGTCTCACACCAGAGGAACCTCCTGGGGGAAGATTCATCAAGTGGTGGTATCCTGCCCTGTTTTCTCTTTGATATTCAGCCTCATTTGTATCAACATCTGTCACAGTTTTTTGACTTTAAAGCCCATCTCTCCCCTTTAAGATCTACAACCTGTAATGCTGCCTGTAACCAATCTGAGTGTCCCCCTCAGCTTTGCTACTCTTTTAGGTTTGGTATCATCTCCCTGAAAAGCAACACATGAGCATAGCTGAAAGAGAATAAAAGCCTTCCTAGAGCAGTATAAACAAACAGAAAACGAGACTGTCATCTCTCACGTCCAGGACACAATGCTCACTGTTGCCTTCTTGCCATATTTCATAACTCAGGTTAAAATTATGACTTACCCTTACTTGGTGTTACTTCTCCCTCCACACTTTCCAAACAAGTTGCAAGTGGTCTGCTGCGTATTCAGACTCCCCCTGAAGCCTTGCTGTTTAATCTTATTGTTTTTCCCTTTTTATCACAACTTTCTAATCTCCTCCCAAATTAAATCCTGTCTTTACTGGTGTTTCCAACTCCAACATCCAACTCTTTCTGCTGGCAAAGTTTCATTTGCTGCTTGCATCAGAGCGCTGAACTTTTCCAGTTTGGAGCCCAACTTTCCAGAGTCCAAAACTGATATTAACGCTCTGGAGATCAATAATAGTTGCAGAGTAGAGAAGGGCGGGCTGTGTTTTACACCACAGCCAGACATTTACAGTGCTTTTACACTGTCTTTTGAAACACCTGGCGCTGAATAAAGCTAGAGGCATCTTGCTGGAGAGGATTAGCACCTCCCTTCAACTTCCTTTTGTCCCCTCAGTGTGGCCCCCATGACTGTGCTGAACAAAAATAATTCCTCTGGTTAATTCGTTACAAGGAAGGATCACGCTCACCTTGAATAGAAACCCCGGGGGCATGTCAGCTCTTTCGGAGGAAGCGCCTCCTTCCACGGTGCCGTTGACGGTAGCAGGGAACGTCTCCACCACCACAGCAGGCAGAGAGCTCTGGCGTTGGGCAGCACCCAGGGAAGAGAAAGAGCACGGCTGAGAAGAGAGACTCCAAAACGGCAGCTCCTACACCCACCCTGAAGGATCCCCACTGAAGACTGTCCTAGACCCCAAGCCCATTCAAGGTGTCGGTGGGTTTTCCCAGCGCACTAGACAGTGACAAAAACACTGCAATGACAGTAGAAGTGACAGTGAGAAAAAGCAGGAATGGTGACTGGTGTCTTCCCTTAGGCTGCAGCAGAGCACAGATGATTGTAAGGGTTTTCCTGGGAATGCTCTGCCCAGCGTTTTCCCACTCGGAGCCGTCACCACACAGTTCTCACAGAACCTCTGTAGAACAGACAAGTCACATAGACAGAACAGCTGGAGAAACCAAGCACAAGACGGGACTTATTCCAGCGCCTCTAAAAGGAAGGCAGTGCCAGAAAGACAGAAGAAATCTGGAGATTCAGAGCGAACCAGCAGAGCCCAGAGGACAGGAGAGAGAAAGCAAGCAACAGGTAAAGAGGAACCCCAGAGAACGCATAAGCCTGACACAGCACCTATGGGCTGGCTTTGGGTACGAGTGAAGGGATGAAGGGACAGTTTCTTTACTAAATCTTCCTGCTGAGCTTCTCCCTAAGCATCAAACAAATCCTAGCTTTAAGTGCACAGTAAAACACAAGTCTGGCCTCTGAACAGGAGGACTGTAACTGCTGGAGTGGCAGGGATGTGTTTTTCCAAGCACTCGTGCACGTCTCCTTCCAGCCCCATCTCCCGCGTGTCTGCTGTACCACAAGGGAACGAGGGAGAGCAGGGACCGCACTCCGTCTTGGTGCTTACTGAGGCAGATCCTGAATCGGCTTCAGCTTTAGATGCTTCGGCTCCAGCTGCTGCTTCGGATCCAGCCGCTTCGGCACCTGCATGAGCTGCTTCTGCAGGCTGCAATACAAAAGCCACCCAGGTAGAGTTATGCCCATTACGGCTGCGTGCACAGAAACCGCAGCTTATTCTGCCCAAGAGTTGAACGTTGTTGACTGCTGCCATCTGCTGACAAATAGACGAGGAACTCCGGGTTCTTGCTAGGCCCTTCCACCTCCTTTCTCCATGATGGCAAAGCCTGGCTCCCTCACTCCAGCTGCACAGCAAACAGCGCTCCAGGAAAAAAAGAAATCCTGCTACCTCAAAAATCCTGCGTGCCTCTTTCTAACAACTTACTCACACACCTATGTTACAGATGCACAACATCTATTACCACATCTAAGTGTCTAGTTATATGTCAAGAAACAAATGCTCTAGTAAGCTAGTTCCAAGGATTGATAATCAAGGAATATTCAAGCCTCCACATATTCTTAGAAACAGAGGACCCTGATGGAATCATGTCCAGCTGTGGAATACTCCTTGGACCCAGCATCCTCATGACAGCAGCCCTGAGCCAGACTAAATTGGAAAACTGTGTTAATTTTTCCCCAGCTTGATCTGTGACAGGTCCACATAGTTGTGGATTTGGGTTTTGCTCTTAATATTCTGTTCATAAGGATTTGCTAGCAATATTCTGCATGGTGTGAACACACACACAAGCATTTGTGTAAGGAGATTCTAACACACAAAAGCTACTACGACCATGGAGAAACATTCATCACCACCTAGAAAGCACTGCCTGGCAGAGGATGTTCATGTAACACTGAGGATGACAGATTCCAAACGCAACAGGAGACAAATCAAACAAATACGTGTGATATACTTCTGGCTGTTTAACTTCTATTCCTTCTCAACTGAGGTTTTGTTAAATCTGTTCCAACACAAAATTAAACAGGTTCACTTGCCCCTCTCTTAGCCTCCCAGAAGATGCTGAACAGAAGGGTCATGTACTAACCTATTCAGAGATGGTGCACTCAACTGGGCCCAACTGAGAAGTAAGTTTAAACTGGTATTAAAATAACTTGTGGTGAATCATACAATAGAATCACCTCCTACCACTTCTACACTACTTCTAGGCATTTTTACTTTGGTGAACGGTTGAAATAAGGGCTCTATAAGCTGTCCTCTTTGGCAGTAAGGAAAGCGGGCACTTTTAATAGACAATTCAATGGGCATAGCTAAGGTTCCTACTCAGAACAGTTTTAATCTCTTCAGTTCTCTTAAATGTCTTCCCATCTACTAATAGAAATTGTAGAAGCAGAAACTCAGTTATATTTGTGAGATATTTTAACCCATTGGTAGAATTACCCCCGAGTTTTCCTTCTCCAGGCTTAACAGTCCCAGGTCTCTCAGTCTTTCCTTAAGTGAGAGATGCTCTAGTCCCTTAATCACTTTAGTCTTCCTTTGCTGGACTCTCCCCAGTCGCTCCACCTCTCTCCTGTACTGGCAAACCTAATTTGTGACCCGAGTATCTTCATGGTCACTTCACAGCCATTTGTTCTTTACACTATATAGGATGTAAGCCTCTTCATAGAAACTTATCAGAGATCTACTGCACCCTTGCAAAATATCTGCTGCCATGTCTAGATTTCCCATTTTTAAAACACATGAATATATGAAGTCTTAGTGTGCCCACCTACCTTACACATTTGGTGTACACACGTGCACCTGAATACAGGCACATTCAAAATAAAGCACTGTCCAGATTTTTTTAATGATATAATTTTCATAATCCCAATCCTACAAAGCACATTTTCCCAGCTTCAACTGACCAGGAAAACCTTGCTGTCCACCAATTTTGCTATAAAACTAGATGCTTTTTGGAAATCTCAAGGTCTGCAGATATTCAACCACTGGAATGATATTCTAAGTAATGCTAATTATATCTTGCTTACTGCTGCTGTTAATACCGTTAACTGAACTCCTTCATTTAACCTTCAATTGCTCCAATTTTTCCTGTTTAGCACACTTCTACCTTACCATCGTCTTTCTCTTGTCTCCCCATCACCACGCTTACGGGTCTATACTGCTGGGATACGTTAAAAACAGTAGCACTGTGACTGCTCACGCTGCAGATGATACCCATGGAAGCCTTGGAAGTAGTAACAAAAATGTAAATACATGAAGTGTTATAAAGGCTTCTCCTGTCTAATTAGATTCACCCCCAGGTTGCTTTCTATTTAGATTCAGTAAGACTCTAACTGGGATAGGTGCCAACCCAAGGCTATCCTGCCCAGCATGGTTTTCTATTTGGACAAGTGAGAAAATGCTCATGTTGAGTTACAGATTAAGGACAGCTAATTTGCAAAAACAATATTTAATAACCAGAGGAACAGAATCCAAATTAATCTGCTGGATTTCAATGATGGGAATTTGCATGTCAACTACCTATTTTCCTATTTTAGGCACCTGCAGGCATCTCAAGGCCTATACAAGCACTTATAGTCATGGGGAGATAGCAGAGGTAGAACTGTTGCTGGCTTTGAAGGCTTTGCTGCTTCAAGAGCACCACCATGGGCACTGCATGAAAGTTGACTGGTCTGGAGAACTCAGCTCTCCGGCATCCCGGGCTCTCTGCACGCAGGTAACCTCACAGCATGTGGGACTACAGACCCACTCAGCACTTCTGCTTGTACCAACAGCTACAGCAAACACTTCAGGGAGCTTTTCTGGAGTGCAAGAGGAGAATTCCTCAGGCACTGGAGCTCTGCTTTTCCAACACTGTCAAGATGGAGATTGCCATAGTGAGGGCATCCTGTCTACTATCTCTCCTCCATTCATAATACTGTCCTTTGGGTTAAATCAGTTTCCTATATGAGAGGAAGGGTAAATATGGCTCAAAAAAATCTTTTACTTCCCAGGCTGTAGATTCAGCATAGCTCAGACTTCTGAGGATCTGTTTCCCATCATTTATTTTCCAATGACATAAGCCTAAAATCCTAGAATCTGCAAAGCGTTCAGAAATCTTAATGGATATAGGGCCTCACCCAAGATCTGCCACATAACCAGCCCTTCAAGCTAAGCCATGCAACTGCCAGGTATCTAAATCCCATTAACACGTGAAGGTGTTGGGTGTCTGAATACACTGCCAGGTGTACTTAGATTTACTCACACATATCACCTAGAACCACCACACTTGGGTCTCCACGTGAGCTCTCTGCTGGTCTCATGCACGCAACTCATCATCAGGAACTCCTCACATTCCAGCCAGAAACACCAATGCTCTCAAGTATTTCAAACCTGCTTTCTTCCAATATTAAAAAAAGCAGCAAATATAAAAATGAAGAAAAAAATCTGTTTTTATTAACTAAAACACCCTCTGCCTCCCACAAACAACAGACAGAAAACAGTGGGTTTGAGAAGCTCTTTATTTTGTTCAAGCAGCTTCTCTCCAGTCACATTCTGCCTAGAACTGAGTAGGACAGTTGGTCTTCTCCTTATCTTTACTTGTCTTTGAGGATAGAAGAGACACGCTGTCATTTTGGGACCCTGCACACCAGTGCTTCCTCCTGCCAGCACAGCGATACTGAGAGGTAGTAAAGACAGCAATACTACAGCTTGATTTCTGGTTTGTGATGGGAGTGTTCAATAAAGACAGGAGAAATCCTCTAAAAGTCCACAACCCAACATTGTTCAGGGGCCCACTCCTCTGCACTGCTCTGTCACCACGATATAACCATACCTCAGCTCTGCCTCTCTGCCCATCCACTTGTAATCCATGATACTGGCTTGCAAAAAGAGATTTTCCTTTTTTTTTTTTTTTTTTTAAAAAAAAAGAGACTGACAGTAGACATAAATGGAAATGACAGATGTTAAACATTGATGACTGATAAAATGCACAAGAGAAACATCTCCTTCAGCACCCCCCAGGCCCACGTGAAGGAGCACTGGCCAGAGCGAGTCTTTGGGCCAGGCACTCAGCGAGGATAAAGTTGCAGCCTCCCAAATACATGAGTGCAAGGGTACACGCAGCAAGGACCAGAGGCAGGGGAACACGGGGGCAGTTGAGGGGTATATGCACTACATACAACCAGGACCAACAGGACAGAGTGTTCAGGAGCCAGTGGGGTAGGAGAACGATGCCACGTGGCATCAGGCTTGAGGAGGAGCCCACAGCCTCATGCCAAGGGAAGGACACGCAAGCCACTAGGAAAGGGCAAGGGGGGTACTTGCTGGTGGAGGGAAAACGCCAGACCTGACCTGCAAACAAGTCAGCCCTGGGGCTTCGTGAAAGATGCCAAGGTGGGTTCAGCAGCGCAGGGAGCAACTTGGGGCTGTGTTACAGAGAGGGAAAGGAGAACAGATGATGCACGCGGAGATGGTGCTGGCACATTCAGTGTACGGTGAGAGAAAAAAGCTGTATGAAGTTCTTACCTCCCATAAATCCCAAGGTAAAGACTAAGCATGTCAAAGAGCAACAAAAATAAAAATATATTTATACGTGATTATTTCAGTGAGCACAAACATTACATCAGACTGATGTTCAACAGCACTTCTGTAGCATTTTTAGGTACCCCTCCCATGGTAAAGCCCAATTTAAGCACCCAGGCACCTGAGTAAGGTAATTCCTACCTCTGGTAGGGAAGGGAAGCAGCCAAGCCACATTCAGTTATCAGTGGTAGACCTCACAGAAAAAAAATTCTTGAGTCTGAGGTCTATCAATGTTAATTATGCTCCCATGCCTTCACAGGCCACAGATCTGGCATGATTTCAGAACAAGATTTCAATTTGTAACTTGGGCTCAGTAGCAAGGTATCTTACCCTCTCTACCATAGCGCTCCATACAAAGCAAATTTAACTTCATTGAAGACTGGGCGGTTTGTGATAGATGTATAACTGTGTGTGCTAGTAGAAAACGTTGATTTCAGACTCTTTTTAGTGATTTCTTAACTTAACAGTGAATACATTACTAGCAAAAGTCAGCTAATGCTGAGCAGTTTTGAAAACTGCATAACACTTGTTGCTTAATAGAAGGGTAACAAATTGTCTCATTTTAAGGCAACTTTCTACTAATCCAACAACAGGTCCTGCCACACTCGCCATCAAGTCAGTTATGAATCGAGAAGGAACAGTGATAGGAACCAACCTGGGAGGCAGGCGTGGGGGTCTTCCCCACAGTGGCATCTGGTTTAATGGGATCAAAATCCAGATCCAACAGGCTGGCTCCCTCCTGGAAGGGCCCAGGGGCATCAAACTTGGCAGCAGTGAGGAAGAAAAGCAGTACGAGCATTAGACACACACACACACGAGGGAGGGTATGTGAAGTCCAGGAGCTAAGGTTGTGAGAGCAGAAGACACAGTGAGAGCACAGACACCTGATGTGACTCCTGACTGCTTCATGCCTGCAACCACAGGCAGTGCAGCATGGGAACCACCACAAACCAAACTGGGCTCTTCCTTGGGACTCGAATCTCATTCAATTTCTCACCTTCCCAAACGAGCTCACACAGTGTAAGCAGCTGATCTGCTGTGGGCAGAAGAATTACCGCCACCACCAGAGAGGAAAGGTTCTATTCACATCTACGCTCCATACCACATGCAGCTGCGTAAGCACTTAGAGCTCAGAAGAGGCTTCCCCAGTCACTTACTGAAAAGCTCATTTCACACCACTGATCACACCACAGGAAAAAAAAAAATAAAATTAAAAAAAAAAAATCAGGCTCCTGGAACACAAGTCTGAGCGACCCCATCAGAGGTTCTCCCCGAAGGCTCCTACCTCCCTCTAACACAAAGAGATACAGAATATGAGAACTCCCTGCTACTCTAGTTAAGGATTTCAAATCATTCCCCAATCCAAACGTACTTTTTCCAGTACTGTTCCACTTCAGGATATTCAAGCATCACATGCTATTCTAACACAGAATAAACTTGAGAGGCTTTGCTATTCTCTTCAAAGGCATAAGAATAAGTTCCTTGGACTCTGAGTACCACAGCAGACAGCCCCAATGGTGTATTTACTGATAACCATTAATAGAATAGTCACGACAAGTGAATGAATCATCAATATCCTAAATCTGAACTATCACTTCCCATTTTTAGATCTAATGCAAACACTGCAAGACACTCCTTTCTACTCAGCTTCAGAGGAAGCTGTTCAGTTCAAGAAGTGCAAGCAGATTTGCCCCCTTTCCACTAACCTTCCAAGCTTGCTGGCCCTACTGCTTCAACCATCTTTCCACCAACACACCAAGTCTGTCAGGTCAGTTGCTGCAGTTATTTCACAGTCCTACCATGGAAAAAATTCTGAAAAGTACCAAGAGATTCAAATTATGAGAAAGTCCTCTGCATACGAATCATCTTCCCCTCCCCTAACTTCCTCTTACTCTGTTCTCACTAGATTTTCCTTATGGATATCTTCTACTCTTTTGGATATCCACAGGCTTGAAGACAAGGAACCAAACTCTTTTCATCCCTGGAATAAACCCTGACGAGCAATCTAAAACCCACTGCTATTCCAGTACATTCCTCCATCCAGGCCTCCAGAGAGGTTCAACCCCAATCCTTACACTTCTTGGTAGCAGGACACCAAAACTTCTAGTCATGGGGACACCCTTCCCTGCCATTTAAGACTTCTACTTGTATCCAGCTCTCCCACAGGACAGCTCCCTGGGGCAGAGGCATCTATTTGGCACAAACAGCCCTAGCCAATGCACTCAATACTGAATGCTGCTGGGCGCTCCAGCGAAGGCTGTTCTGGCAGGAATGGTTCTCCCTCACAAATCTCATCCCGTTTGAACGTCACAGCAGATCCCATCCAGGGTGAGGGTTCTGATCAGATGCAGAAGAGGCTATCTGGCTAAGGGCAGGCGTTTGCATGGAACCACGATATAAACCACATGGCAGAGCCATCCGTGATGATACAGGAGAAAGAAGCACAGGAGAAGAGTAGAGTTGCTCTGCTGCCCATGGTTTCCCCCTCTTCCAAAACTGCTGCCAAATCAACCGTCTGCTCTGTTAGCTTCATTTATTGCCTTGTAAACTTTGGACACAGTTTTCTTTCCCTTCCAACCTGCATCTGCTCCTCAGCAGCTGGGTGGAAGGTGGCAAACCAGAGGCAGTGGAAGAGCATGACGCATGGAAAAGTTAAGGAATGAGGAACAGATGAGCATTGCTAGAGGCATTACTAGTGCTTTAAACATTTCAGAAATATATATATATATACACACATGTATGCTTATATCTATTTAAAAAAATAAAAAAGATGCAGATATCTCATGATGCAGCCAGAAAACTGGTCAGGCTCTTGTATATATAGGGACTCTCATTCTCATGGATCCAAAAAAGAATTCCCCATCTGGATCCTCTCTCTAGGGGAAGAGAAGAGGAAAACCTATTACTTGAAACTCTTATTCCATTTTCAGCGCTACAAAATGTGCCATATCACCGGAAAGAGCTGTTGGTTGACAAACAGCAACAGACTGACAAACAGTGACAGACAATATCAGAAGCCCTGAATTTACAACGGACATCATTTAAAACAATTATTAATAATATTTGCAACCAGTGAAAATTTAGTGCTTTCTTCAGCAGCCGATTCCTCCTGTTTCTTCTACACATGAAGCTCTCAAGAGGCACCACGCTGGTTGAAGCTGCTGTCCAGCCACCCTCCCTTCTCTGATGGTTTCCTGATCTTCTGTCAACAGGGACCTTCCCTTTCCCCCCTTGCCTGACCAGGTTTCATGGCAAGACACCTCCAAAGAGAAGAAAGGTCAAAGGAAGAAGTTCAGAGGCAGACAAGTATAAGGCAGGGCATAGCAGCTAACCTGCGAGGGGGTTGTCACACTTATCTCGGGGACAAAATTGTCATCAAACAGACTGATGATGTTCTCCTGCTTGATCTCCTTGGAGGGGGTGACTTTTGGAGGCGGAGGCACCGGAGGCCCTTTCCTCAGCTGCATGCAAGCGAGCACACGGCCACAGCACAGATGGTGACACCCAAAAAAACCAGAGACAGGAACCAGGTTAGCCACAAAAACTGGAGGGGGAGAAAATCAGGGGAATGGGGGAAATCAGACATAGAGAGGGGTCCTCCATCTCTCTGGATGGACTGGGAGGGTGAAGGGTAGAACAAAATAAAACAAGAACAACCACACGCCTCCAGAGAAGGTTTGGCATCATTGGTTACACTTCAGCTGTGGGTAGGTGTCTCTCTGCAGAGAAGCGTAACAACATTAATATGCATTGCCGGGACATGCATACGTAATTAGAGCATGTGCAACCTTCCAGGGAAACACTGGGAAAGGAGCGTATCGGTTACTGGGAATGCAATTCAATAGACCAGACCAGCACTGCCTTCCTTTGCCATACTTACCAGACGCAAGGGAATGAGAGATAAGACTTAATATCTCCTGCTACAGATAGATGTCTACGTGGTCAGCTTCTGAGCTGCCCTGGGGCGGCTTGCAGGCATTCATGTAGGGTAAGAAATGTCAGGAGCTCCTCAGAGAGCCTCATCCCATCTTAGTTTTGGATAAGAACAATTCACACTTTGAGAAGCCATAAGCTGCTGTGGGCCCAGTTCTGCTTTCAGTTTCACCAACAAGGGACAGCACTGACACTAATGAAGTCACAAGCATTACCCAAAACCAGAGTCCAGAAAAGGAAAAGCAAAGTCTGACCCTGTGTCTCTAACCCACCCTAGTATCTCCCATCATGCTGAAGGGTTCAGTCTGACACCGTGCCCACCCACCCCGGGGAGCTGTGGTAGAGCCTCCTTGAAAATAAGGCAAAACCATCTACATTCTCTCCACGCTTTTCTGTGCGCATCATAATTCAACTAAACCAACCTTCATGAAGTTGGAACAGAACAACCATAGCAACATGGCAGCACTCACGCTTACTAAAGCTTTTAATTTGCAAAACATTGTTTTTGTTTTCATTTTTTTCTTTATTTTCGCAATTACTGAGCTTCTCATTGTACCCGAGACCCCAACTCAGCGACTTGACAGTGGACAGCCAGTCAGCATCAGGCCAAATTCCAACTCCTGGTCCTGTGTTCATATCCCCCAGGATGTAACTCTACAAGGCATTTACTTTAGATTGCTACAAATATACCCAGCTTTTCTAAAGGGTTATCCTCCTTCAGAAAGTGACTGTGAGAATGCACACAGTTTCTACTGGCTTTAGGGTAAAGAGGTGGATAGGGGAAATAATGACAGTAATGTTTTCACTTCTGGCTCTTTACTGTTTCCGGAAAGCACGGTGTCCATATACCCCAAGAACAATCCCTTCCTGAAATATCCCCTGCCTGTCAGTTGCAGGAGGGACCAGAAATTTCAGAGAAAAGCTGTTCTCAGAACAGAGCCAGCATCTGCAGAAATGGAAGGCTCCAATTACAAACTCTTAAGCCAAAAAAAATTCCTCACTCTTCTGTTATTTACTTCTCTAAAATTCTCAGTCCTCTGCACTCTCTGATGCATTAGTGTCTTGGAAGCCACCACTTCGTGGTGTCCAGCACATCTCCAACAGGGACATCCAGATACAAACCAAGCATGAAGAACAATTTCACTGCCTAGAATAAAATGAATCCATTAAATTCTTTCTGCTGCTCTTGGATCCCACAGAGCATTATCAGACTAAATTCAACACAGTTAAGCTGATTTCAGAAGTGTCATCACAGTGTTTCAGTGGTGTAACTGAGAGCAAAAGTTTGACCTTTGAAATTTCATAGACCAATGAAGTCCTCTGCCACGATCAGATTACTCAGTGCAAATCGCTGCGAGCAATTGCTTCTTCCAGAAGAGAGAAATATGCTATTTTTGAGAATTAAAGGATAGCAAGAGTATAAGAGATGCACTTGACACAGGGAACAGCTAGAAACACTTTTTTGGTCTCTCCTGTTTTGCTGCCTTTTTCTCCACAGCCTCTGCTTAGTTTGCATTGGTGCATAAGACAGGAAGGAAACAGCCAGAGAACTGCACCTCCTTGTGGCTTTTTGCTCCATCCTCACCATCCTAGCACAGGTCCCTTACAATTCCCAAAGCGACGGTATGCATAAAGCTTTCCATTTAAGTTGAGCACTGTTGACTGAGAAGACCCGTGGGCTTTCCAGAGGGCTGGTAAGCTGACGCCGCGTTTCAAGAGTTGGTCCATACAGGCATTCAGTTTGGAGTATAAAACCCTCCTCTTGCTAACCCTTTGGAGCCAGCTCCATCTCTCAGCACCTGGTGAGATACGGAGCGGATCTCTTGTTCTTCGCTGCAGCAAGGTCGAGGAAAGTCAATTAATACAGGCTGGGAAAGAGTTGCCAGACGGTGGCAGCATTAGCTGCAAATACCATTTAGGTCTTACCTTGGCCCATCTGATGTTACAGCTTGGACTTTGCTAGAATATTCTCTGTGTTTAACAACAAGGAACCTCCAGCTCCTGTGGCCAGCAAGGCAGCAAGTCAAAAAGCAAGCACTTGCAGCCTGGCACAAAAACCAAGGCTAGTGTGTGCTATGTAAAGGAAAGACAAGAAGCCAAATTCAGCAAGAGAATTCCACAGACAGCGAGAGCGAAGTCTTCAGTGAATGGCTCAAGAAATGTGTACAACTTCTTGCTCCAAATTTTCAGAGATGTGCAGAGGTCTGAAAAAATAGGAAGGCAGTCCTGGAAAGGTAACGAGTGTGCACAAAATACTCTCCCAAACCCCATTCCAAAGGTCCTAGCCAGAGCTGTGGAGGAGCTACTCCACGCTGTGCAGTGCTGAGCAGTGTGGAGATGCAAGAAAATGTCCTGGAAAGACACTGCCCAACACCCACACATCTCACAAGGCTGTGAAAGATGCTTTTCCCAATGTATAATCATCCCTTTTTGTCCCCAGATCCTGCTTAAAAATAAACAAATAATAAAAATACATCTGTGAGAAAATATCATGGGAGCCTGCCCAGAAAAAGGGAAGTGCCTGCACCACAAGTCTGGATTTGTGTCACGCTGCTACCTGTGACGACAACAAGGAAGTTCTGGGTTGCACTGATGACTTTTTGGAAGTGCTAGGTGTTTTCTTACCAGTTTGGCTAGAATCCCTTAGAAGTTTTAATTCATCCTGGAGACTCCACCTTGGCATTCCACTTACTAAAATGCAAGGATTGGCACCAGATGTGAATCTGGTCTAGTTACTATTTGTCCCTTCTCGTTTTCCCTTACTTGGGAAAAAAAGGAAGATGGGAAAAGGAAACAAATGTTTTATTTTCCTTAAACCTCAAAGCAAAACATACAGTGTGATGTTCTAAAAAGCAACAGCTACATTTTCTATATTAAACATACTGCCGGGTGTCTCCAGATATTTAAATTTCTTCATAGCATAAGAATTGAATGACTTTATCTTTTACATGGTATTTTATGTTGAGATTAAAATACAGTACCATGTCAAATACAGTTGCTCTCCTTATCCATATCAATTTCACACAACTTTTTACATCATAGCCTCTGAATCAGGGAAGTTCTCGTGCAGAGCCTGGACTACTGAAATACACAAGTTAATTCTAATAAAGAGAACAAACTTCCTACCCCAGTAGACTCCCTTACTCCTCCTAGCTGTTTTGCTAGATGGCAAAATATATTATTATTGGATCTCCCATGTCATATTCCAGTCTCCTCAGAGGAATTCTGAGGCAGCTTAGTTCTTCCCTGTATTATGTAGAGCAGATCAAGGAGCAACTTGCACTCTCAGGAACATCGTGCTTGCCCCTACTGATGGGGAACAAGTCAGCTCATACTCTCTGTGCTCAGTAGGTCAAAACAAGCAAAGGATAGAAGTGTTCGACTTGTGTAGGCTGGGCCATCAGTGGTCACACTGTGGCAATGTGCTCAGCGTCAAGGGGACACTACCTGAGACGGTGACTTTGGGATGCTTGCCCCAGGTGCTTCCAAAGAGGACGGCTCCTGCTCATGGTTGACAGTCTTGTTCTCAGGGCTCGTGATGGGGGATCCATCTGGTGGAGGCGAGGGGCTTTTATTTGCTTTCCCTGGGGTGCTATCACTGAAGGGAAGAGAGAGAAAAAAAAGTTTGAGACAGACCTCGACTGAGGAATTGTGCCAACCAGCACAGAGCCATAGCCTCTTACTTCTTTGTTTCACTGCCCAGATGTATGATCAAGTTATCTGAAGCCTCCATAAGCTTCCGAGAAGCATCTTTGCTGAGCCACACGTAGCCCAACACCCTGGAGCAGGATTACTGTGCAGTAGAGTAAGCCACTGAATTCCCACTGCATAGATACACCTTGCCTCAAATACAGAAAACAATCTAGGCTATCCTTAATTCCGATAGATGCTAACAGAAGTGCCTGGTGTTACATGACAGACATTTAATGTTAGGAGAGCAGAAGGGAAAAGCATTCTTTCAGTGTTCATTTATTTTTACAAAAATGTACAAAGATGTCTTTGTGAGGTCTTGCACTGCCACCCATGTGGGTCATGATCAATAGGATCCACCAGGCAGAGCTAAGGCAGTAGAACACATATTCTAGATGGTAGAAACTGGCAAAGTTGGAAGAGGGACAAGATAACCAGAAATTTCACAGATAACTCCAGATAGGAGGGAAAAAAAAGAAAAAAAGAAAAAAGAAAAAAAAAAAAAAGGAGATTTTGAATACTAATAGAGCGTTCTCTAATATGAAAAAGCTCTTGACACATAGTCAGGAGGGATTTTTCAGGTAATAAAGATGTAAGAAACACATGCCAGAGGCATTTATTGGTTCATGATTTGGACAGATTTGGACAGATTTCCTACAGGAATGGCAAGAGGCATACACTGTACCCTAAGGGCATGCCCCAGCCAGATGTCAAGCCTGTGTTTTGAAGTACAGCAACATCAGAAACTTAATAAAAATGGTTACTAGAGGATTTCAAAAGGGATAAAAGCCATTTTATGGTCTTGTTCTGAGAAATAACTGATTCATTTTGGGTGAAATTCAGCTCCTCCCAAATTAACTAAATGAACATATATCAAGTCATGTAGCGTACAGTCACAGACTGGATACTTTAACATAGGCGGTTACAGTTTGGCAAAACTATTCACATCTGAAAAATGAATACTACAGAATGCTGCAAAAGGGCTGGGAAAACTCAGCCATCGGGAATGATGTTTGCCTCCACGCAGAGATGGAGGCAGCTCTTGCAGGGTTAAGGGTCTTGAGGCAAAGCTGAAAGAAACAGAACATTTCCACAACTAGAGATGACCGATTCTGTCACAGAACCAGTTTGGAGCAGTGTAGCCCACACAGGGAGGGGACACCAAGGGGATCTCCTCTTCACCCTGTCCCAAGAGAGCCCAGAGCTCCCAAGATGTCTCACCAGGATGCCCAAGGTCTGGCAGTAACATGCATGAAGGCCCCATTCCTAAAAACCCAACCCATAGGGGATGCCAGGTGAAAGGGACAGCAAGGCAATTCAACCAACTCCCCTTTCCAAGCGTCTTCCCCTGCCCGGCACTGCAAGCATCAAGCTCCCCGTGCCCTCTCCGTTCACTTCTTCCTTTCCCCCCATATACGCACACCACACACATTCCCAAAAAGCACTTGCTCTCACGTCCACATGCAGGTCAGACGTTTCTGAGGATGCCGATGCCAGCAGCACACCAACACGATGCAGCAAACCCAGGGACATTAGACACCAGCAGCTCTCAAACGGGGGACATGGACCAAGAAGACGAGGCAATGAAAGGGAGAAAAGGAAAGAGGAGCAACAAACTTGACCCCAAGGCTGTCAGTATAACGGGATGCGCCTGTGGTGTCCTTCCTCGGGGGACTCCACCTTGGGGGTCCTCAAAGGGGACCCCACAGCAGCACTCTGCCCTGCTGAGGGTTGCTGCGGAAGGATCCAGAGGAGGGAGATGGATCATCTGGGACTATCAATGACAAAAACAACTGGAGAAGGGGGACTACTCAAGGTAGGGGAAGGCACATGTGCAAGGATTCTAGTGTGGGGAAAAGCCACGTATTAACCTAGGAAAAAGAAACAGGGTGGGATAAAGATGATGTGCAATCTATTCTGCGTGAAAAGATGTAGAAAAAGTGTCCCTTGGTGCTGGACCAAGGGAAAAAAAAAAATACATGCCACTGCCTAGAATAGAAAGCGCTCTGCGGGAGATGGAGAACACAGTGACCTAGAGCTGGCCCCGCAGCTCTTCTCCAGTGCCCCAACCACCCCGGGAGGATTAGCTGGTCAGGGTGGCCATCAACACAAAGGCAGACTTCTCCCCCACCATTTCTTCAGGTGAGAGAGCTCCTTTCCACAAAAACAGCTTTTAGGTGACTGATTTCTGCTGCTTGGCAGTGACCTTACATGGAGGTATAATGATGAAAGGTCCCACAAGAAGCAGCCCACAGTTTCTTTCAGTCATCCTACAAGGGTTGAGAGGGCCCCACACTAAAGTCCTCATTAAGTCACCGCTATTTACAGCTTGTTTGATGTGTTGGCTGATCCCCCTAGGAAAATGCCAGTGCTAATTTTGACTGAGCCTTTTGCAGCCCCCAGAGTGGCACCTTCATTCCTGCACTTGTTGCTGCACACATTTAGCTGGTCAGAGCAGCACACCAGGATCCCGGGAGCTCCACGGTTCCCAGGGGAGCACACGCTGCTCTACACAGTGCAAAACTCTTCTCCAAACTGAGGGCCTCACATGGGGGAAGTGGGAATGTGGGATTGTCACCTCACAGAACGAACAGGAGTTCAGAAGAAAAGCCAGAAGAAAATGATTGCTCTTTTTCCCCCCTTCCCTGAGGGACTGAGAAGCATTGCCAAATCCAGGAATATCAGGCAGGCAAGGGAAACAGGTGTCACCTTTCTTCTGCAAAGCAAGCGCCAGGAACAGGCTCTAATGCAGTCAGTTACTACAGCTGAGGGAAAAAACAAAATCCCACAGTTTTAGTGGCGAGTTTCCAGACCCCTTCTTGAAAATCAGTCTAATATCGGCAAAAGGGGTTCCCATGTGCTTGGGATCCAGCTTTAGAGGATGTTAACCATGTTCACCCAACATGGGAACTTGGCATAGCCTGCCACATTAAAAATAGGAAGGAAAAAGAAAAGTTAGCATCTTAGGTAGAGGCTCAGAAAAAGTCTTTTAGACAATAAACTTATTTTGAGCATCAAAGTGGACTGAATAAATAATAAAATGGTACCTATACACCAGATGTACGGTGGCACAAATGTACACTCATGCTGCAGATCAAACAGTGACCAAACCCCAGGGCACCCCTCTTTCCTGTGCCAGGAGCTGCAGGTTTCCTTGGCACCCCAGCAGCTGCTTTGCCAGCAGAGATCCCAGCACTGCCAGGACAGGCGCCCTAGCTGCTGGGCAGAGAGAGGGGCAGTTGTGGTTAGAGCTCACCCAGATGGGATTTACTAGCTCTCCCTCTGCTGCAGCCGGGCTAGCAACTGTGACTGGCAATGCTACACTTCGTGCCCTGTCTGGTCTGCACAAATTTAGACACAGACACCAGAGCAGTATTTGGGTAAATTGTCATGTTCCTATAGTAGAAAAATTCAGAAACTTTAACACATATGGCTTCCTATTTTAAGACATAATTAAGTTTTGCCTACTAGCTTACCTGTAAAATTATCAATCTCCTCCCTCCCTGCATTTTACAAAGGGTGCAGAGCAGAGACAAAAAGAAGGGCTGTATCCACCAGTCAGTGGAAAACTGAGATGAGAAAGCAAGGAATCCAATTCAGCAGCACTGAATCACTGCTAGGCAGGACGTTGCCTTAAGAATTTAATGATTTTTCTATTCTTGCTCATAGAGAGATAACCACCAAGACAAAGAAAATTAAGACATAGGGGAATTTTTGATGCCATTATGCAGCAATTCCCACTTTGCTCTGGAGTATACGCTTGTCAGAGTCCTTGGCCTTGACTACAGTAACTCCAGGCATTGGAGCTATCCAGTGCCATCGCTGTCCTGAAAGACAAGCTGCTGTAAGTGTCCTTCTCATAGCGCCCCAGGAGCTAGGAGAGGACCTTTGCAATGAGCAGGACCTGCCGCTGGTCCTCCCTGGTCAGGCAGGACCAAGATCACAGCGTTTCAGACTCATTCAGATGGGCAAACCCCATGAGGTAGAACAAGATCTTGTCAAGAACCAAAGCTGCCCCTAATCCCCATGGCAAGAACACTACCACACTTTGAGCCACGCAGAAACAGCTGAACAGACACAACGCCCGTGCTTTCAGACTGCTTTCTCAGGTAGGAAAGGGAGCAAGGATTTCAACCAAGCACACAAGCGGTTAATGGGATTATCCAGATACAGAGAGATCTCAGCAGGACCCGGCAGGCCATGAACACACTGTATCATGCAACAGAGCCCTCTCCCATCACAGAGTTAACACGTGCCAGGCTGTTAGAATCCAGCAACAGCCCCTCCAGTTTTAGAAACCAAATCAAACACGTATCGAAATGCTGCTCTCCGTACCGGTACCTGCTCATCTTTTTCCTCAGCCTGGCGAACAGTTTAGTTTTCTTTCTGTTGAAGATGGCACGCAAATCATTTCCGTTACAGGATGGCACAGTCAAACCAGGGAGGAAAAGTTAAGCTTCCAAGCACCCACTCACTTGATGCCACAAAACTCCCTGTTATTGAGATGACAGACTCTCCTCTCACATACACATCTATACACACACACACACACACACACACCCTTCCTTGCAGTTCAGATACTTTTGTCCTGGTCTGGAGAGAGGATAGGAAAAAGTTCTTTGCGCCTCTCAAAGATTTACAAATATATATACGAGCAAATTAAAGTTTTCCCTGTTCTTTGGAACATGAAGCCAGAATACATATTGACAAAGAGGGAAAGGTAGCTGTGCAGACAGCAGGGAACTGTAAAAGTCCTTTTCCACAGATTATCAGTTATATACAGGGAGAGTGGGGAGCTGTTTTATAAGGAACAAGCCNACCCACTCATTTGGTGCCACAAAACTCCCCATTATCGAGACAACAGACTCTCCTCTCACATACACATGGATACACAGACACACACAACCCCTTCCTTGCAATTCAGATACTTTTGTCCTGGTTTGGAGAGAGGGTAGGAAAAAGTTCTTTGTGCCTCTCAAAGATTTACATATATATATGAGCAAATTTAAGAGTTTTCCCTGCTCTTTGGAACATGGAGCCAGGATACATATGGGCAAATAGGGAAATGTAGCTGTGCAGACAGCAAGGAACTGTAAATGTCCTTTTCCACAGATTATCAGTTATATACAGGGAGAGTGGGGAGCTGTTTTATAAGGAACAAGCCCACTGCATTTGTGTCCTGATGCTCACAGACTTTCAAAACCATATCTTGGATATATGTCCAATGCCCCTAGAAACACGTTACCTAGTTTGTGCTACTGCGCTATGTAGCCAGGCTGATTTTGTGAAGCACAATAAGACTTCTGTAGGTGCTCAAAAAGATGCTGTCATCATGTAAAAGCATAAATGTCTCTTCTCACACCTCCTAATTCATTTCCTGTTATTGTATCCACCTCAATCCCCTTCCCAGCAGGGAAGGGCTAGGGAAGCATCTGCTCTTAATGGGCAGTCAGAACAGTCATAGGTATTTCCTCCTGCATGGTGTTGCTACAGCCCTACAGTCTTAAAACACACCACAAAGGGGGCCAGATGTGGTGCATGACCCAAGTGCCTCACTGCATCTACTCATCAGTCCAAAACATTTACTGTCCTGGCAAATATTTGATGCATCCTTCTCCAATCCTCTGTTCCATTGTGCTCAGGGGAAGAGAGGTGATTTAGGCCAAGTTTGGCACTTAGCTGAGACCTGAGCAGGGGAGGGAGTGATGAAGCAGCAGCAGTTGAATTGCCACCCGCACAGGCTCCTCTGTGTGTGCTCGTTTTTATGGCCAGAGAGCCCTCCAGGCAGCCAAAGAGCAGAGCTACAGCTGAGACATCATTATATCCCCAGATGAAGTTAGCAGTTTATGTGAGGAAGAATCGTGACAGCAGGTAATTTACTTTCTCGGAAAGTCTTTCAGGCCAGAAACTCATGCCACGACAATAACAAACGTGTCTTGGCCAAGCTGTCACTACAGCCAGCAGTCACTTCCATGAGGAAGGAAGGAGAAGGAAGCAGATGGACAAAGCAATGGCTACAACCTTCACTCCTGCCGCTACCTCATCGTTTTCTGGTGGATGCTGCTATCAGAAAGAAGGCATGCAGCAGGAAAAGGCTGTGCATCACGGCCCTCTCGCAAGTCTTCGGTCTTTGGGCTGCGATGACTAACAGGTACCTTGTGCTAATTTTGGAAGTTATTTTCACAGGCAGCATTTCTACTACCATCTTGGAAATCTGGTGCTAGCAATCTAAAATTCAGGGACCAAATTTCACTTGAGCGTCCTCTCAAAGTTAGCCAGCACCATGCTGGAGCAAGACATCCAAGTCATCTACACACAGGGGGTTAAACAGGGAGGTGAGACAAGGGAGCAGAGGCCTCCACAGCTGATCTAGCCTTTCCCAACCCATGTGCTGAAACTGCAGCTCTCCCTTCCTTCACGCTGACTTCAGCTCCCTCCTGCACGAGCCCGGCGGTGGGGGACGCGGGCTGCGCTCCTGCTCGCCCGGCCCGTGGGATTAGCGGCGGCTGGAACCAGAGCCCTGCGTTGTTTCATCACTCACGCATTTGGACGGGCGCCAGCCGCTGCCTCATCCAGCGCCTGACCTCTCCCTCCCCTCGGCACGAGGGAATGTGCAGATCTGCAGATCAGCAAAAAGGACGGGACTTAACCAAGGAGGAGAACTAAAGGCACGGAGGACACTCACTCCTCGCCCACAGGGACATTGGAGACATTCTGAGATTAGGAGACCTCATATGAATGAGGCTGCACAACACATAGAGGCAACACAACCCATTTCACTACAGAGAGGGGCATAAGACTTTGGCTAGCAGGAAGCCCCAAGTCTGCAGGGTCAAAAAGGAGCCTGAAGAAACAAAGAGGATCTTGACTCTTTAGGGACTGCAAGTTGCAGGCACGTGGGAAAAGCTCTAAAGAATGGGGTGAGTACAGGGCAACTGGACCAGGAAGAGCAGCTCAGTATTACTATGCTGGTGCATGGATTTCAACTTTATGAACAGCAAGACGAGAGTTAGTTGTCTAAATATCAGTGTGCAGTGAAAGTTTAGGCCTCCAGCTGCTACTGCAAAAAAGGAAGTTGTCTTGTGTTATCCGTGAGTCCCAGGTCCAACCTTGCAACATGCCTGAGGGAGTCTTAGAAAGGTACTGGCTGACTAAGACAGGAATCCAACTGCTTCCCAAACAACGTGGTAGTTTCAATGCACCTAGAAGAGACGTCCCTGTACCACAGCTTCAGCCTGTCCCCCCACCCCTGCCAAGGAAAGATGCTGCTCCCGCAGTTACTGACCTGGGCTGTGCTTTAATGGGGAAGGCGTTGCCTGAGTACTGCTTGTCTAGACCCAGCAGGACATCGTGGAGGTTTTGGTTCAACTGAAAAACACAAAAACAAGAGAATAAGATGGAGAAAAGCACTCCAAGTGACAAAAAAAAAAAAAGAGCCTAGGCTGGCCAGCACAAACCAGGAAAACACAGACTTGTGCCCACACACATGCACACTCAGCTATCCCTAGAGGGGACTGCTCCCATCCATCTTCATTCTTCCTTTATGGGAGAAAAAAAACAAACAAGCAAACAGAAAATAAAACAAACAGCAACAACAAAACATACTACTGCATTCAAATAGTTGGGATGCCAGATTTATCATTGGTAAGAGGAGGGATCCAAGGCAGTCCCTGTCAGAGGCATCCTGCCAGCAACACCAGCAGTTAACTGGATGCTGCAGCAGTAATAAGAAACAGACAGCTAAGAACAAATCAAAAGCTCTGCTCTAATACAAAAACCCTAGAGAAATAAAAATTCAAGGCACACAAGCACAGACACCTTTCCTATTTTTTGGTAAATGTAAGTTAATAGCAATAAAATAATAATTATAATAATCTTCTCTGCCCTTAGCAATCAGTTCGCCCTTCAGTGGAAAAGAGCAGGCTATTAATTGGAAAGGTCCCCAGGAAATGTTAGTAAGGCTTAAAACGCAAGCATTATATCAAGGCAGCAGGTCCCTGACAGTTAAAAATTAAATGACTATAATGTTGCTCACTGCTTAACAGTTGTTGTGTTGTGGGGAAGGAAAAATTGGCTCCAGCTTGGCTCCCAGCTGCCCATCCATTATTAGAGCACCATAATCAGAGGGGGTTTAATTATTAGGGGCAAAGTACAGATTTAAGGGGCTATGACTTTTAAGCAAAGTGACACTAAGAACACACTTGTAAGCTACGGTTATAATGGGAAGTTTTCCCACACACAAGTACTGAGATCCCCGTTGGGCGCTGGATTCACCAGAATCCACCAGTTACCAGATCAAAACACTGCTTACTGCTGCGATTCCCAACCCATGGCTAACTAGCAGCCCATGTAGGGGCTATATCAAACACTTAAAATTTTCTTTTGGGTCACAGGGTAGGAAAAAAAGCCTAAGCAGCAAGTTACTGCTGACAAGACCAAAGCAATGCCCATCTCAATCATACTTATTGCCTGCTGGTTTTGTCCTCCAGAGCTAGATAAGGGCTCCCAGCAACCTTCTGACAGGCAAAGCCAGCAAATAGGCATCAAGCATCAAGACAAGCCTGATTCCCTCACTATGGATATATAGGGCCCTGTATCCAAACGAGCCCTAACAGGTAACACAAACTCCCCCCTGCAGCATGACCTTCCTGTCTGCCCCTGTGCTCCATTCCTTTGCACAACCCTCTCAGACAACTTGGCTCCCAGGTGGTTCAGAAAGAATTAAAAAAATTTAAAACTTGGACCTGATGTGAGGAAAATGCTGTTTTCTCTAGGCACATTGGTTAGTTTGGTGCACAGTTTTTATTAAGAGTAAGAACTAGCAGGATGAGTGGTTACAGTACCTTGCTCATTTCTTTATGGAAGTTCTCTTCTAGGCCCGCTATACTCTGGAATGTGTTGACGTAGAAACCAACACGACTGCCAAATGAGAAACAAGAAAAAAAAAAGATTTAATGACACTGCTCTCTCAAGAGCTTTCAGTGCTGCCTCTTGTGTTACCTCCCACCCACCATTTCCACTTGAACTAAATTTTGTTGGGTCTGGTGATGGAGAATGGAAAAGGGGCAGAGCAGGGCGGAGGGGGTGATGCAGCAAACATGTCCAAGGTGAGAGCAGGTACAACAGATTCTAAATTTCTGTTGACAAAAGGAAGAGGGGGGTGCAAAGGAAAAAAAGGAACAGAAAAGAAGATACAGCCAGGGGTGGAGTAATGGAAAGGAAAATGGATGGATGGTGTAATGCAGAGAGGCTGTGCGGAGAGCCAGGGAAATCTGGGTGACAGGGTAGGGCAGGAGGACTGAAATTAACTCACTCCTCAGCACCAGGGAAAGGGCACGGGTGGAAGTGTTTGTTTCCAGGGCAGAAGACACAGAGCAAAATGGACCATTTTGTTGTGACATCCCTCAAGCCCCAGCACCAAGGGGCCTGCTGAGAGGAAGGGCACAGGCCCAGGGAGAGGAGCAGGGGCAGCAGGGAGGCCAGCAGCATCACCCTCCTGCACGTGCAGCCCCCAGACACCCCCATCCCTCCCAGCGCTGCAGCAGCATCCTCAGCCAGCCCTGCACACTGGCCTTTTGTGTGCAGAGTCATAACCCGCGCTGGGAAAACAGAGGGAGCAAGGGCAGAAATCAGCACTTGGCTTTCAAGCTCTCCTGCCTGTCTGCTCCCTGATCTGCTGCCTACAGTGGAGCTGGGCCAGTGCCTAGCAGAGTTGGCAGAGCTTCTGAAACTCTGAACAGGGTACAAAGCAAGTAATCACAGTAAGCACAGAAATACAGTTTCTGCTTGCAGTAAAACTAAAGAGTTACAAAATCAGAAAGCCCAGGGTCAACCTGACTCAGGGAAACATTAGGACAGTCTCCAAGACGATTCAAAGAACAAGAGCTGGCACCCAAACCCTAGAAAAGCAATACAAGGATACCAGAACTTAGGTCTTCACCTCATTCAAGCCCTCCCAAAAGGCAACCCTCCAGCACTTACCTATTCCATAGTGAAGGCAGCTCCTCCTGCAGATCAACATTCATCTCTTCAAACACCTTCTGAGCCTTTACTAACTCTTCTTCAGCCTTAATAGACATGGGAGCATGTCAGTTCCAGCATACACAAGCACTCTGCATGGCTGAGGCAACTGTTACTCATTTCGCTTCCTTGAGAAACCAGGCAAAATTCTCGCATGGGGTAATGCCAATCCCAAATGGGCCTACCAAGAACCAGGTTTACACCACAAATGACCTGATACCCCTCCAGCTTCCACCCGTTACCTTCCAGGTTTCCCCACCTGGCTACTCTGAAGAGAACTCACATCTTTTCTCCCATGCACTGTGATTTCCCCTGGATCCAAAGACTAAGTGGGACTAGTCATCCACCTCAGCCTCCAGCTTGGGCACAGATAAAGCTGTAGTATCCCTGCCCCTTGCTAAGGTCTTGAAAGAGGTGCAGTTCATTGCAAACAGTGCTGAAGAGTTCTGCCTTGTGAAGGTCAGGCCAAAGCAGCACCTTTTTCAAAGAAGGAAGCTCTCCCACCAAGCAATGCAGAAGCAAGGAAGGGTGTAGAAGGCATAAACTATCTCAACAGGAGTCCAGGCTGGAGTGCTGAGCAGCAGGACTTGGTTTTAGCAGCCACACATGCTCTCCAGAAACACTGGAAAATACCAGATTAAAGGTAATCCCTGGGTGGCTGTAGGCTACCAATGCAGAAGGGAAATTTGTCTCACACAGGACCTCTGTTTCCCTAAATGAGTTTAAATTCAATTAACTGACTCCCACATTGACTCATAAATCCTGACATGCTTCAGAGACAAAGGATGATCCTGATGCCCACTGCTGACAGCGAGCATCAGCAACAAGCACATTCCCCTTCCCACATTTGTCCTGGATAGCCTCTTCCTCTTTTGAATGCCCAGGCTTAAAATCCAGAGTTCTCTAAATAAAATGTTTCCATTTACTAATTTGCAACAGCCCAGCATTCTCCAAGAGCCCAGCACAGGGGGATGCAGGACAGTGAATCCCTCCCTGTGAGCAACACATCTGAACAGGAAAGTCAACATTAGGTGCAGCAGCAGCAGGAACATTGCGAAAGCCAGTAAATCCCTGCACCTTCAGGGGGACCAACTCTCTGCCTGCACCCACAGGAAACTCAGCTTCTTGCCCCTTCCACAAAGGGAGATTTTATTTTTTTATGCCAGTCTCACCAAAGAAATGCAGCTTAGTACTACTTAAAGACATATATAAAGACAGGATTGATGGGAGATAGGGCTCAAAACATACTGTGCAATTTAGAGTCCTGCCCCTCGCCCTGGGGCTGGTGATGCTCCCAGAAAGACACCGCAACTTGTGAGTATCTAAAATGAAGCTGATCCAGTGAGAAACAAGCAGAAGTAGAAATCAGGATGTTTCCACCTAGAAAGCCCTGAGTTTGCCTACTATACTGATTAATATATTATATATAATGTTTGCACAAACCAAAAAAAAACCCCATTTAACAGGATAAATAGTTTATGTTAAATCAGCAAGGACCATCACAAAACTCATTTTTCTTAAAATGTCTCCAAGAATGTTGCTAATGCAATCATTTTAAAGGCAAAAAAAAAAAAAAAAATCCTAGTCCAACTTACACTTCATCCTATTCTAACTTCCACCCTCGACAGAAAATCAGCCCAGAGGATAGGGACATCTGGGAGATGGGACACCATTAAATACTGTTAGCTTTTCAGATCCAGTCCTTCCCTCTCTCATTTACCTGTGTTCAGAAGGCCAAAGAACCTAGAAAGCAACGTGAGTATCGTGACATCTCCAGGCAAAAGCAAAACCAGCCCCAGGCAACGTTCACTCTAGAAAAGCTGCAGGGATCAGCAGTCTAGCAAGGGCCCGTGGCTCTGCTCATGCTGCTGTCCTCAGTTGCAAGATGGAATTAATTCTTTACTCCTTTGCCAGCCCATGAATCTTATGATGGAAATTATTTTGCTTAAATGTCCTGACGCACAGGATGGCACAGGCTGCTTCCAGGCAGAGCTGGTGAGAGACAGTCTTAGCCACAAGCGCTGCTAGAAGGAAAAGCAGCTCATTTGGCAACGTTCATTTGTGGGGAAAGGAGGAAATGTGCAAGTTTCAGGGACTGAGCCCATTGCTACAGCATCTGAGCACCTTCCTGTTCTCATCTTTAGTAGCCTGATGGAGAAAGCAGAAGAGGAAAGGCCCAGGTCCATGAAACAACCCCAGAAAACTCTTCCTCTAGCCAAGGCGCTGGGCACCAAGCAGAGCCTGCTCAGCAGGTTAGGAGATCTTGTTCTACCACAGGATATCTCAGTGCTCATCAACAAGCAGTGCCAAGCCTGGGGCTGTCAAGGGACCCTGTGAACGTTTCTCTCAAGACACTGCTGTAAGCTGTGCATTACTCAGTGCAGAGTTTAAGACACCCATGAAACAGGGTTAACGAAGAGATATTTTAAGGTTAGTCCCAATCAAAACAAAAAATAAACGTGGAAGTCAAAAGCCCACACGATTAGAAACACAAAGCAGAGGTGGGCAATACCTTTAATTCAAGAATTAGAGAGGAAAAAAATTTAAAGTGGGACTTTAATTAATCTGAAAAAGTCTGCGGTATATAAATTCTTGTTGCTCACTTTAGTGCAAGTCACCCAAATTATTAACTCCATCCTAGACAGCCGTGTAGAGGAGGACACGTACTATTTCTCTGGGTAATCTGTGGGAGGTGGCACCACTCCCAGTCCCTCCAGCCAGCGGGAGAGAGGAAGGACACCCACAAACTCATTTAATTCAGCTGTGCCTTGAGAAACTTCCCAAACCTGCTCCCTCCAAAGATACCACCAGTCGAACAGATTATTCCTAACATTTCTGAGGCACAGGAAAAGCCCCCAGAAAACTGCCAAATTCCCTCCTCCCTTCAGTCAAGGATGAATGCCTATTTCCTCACTCTGCAATATATCTTAGGCAGGACTGCCAGCAGCTGCTCTGTTCCCAGGCTTTATTTACGTAGCAACCTAGTATTTTTGTGGGCTGAAGTCATAAACTGACAATGAAAAAATCAGGTGCTTCGTAAGGTGAGAGCAATTATGTGTTTCTAAACCGCAATTCATTCGCTGATGAGGAATCTGGAAAACTATTTGAATGAGACCAGATGAGCTCACCAGGAACTGTGAGTAGGTAACTGGCTCTCTCCCAGTCTGCTTCATGGTTTACAACCCATCCCCACCCCCATCCCTTTTTTTTTTTTTTTTGTCAATTCACTGTTATTCTTTAAGGGGCTCCAAGGTAAATACCAAGGAAGATTTCATTAGGAAGCCACGCTCCTTCTACACAAGGAGAATTTAAATTCTGATGCATTGAAGCTTCTCTGAGCTCTTATTTCCTTCAAATACTATAAGGTAAGTATTTAGCAAAGTCCTGCCCCATTAAGCAAAATAGTTTCAAATTAAAATTGCTCAAATCTATTATGCGTCGTGCAAATTCTCTGGTCTGGGCTCCTCTGCTCCTCTGTATTTCTGGAAATGGCTCTTTTGGACCACAAGAACAAGGCAATGTCTACTCAGGAAATCTGGATTTTACCCTGGGTAAGTTACAATCAAATTCAGCAGCCACAGAAATTGTATTTGAAACAATGTTTTGTTTCCAGCCTTACTGAACAGCAGAAACACAGAAATCAATTTTTGAATGTTTCCACTTTTTTTTTTTAAACAGTAACAATAAGAACTGAATGTTTCTCACTTAANTCTATTATGTGTCGTGCAAACTCTCTGGTCTGGACTCCTCTGCAGACTGAACCTTTATATTTCTAGAAATGGCTCTTTTGGACCACAAGAACAAGGCAATGTCTACTCAGGAAATCTGGATTTTACCCTGGGTAAGTTACAATCAAATTCAGCAGCCACAGAAATTGTATTTGAAACAATGTTTTGTTTCCAGCCTTACTGAACAGCAGAAACACAGAAATCAATTTTTGAATGTTTCCACTTTTTTTTTTTAAACAGTAACAATAAGAACTGAATGTTTCTCACTTAAAAGAAAAAAGGAAATAGGAATAACTAAAGAACTACAGGACACTCCCCTGTCCCTTAGTCTTCTGCATACAACCTTTTTTCATTCTCATTTGGTATTATGGGGAGAAGACAATAGCCTAGTACAAAAACACCTGGCTAGAAAAAAATGGCACAGATTCATTCACTAGTGAGCAATTTCTCAGCGTCCACCGTGGCTCAGAAGCACCAAGGACAAACTAAAGAGGGGACTAGAGTGAACGTTGCCTGGGGATTATTAGGTTGCAGAGTTGGACCCAGAGCCCAGCAAGGCGCATGCACGCGGGTTAGGCAGACAGAGCAGCAGTCACCTGATTTCGGAGCAGATTAGTTTGCGCAACGAGGTGAGCTTGGAGCTTCCCTTGACACCACTGAGGAGCGGCTTTCTCAAGCAGCGAGACAGGCTGGGAGGGGAGGCAGCATGTTTGAGTGAAAAGAGAAAGAAGTGAGCAGAGAACACGAGAGACAAACATATTTTTAGGATTAAAAAAAAAAATAAGATCACAGAGACAGTATTTACAGGCTGGGCCAAACCAATATCACCACGGTGAGAGAAAACACAAACATCCCGGTGCTGATCAGTTAAGAATCCTTTGAAGCATGCCAAGTTTAGCAGTAATTAATGCTCCAGTGTGGGCTGGGGTTCTGCTGACCAGCTGCAAAGAGCAACAGATGAGTTGTTAGAGATCTAGCACACGGACACCCGCTCCAAGTCACGGCTGCGGAGGGCAAGCTCCTTAAAGAGAGGTCAGGATTAAACACTCATTAACTGCATGCGGCAGCTCAAAGTTCACAGTATTTTATTTTAATGGCAGGTTGTGAGTTTAGTGATATATAGCAGGAGTCTGGGTGAAAAAGAACATCGCTGTATTAGTGTAAGGGAGAAAAGGAGATCACACAGCTCCCAAGGTCTGTACAGTGCTGATAGTGTTACTGTATAGTCAGGAGACATCATTCAAGTGGGATCCCATTTGTATGGTACATTATAAACATTAACTTTCCTATGGGTGTGTTGGCACATTTCAGAACACTGAAACACCCCTATTTCCAGGTCAAACCAGCAAAACTACAGTCAGGAGAAGGGAGAGGTGAATGTCCTACATCTGCTGAGTGCACTTGTTCCCTGGCTCCTGCCCACAGCTCCACAGGGCTGTGTGACTGCAAGGGTGACAGGGAGATGTGGGCCATGAAACCTGCCTGAGAGGGGCACATGTCACTTTGAGGGACTCCTGCTGCTCCCAGGCTCATGGGATCAGGACAGAGTGACTTGTCATAGGTTATTCTGGAGATTTATGGCCTAAAGCACAGAGAGGAGAAACATCCGATTCACTCTCCCTTTTAGCTAATAAGTCCCATCTAATAGTCCCCACTAAAAAGTATTTGCACAGAATCAATTAGCAAAATGAAACCATCTCTTAAATCACAATACATACATCTTCGAATTGTACCATTCTTCATATTTCAACAGAAGACCAGACCACTCCTCATTAAAAAAAAAGTTTATTATGCAGGCATTTTGGTCAACAGCAGCAAGTGCAGCAAGACAAGGGGGGTGCAGATCACCAAGCATCAGAGTAGATAAATGCCTGCACAGACTGTTGCTGCTCTGGCAAAGATCCCACAGACACACACGAAGACTAGCACCATGCCCCAGGGAAGTTCTGCTGAACAAGCTGCTTTCAATAGAAGACACAACTGTCTGATCCTCACGCTTTGAATACAGAATTAACAATTTCTTTGCTCTGCAAATGATGCAGTGACACCTGAGCCATCAATCTTTCTTCCCTTTGTCAGAGTTAATCACAGTGCATGCACTGATGAGCAGATGACTGATGACCAGCGGCTTAAAACACTGTCAACTGAGCATTAAGTGCAGCCTGTTTGCCTGCAGTAGAGAATTGGCTTTATGTCCTCCATACAGGAGACCCACCACTCCTGCACACATCACCCCCACCAGAAATAACCGTAGAGGAAAGAATGAGAGAAAACCCCTCTGAGCTTGGCTACTAGACAGAGACTCAAAGCTCTTATGTTCCCACTCTCCTGTGGCCTGAAGGACCCCGATGTGCCATGATCCCTACTCAAGAGAAATGCAAGGGGTCTCCTCATCTCCAGGTTGTCAAGACCCATCCTGAGGAGCTGGGCACATGGGTTTCAGTTGCTCGGGCTGCAGGAGTACACTACAGCCAAGTACTCTAACCTTGGGACTCCTCTACAGTGAGACTGGCACCCTCACCTTTCTTTAGCTGTACATGAAATAGAAAATTATTTTTAAAATTCTTGAATTCAACTTTATTAAAAAATATTTCAATAAAAAT
>VWPW01011428.1:0-169767 GCA_013389825.1 Crypturellus undulatus
AATGGATTTGTAAGAATCACCCAGATTAGGGCAGCAGTGAACTCCTGGGCCGCATCTTAGCTCAGTAAGAACATCTTAATCATTTAAGGGGACGCTTATGGCACATCTGGAAGGTACAGAACTGTTACCGTGTTGTCCTCCCCTGGGAGCTGAACAGAGGGAGAAGAGAGACCACAATCTGCCAAAAATCATCGCATTTTGACCATGACACTTCAAAAAATAAACAAGCCACTCCTGGCACAACCTGCTGCTGAGCAGCAGTCTCTGACACAGTAAACTTCTTCGATCGGGATCAGCAAGGAACTGATATTCGGTCTTCACCTACCTCCCCGCACTGCAGAAGGCATAAGGTCTGCACACACGTTTCCCATAAAAAGAGCTGGCCCGACTCAGAAACTCGAAACAACATGTTTCACCTTGAGAAAGGTCCGACTCCAACTTCTTGGGTCATGACAACTTCATCTTCTTCCAAAACACTCTTAAGAGGGGAACCAGAAGCTGGAAACCCTCTGTCTTGGTAACTGCGCAGTGTTGGTAGCCTTAATCTGGTTTCTGCATCTTGACCCCAATAAAATTGTGATTTTTCAGTAAAAAGCGTAACTAATTTTATGCAATTAATTTCCAAGTGAGAATGAACTCGACATCCATTTTATATGCGTACAGATTAAAATACAAATTATTTCAATCATGCCACAATTTAACATGGAAAATTGAGCTCACTGTTAGTATAAAGTACAGAAAAATTCATTCCTGAAGTTGGATGTTTGATTATTTAACAAGACTTTTCTTGGCATATATCATGACATTCACAAAGTCGCAAGTTTATTGATATTTGTACAGACTCCTGGTTGTTCTAGTACTCAGGACAAATCCAAAGAGCAAGTTGTGCTGCAGTCTGGAGCAGCCTTTCTGTAGCTTCAGCTTCATGCCACACTCCTTTTCACTTGCTTTTTGTAGCTGTCAGATGCTTTTTGTTTACAGATGTGCTTGGCTAATTCCCGTCCATAAAACAAAAATCTTGGAGACTTCAGAGTGATTGTAGGTGAACAAGGACGGACAGTGGCACCTGCTCTGCCCCCGCCGCCGGAGGATTTGAGTGCAGGAACACGCTGACTCCAAAGAAATGGGTCGTTCGCTGGTTTGAGGCAATTGCAGCTGATGAGAATGATGGAGACAAATCATTTCGGTATCTCGGACTATTTGAAACCAAGGCAAGGCCCTTGAGCAATCTTTATTCAGCAGAATTCCCCACAGGTGCCAGTCTGGCCCTGTTCGTTTGCCCTGGGAGAGTGACCGACCGCTCAGCCTCCCACATTAGGGCTATTTAAGACTGAGGCTGTTAGGAACAGAGCTTAAGCAGAGGGATGCTTAGACAACTGTTTCTGAGCAGGCAATGATGCCAATATCTGAGAGGGGCAGAACTGAAAAGGCACAGCAGGAGCCTATGTCCGCAGACAACAGTGAATTTTGACTTGATTCCCATAAGAAATGCTCCTTGCAGTGATCCTCCTCCACCGAGGAGCCTGCAGGTCTTCAGTCACAGCAAATGTGCCCTCCTATCAACACACCTTGCCTTAGAGTAGCAGAGACCAGCCCAGGTAGCTGAACTAGCAGGTTTTTCCCCTCTTTTTAAGTACGATCTTCAAGAAAATCTTCTGGATCTTCTGGTGCAGGAAATCCACCTAAAAGACAGACATGGACAAGGCTGCAATTTCCTGCTAGCACATTAGGGTAAATCTCCCTAATCTGAATTACAGTGTGTTTTCTGATATTTATCTTTAGGTGGCAGCAAGGTAAAAGCATGGAATAGGAAGTTGAGACTACTGTAAAGCATTTTGAGTCCTTTTCTTCATGAACTGTGTTGGTTATAACATATAAATAGACCGCATAAACTACTTCCACCTTCAGCAGATATACCAAAAAGCATTATTGCATTAGGCCTCATCTAGATCACATTCAGACACAAATCTGTTGAATTCTGCTGATATCTCTACAGTGACTAGATATAACAGCAAGTTCCTGATCTGAGAATCCATAAGTCCAGAGTTAAGGTTCACGGGGGAGACAGACCCACATGCTCCTATCGACAGGCCGAGGTTCACTTGTCAAATGAGCAGCCAAACAGCGCAATAAATTCACTGGATCAAGATTAAAATGGGTCTTCAAAGAGCACTTATGCATGTAGAGGTATATATGTGTGTGTATATGCATATACACACACATTCAAGAATTTCACTTATACTTTTCAAGTATGCATTTCTCCCAACATCTCTACTGAAGCTTAAATGTAATATTAGTTCTCTCATCAACTTTCTACTAGAAAAAAAAAGCTAGCAGGATAAAAACATAACCAAAGTTGTTATCAAGGAATATAATTAGCTGAATAAAGTGACAGTGTCATGTACTGTGCTAAGGCAAGTATCATGCAGCCAGTAAAGGTCTATCTTGCACCATTAATATTTACAGTTGGAAGCAAGAGATGGCTGCAATCGAAGTGCTGCACCCAGCAAAGGGGAGCTGTTGGCGTGATACCTTGTTGTCTGACAGTGTGAAACAGCCCAGTAGCTACTTATTTCACCACCACTTGACAGCATCGTGTTAGTGCTAGGTAGCAACACATGGCTGTTTTGCAGAAGCTTTGCACCAAGCAGGAGGGACGATTTCATGGGACATCTTTGGGACTGCCAGCCAAGCTGACGAGCAGAGGATGCAAAGTGCGTTGTAATTATGAACTAAAACAGGCATCGTAGCTCAGCTCCAGCTACGCCGTGCACCACCGACCCCCTCACCGTGTGCTGCTGGACACGGCAGCCTCTTGTTCCTGCAGGAAGAGGCAGGACAGAATTTCACCACATGCTGCAGTAACTTGCAGGGAAGTGGGAATTGGGGGGGAACTAGGGATTGTGGGCACAGAGCAGGGAGGGGAAACAATATGCAGATATTCACCCCAGCAAACTTTGCACTGCCAGGATGCAAACACCCCAGCAAAATTTCTCACGTTTTACTCTAATACAGAAAAGATCAGAATGCAGAGTCACAGAATATGTATAAAATTCATAAAGTCAAAAGGTTGCACTGGAAATGGCATCATATTGCCCCTAGCGTAACGCTGATACCACGTGTTACCATTTCCTGACCAGTTCTTGCATGCAAAAGCAAGCCCTGTCAGCCCGTTCCCAGCCCTGTCTTCGATGTGACAGCATCACCCTCCACACACTGCTCTCCTCAACACCTACAAAGTCTACAAAGAAAGCAGTTTCTAAATTCACTCTTCTTTCTCACCATTTTGGCTATTTCACTGTCCATTGAGGCGCTCTCCACCTCTTTTCCCAGATCTTCAGCACTGTTGCACCTTTTTCCTGCTCTTCTCCCCTTCTTTTTGGGTTTAATCCATCAGCCCTTCCACTTGCTGCTCTCCTCCCATGGCAGCAGGGACATTCCTCCTCCTCAAAGGCCACTGCCACCAGTGCTCCCAAGCCCCTTTCCGAGAGTCATTACTATTATGGCAACTATATGAAAGCAGTAAACAGGTAGACACAGGGCAGTGATAGGAAGTTACTACTTACAGCAATAATCTTTTGTTTTTAAATATTACCTTCCTCTCAGGATGTTTGCCTGGCAAGGCTTTAATCCATCCCCAGGATTTACTCATGTTTCAAACCTGTAAAGCAGGTATACCCTGTGGAGAGACAACACCTGATACACTATTACCCATGTACAAACAATAATTATATATGATATCCCAAAGCTTTTCCCAAACTGAAAAGGGATGACGCACCCTGGAGACTGACACCTTTACTAAAACACTGTCATATTATTTGTTTTGTCTGTGACTTAGCAGCTTTGGGACAAATTCCTCCTCGGCATGATTCGTCTGGGTTTATACCAGCTATAGATTTTCTCTCTTATCCTTTCAGATTGCAGCAGATGGTTAAGTTTTTACACCAGAGGCTGTCAAGAGAATTTCAAAAGGCATCTCGTAACAACACGTTGGAGCTGCACACTTAATCTGTGTGGCACCAACACGATGATCTTAAAACGAGCCGGAGCACACTTACAAAATTAGCACTGGCAGTTGCTGCAGAAACGTTATCAAGGAGCCCCAGCTTAATGACAGCTTCGCTCCCAAACTGCCAGCCAAATCACTGCTCTGCGGATATCCATCCTGCCGTTGTCTGGGCGGAAAAGCTCTTAGTTCTCTCCTGTGAGATACTGATCCAGTAGAATATGGAGTATTGAGTTTAAGGGACTGTTTACTCACACACGTCACTAAGGACTTTCTCGTGGCCCCGAATGAGCTCAGTTCAGGAGCCAAACACCAAGCACCAATTCTGCCTAGGACAGACCAGCCAGACCTGCTGAGCAGCACTGCTATCATGTCAGCTGGACCACTTCCATTAAACAGTTTATACAACAAGGCAGGTAACAACATCACAAGTAGAGTCACAGAAATCATCGTTACTTTAGGTACTCTGTTCTTTAGAGAGGAATTCCTAAAAATGAGCTTTTGAGTTTGAAAAGCTACATGATGCAGCAGTGCATTTTGCTACTCCAAAAGCACCTGATGGAGTAATGGGTTTTGATATATGCATTGCACTGTTTCCAAGCGAGCCAGGAGGATCTTGCAGTCTGATCTGGAAAAGCAAGGAGGTGATCTGATGGTAAGATAAGGACAACTTGAATAACAACTTTGTTTTAACTGAAGTCTGCTTTACAATTAGTGGCAACATTTTAGGGTGCTCCACCTAAGTTTTCCTGCTCCATTATAACTAGAGCAAATTTCCTCATTAACTTCTATGGTGCCACAAGAGTGGGATTTCAATACGAAGGAAGGCCACGAGACTCTCCTAGGCAGCACTGCTCTCCTCGCCAGCCCAGCTGATCCGAGGTCTCAGCCCTCTCCATTTGCCCACAGGACACCACAGATGAGAACAATTCCTCCTTGACAAGACAGATTGCATTTTTCCAGTCGATAACTAGTTAATCCAGATGATCAATTTATCGCTATAGCTGCCATCAATAATTGTGTGTTTATGCTTTGGTTTCAAAAACACATTTACAAAAGCTAAGGTGTGATGTTTTCCAGGAATCCATTCATTCAAACTGTCAGGTTTCAACTAAGACAAACTATTCAAACTACATTGAGGCAAAAATATTCATTAAGAAATAGAAAAATCAAAAAAAAGATTACTTACCTAGCATATTGTTGAAGAGTTGTTACCAATGTATGCATTATACCATGGATCTACTGCACAGATCAGAATCAGAAAACACCTGCTCTCAAAAGACAATCTGTTAAACATCATCTTCAGTCTTGCACTCATACCTCGTATGCATGAAATTATTCTGTTGCCAATACACTTAGGGATCTATTTCATTAACAGAAATATGCGTCTGGTACATCATGTCCAAAGGAGAACACTTACCCCAGGGCTGGTGGTGGATCACGACGGGGTGTCGATGCCCGGCTGTCGCGGCCGGGCTCTGGGGGGTTTTGCCCTTGTGTGAGCTGGACTTCTTGAACCAGAGCACAACCCTGTAGGGGCCTTTATAGACAGGCTTTCTCTCTCTGTTTCCCAGTTTCAGAGAATGCAAATATTTATTTTAGCGGATAATCCTGAAGCTCATTACAAATAGTATTTAAAGTACAGAAAATATCACACCTTCTAGGAATACGACTTCCTTCATACAGAGACACAGGAATGACTATGCAATGTGAGAGGCATAGAAAACGCATCTTTGAAGCCCACAAAATACACTGAAAATGTGTACTGGACAGAAGGAAAAAGAGCTGGGAGCAGGGTCTCACTAGGCACAGACAGAGGAAAATCCTCTCTGATGCAGCACAACCCCCACATGCCCTACAAGCCCCATAAGCCTCCTTGTTGCCACAGCTATCAAAAGTGGAGGAGAGAAAATAATTAACATACTGTTATATATACTGGTATAGATAAAAGAAAATTACCTGATCAATAACTTGTAAAAGTACAATCATCATATAAGTGCCCACATGAACAAAAGTATCTTCATACTTCTTCTATGAAGATATTTATGAAGCAAACCAGGATAAAGTGGGCAGTTTAATGCAATTAGCTGGTATACCCAGAATTAGAAAATTAGCTTCTCCTTTCCAAAGGCCTGTGCAGTATTTAGCTGAACAACGATCTGTTCAAAGGAGCCCAAACTGGATTTCAAATAAGCAGCCCCACAACTAAGTCACCACGACTCTTGAAACCGAGTGACTGGTGTCTAATACGGGCAGAGCAGCTACTTTTTACAGATTAAACCAGGACCATCAAGAGTTGCTTGTTTGGGAAGGTGAGAAAAAAATCACAGAAAAAGGGACTTAATGTGCTGCTAATTTAAGGTACTTAGATTGGTATTGCATTGTTACACTGGAACAAAATCAGTCTATAGATTTATGGCCACTTTACTGTTGATGAAAATAAACAGTAGCCCCCCAAGCAGGGGTTATCAATGTGTTTTACCATAATAGACTTATGTGTGACTGACTGGATTTCTGACCGAATTGAGATTCTTATTTGAGTTCAATCTTTAACAGAATAATTTTCTGATAAGACAGTTGTAAATCCTCAATGAAATATACTCACTCTATCTATAGGCTTTTTAATCAAGTTAATGGCTTTTCTTCAGCTGCTCAAATTATCCCCCTGTGTCTTCAAAGCTCTCCAAGTCCTTCTGACATGGATTATGCCCGCTCAAGCCAATCGTCCCTCATTACTTTAGCAAATGGTTTTGATTTGGGGGCAGTAAATCTGGACGGCAGGGACCAGGTTTCCTCACCCTGAATGAAGTGATAACCCCGTGAACGCTGTCGGGGCCGGGGACGCGCAGGCTCCGCCGCTACAGCTCCCGCGCGCGCCGGCAGCATCCGAGCGACGGGAAGGGAATTCTCCCGGGCCGGGCAATTTCTTGTGTTTTAAAGCTCGCGTTGATGTCTCTGTCTTGCTAAACACCCAGAATCAGGGATATTTCTGTGGGAGTGCTGAAAGGAACCTGACTAGTTATTCACAGTGCAATATGTGGTTCCTTTCACAGCCCAGGGACACATTTGGAACCTGCGGAAATATTTGTATATGGCAAATCCCTAATATTCACTTGCTATAAATTTACTGTTTGGAAGAACACTTGTTCATGGAAAAAGAAACAAATATGAAATGCTGATGAACCTTGGCTTACGAACTGAGCCCTTCTTATCCAAACATCTACAAAACAAACCAAGGAACCAACACTAAATAATTACTTCTTTTTAAAAAAATCAGTTTTGAAATGAAACTAGCTGAGCCAAAAAAAAAAAATAAATTAAAGTTCAGAGGATTTTTTGTCCTTATCTCCTTTGCATAAAACTTGCCTTTAAAAATAAAATCAAATTAATTTGGAAGATACTACAAATGAAAAACTCTTCACAGATACAGATACACTTACAACAGATCTTATGAGAATATGGGCTGGGAGAAAGGAAGGGTAAGTTCAGAACACCGATAAATCAGAGACAGAAATATCATCCCTTTGGCAGTGGAAGGGAACTTGGTTCACAGAAGCTCAGCTCAGCTCTCAGGGCAGATAACGTAGACTATCTTGTTCCTCAGTTTCCCAAAGTGTATGATGAAAATAATATAGAGCTTCTCAGAATAAAATTTTCATTAAAGATTTTCAGCTTGAGAAATGGAATTAGGGTCTTAAAGTCTGACAGAATATGGGGGGAAAAAAGCCCTCATACCTCAAATATACCTGTAACACTGTCTCAAGATGAAATGACCTTCCCAGTCCATTACAGCTTTGTAGACCAACATGTTTCACGTCACCTTGTTTCAGAGTTGCAGTCGCATCTCTTGGCATAGATTATTTCTATTAGGAAAAAAATATTTTAAACTATCACAGGAACCCTATATTCAGCCATCAAGGACAGATGAAGATAATACCCTAGCCAGTCATACATCCCCTAGAGAGAATCCCCGAGCCAAACTCGCTTTTAATATTAGAGCGGGACCTTTTATATCAGTGGGGAGGTGGAGAGGAGAAAAAAAAAAATAAAAGCGGAGAGAGAGTTTCAACATTTTTCCTCCAGCGCTGTCATTCTACCAGAAAAGAATCCGGGTAGCACATGTTCAAACCAGGGACACAGGGCAATTCCACAGAAATCAGGTCTTCTTCTAGTAGCACCTCCTTGCTGCATGCAGGACTACACCTGCCCTTCCTCAGAGATGCCCAGCGTCAGGTCACTTGGGTATCCTGTAAGATGCAGCTTGTGACTGGAAAATGGGGTTTGATCTGCTTTCTCGTTTCTAAATATTTGGGGATTTGAAAGTTCAGCCTCCAGCACACGTTCATCCGCGGCGGTTCAGTTGTCACTTGCAATGTAAATCAGAAGATGATGACAGAATCTGCCCCGCGGTTCCACTCCTCCCAGGTCCTTCCGTCCGTAGTGACCACAGTAACCGCATCACTTCCATCTGGCTTCCATCACCAGAAACATTTTCTGCCTATAAAAGCATATGTATAGATACGTACAAAACAATCATCTACTAACTGTAAGGTTTCTCTGGTCTAGTGCTTTTATTTGTTTTTGTTTTTTAAATGAAAGATTTGTTTATACAGCATGACTTCCAGAATTATCATGTTTTCTAGTGTTACCTGACAAAAGAACAAAATTCCAGCATCCTTACACCCATGCTGCATTCCATGTGTTTCTGTAGCGTAAGGTACAAAGCCTATAGGCAGAAGAGCAGCTGGAAGAAAATCTTAAAACACATTCATAAAAATATACTGATTCCTCACTAAAGGGATTTCATTGCATTCATGTAATATGCTAGTAAAAAAAGTCTATTGTCAGGAATGTCTGTAGAAATACTATGTTTTACAAAAATATTTACATAAAGTAAATTTTGAATATGTAAGTACAACTATTCTTAGAAATTTTAATCCTCCAACAGGAGAAAAAGAACTTTAACTAATACCCAGTCAAAACAGCACATGTTTGACTTGCAGTAGTAATGACTAGCACTAACCTGCTCCCAGGCAACCACAGACAACAAATTACTATTCAAATAATCAAGGAAACAACTGCCAAACTGCTACGCAGTCCACAGACATACTAGCTCATAGATGATTTTCAGACAGAAAGTTGTCAAATGAAGTGAGTCGTTACTTGAAATTAATCCAGCTCTGCCTTGTATGTTTCATAGCACTAGAGCAGAGTCCAAAGTATAAAATCTGGAGGGGCTAATTTACTTCCAAAAAATGGTACTTCAATAGCAGCTCTTTCTTGCACAGTCCTAGGATAATTTTTGATTTCCTTTCATGGTACCTCGAGTGTGTTTCCATATTCTTTTAACATGAATTATATTGCAATTATTCCAATCCTTCTAGCTGACAACTGACTTGATCTCGCACATATTCACCTCCGTGGGCTCGGTAACGCTGGCCCTGTTGTCGATGCTCTTCTTGGCCGTGGTGGTCTCAGTCATCGCTGCCAACAAACGGGCGACTCAAGGCACCTACAGCCCCAGCCGGCAGGAGAAGGAGGGATCCCGCGTGGAGATGTGGAACATGGTGCAGCCTCCGCCCATGGAAAGACTCATTTAGGGGGCCGCATTCCTGCGTCCTGGCGGATGGCTGAAGCAGGACCGTGTACATCTGTTAGATATGTTCATTTTGATTCACGCACCAGGAATACTCATCCGAAGATGGTGATGACTTTGGACTTTCAATATTTTTTTTCTTTTAAGTTGAATAACATTTGGATTATCTTAGTATTTAAGTGAACCGATGCCAATTATCACTGTTTTGGACCAACGTGTCCAAGGACAATTTTATTTGCACTGGAAATTTCCGCCTTGGTGACGAGCAGGAGGCATTACCGACTGTAATGGCTTCTGGGACACGTGTAAGTGCCTCTCTGTCAGATGCAACATGAGTAACAGCTTCTCATTTGTGTCTCCCTCTGACTGCGTAGCAATCACTGCTGCAGACAACGCAGATAAATCAAATAAGCCTGTACAATAAAGACAATTTAATTCTGTTGCAAAAGGGTTTAGCAATAGAGCTGCGTCTCAGCATATCTACTTTCGTTCTTTAATCAGGGATTAAAAGGAAGTTTTGAAAAAAAAATGCTCCGCAAAGAAAATAAATGTTTCAAATTTAATGGGTTTTCTTTTCTCCAGTTCTCTCATTTTACTCATTGCTCCACCACTTTTTATAGAAAATGTCTCCGCCTCCGTCAGCAGAGGCACATTTCTCCATGTATAAAAGACCAGGCTCTAAAATGCCCAGGGGACATAACCAGGGCCTCTAGGAAGGTCTGAAATAAACACCCCAAAGAGATCTCAAGCACCTCCTCTACGGCCACTTCATGGTTACAGTCCTACCTGATGGCCCATTTCTACCACTACTGCTTCTTATGTTGTACGTATACACTGACTGCAAAACCAGCAGTCCAACTCATAAATGTGCCTCCCAGAAAACACCAGGAAAAAGGAAGAATTGGCATTCAGGGAAATACTGAGGAAGTCCCAGTGCTGTCCCCAGAGTTCAGCCCTCTCATGATCAAAGTTTTTTGTGCCTCAATTTTCCTCTTATAAAAGAGGGATGATTCTGTTTAACTACCTCATAATCTAAAAATGTTGCAATTAGTTTTTCAAAAAGACAAAATTGTATAAAAGATAAGGGAATAACAGGGAAAATGGTAGAAATCTTGTAATGAAGTAAACTTTGGAAAATCAGAATGACTTTATTATAGCAGAAAAGGATGTGCCAAAAATACACACACTTCACGTTTCTTTTTCGATTTTAGAGGCAAACAGTAGGCAGAAACACTCCTAGTTTTCACATGCCATCAAGAAATTAAAGTATAAGTGTTGTTCCCACAGAACAGATGCAGCACAGTAGAAAGCTGACAATATTTTGCTTTTCCTGCAGCTCAAACTATTTGTCCCTCCAGTTGTGTAACATCCCAGCTATATGGGCATCAAACCTCAGATTATTATGCTACTCCCAGAATAACCAAGCACACACACTAAATATCCAAGAATTGAATGGATCATTTTAATTAATGATCAGTTCATAATTCATTGTGATAGAAGCCCTCAAGGGACTGCTGAAGTTCAGTTTCACTCACATTTATTTCCTTGGTAGACGATTAGGCAGTAACTACGATAATAAGCACATTTTGTTTTCTTTACAGTCCTTACAGATCTCTCTCGAAACAAGGCACTATAATAAATGTGAGTGGATGGTAGGATTCAAACCGAGTTAAAAGAGCAGAATGTTAAAAAGCAGAATAAATGCACAACAGATTTTATTCCAGTCCAACTTAGAACTTTCCTACTGAAGCTTATTATTTTGAATTCAGTCGTTATTTTAGAGATGTTATTTAAGTGCAGAGAGTTCAAACAGCGAGTAAGGAAAGAAAAAGAAGTTACCAAAATACGCCAGTAAGATTCAGGGAAGATCTCTGTGAATTATGGCATCATGTAATAACAGATACAGTAACTTTAATTGAACTTTTACTTTAGCCTCAAATTTATCTCGTGACACAATGCCCTAGGTATGTGTTAAGCACGATCATTTCTGGAAAGATACCTACATATTTGAGAAAGAAAAATTCGATTCAAGGGTTGTACAGTCTGAGTGAGACACTGCTAAGAAATATACAAGGAGAATGGTGTGTGAGAATGAGAGACTGTAAGGAAAGCACAAGCTGTTGGTACAGATTCTTGCCCATTTCCCTTAAGGCACACTGAAAACAACACTGAAGACCCCAAAACGAGGCCACTTTCTGAGAAGAGATGGCAACGTGGGCAAAGATGCACAGTCACTTGTGGGAATAAGAGGACAAGTAAGTACACAAAGACATTGTATGACCTAAAAAGACAAATGAAATTGATATAAATTTTAGTGAATAGCAGAGATGGAGAAAGAAAATCTGAAATGAAATCATTTCAGAAAAAGAAGTAGGAGGATATAATAAAGATACAACTTTGAAGTTACCACACTTTCAGCAGGAGGCTGCACTAGATGACCTCAGGAGCTTCTTTCCAACCTAAATTATTTTATGAATCTAAGATCAAGATGCAAAGGACAGAAGAGAGAAAGGAGATGGAAGTCGGTTTGCGCAGACAACGAACCCGAAGGAAAGTTCTCAGTGAAAGATAAAGCAAGACTAAGGAAGCGTCTGAAAGGTCACTTGACTTCGTCCAGTGATTTGAATTTCTGGATTCAATTTTAGAGACAATGGAAAAAAACTTGTATATAGGTAGGAAAAAACAACAACCTACTTCGCTTTCCATTCTTCACTTTCCCCCGGAAAGAAGTGAAATCCAGCATCCGTTCAGCAACAAAGACACAGCTCCAGGAAGACTATTCCAGCTCAAAAGAATTACAGTGTACTGTTACACTATGTGTCTTCTCCATCTTATATAAAATTATCTGTTCCCTATTGATATGTGCAGAGTATGTTAATAGATTAGATGGCATGATCATATTACTATGTTGCTGCGTGCAGACACAAAATGACCAAAAACTAGGAATTAGAGCAAGTCACAGGCAACCTACATTTTTTGCTTTATGGGATTATTTGATTAGGCATTTACAAAGAAAATTATCCCCAGGCCAGATCTAAATTTGCAGTTTAAAAAGTCAACAAATTCAATGTTTGTAATCAAGTGATCAAGAAGCATTTTCCATATATAGCTACGAGATGCAGTGCTTCCTGCTGCAGAGCAGGGCTGTCAGCCTCAGCATTGTGATCTGCAGCATCCCCTGACCACGTCCACACTGACTGGCTCTACTGATCACAGGAGGATGTTTTGTCCCAGGTCCTAAGGTGGCAAGAATCAAAACAGCTTTGTTAGAGCTGATTTATACAAGCTGAGAATCTCATATCCTGTTCCTTAAATTACCAGGATTCCAGCACTGTGGATGACTATTTCTTACTTGGATTTAGCTCTGGACAGGCTCACGTGCTCTCTCCACCAAAATAATGGCAGAGCACTAAAAATTTTCCTCACCTCATACAAGTTCAGTTCTCTCTGTGCACATTGCAACACAATCTGTAGGACTCCACCACGGGCAGCCCATGATCCAGCTGGCAGGGACATTCCTAACCTACGGCCTGCCATTTCCAACGTCTGCAAGAAGTGGGAGGATANGCTGATTTACACAAGATGAGAATCTCATGTTCTATTCCTTAAAATTACCAGGATTCCAGCACTGTGGATGACTATTTCTTACTTGGATTTAGCTCTGGACAGGCTCACGTGCTCTCTCCACCAAAATAATGGCAGAGCACTAAAAATTTTCCTCACCTCATGCAAGTTCAGTTCTCTCTGTGCACATTGCAACACAATCTGTAGGACTCCACCACGGGCAGCCCATGATCCAGCTGGCAGGGTCATTCCTAACCTACGGCCTGCCATTTCCAACGTCTGCAAGAAGTGGGAGGATACATCTCATTGAATCCTGACATGCTGCATCCAGGAATTCTCTCTCTCTCTCTCTCTCTCCTTTTTCTAGGTATGTATCAGTCAAAACTATCCTGTCACCTATTTCCAGAGAGGAGCGCCCATTGGCTACATTAGAGATCAGTAGCTCTTTATACATAACCATTTAATTTCCTGTTTTCTAGAAGTTTAAATAAGTAAAAGCACATTTCTTCTTCAAATGCACAAATTACTGTGGGGCAACCCAAGCTGGACCAAGGACACCGTAGCTCAACATCCCTGGGGCAGTTGATCTCTCTGCTTAGATCAGTGCTACTCCTTAAACCCGAACCTGAGGACACCTCAAAAACAGGCCCTTGCTTCGCTATCATTTTGCACCTGAACACTGTAGGACTTGGTCCTCCCAAGAAATTAACATGGATAATCATGATCTAACCGTGCGAGTTTTAAACCGAAGTCCATCTTGGAAAGATTTGCCAAAAATTTTTCAGCTGTGTTTTATTTAACTTAAGCCCCAAGTCTCCTGTAATTGTTACTGCAGGACAAACATTACATTTGTAATGTCACAGAAACCCAGGGAATTTTGTCAAACTTCCTTTTCCCGTTCTATTTGCCTGAGAATTAAATACAGCTGACACCTCCAAAAGCAATGCCGAGCATCAGGCTAGACACTGCCAGCCAATAAAGTTGAACAGCAAGTGGCTGACAACACTCAAATTTTGCTTATTGCAAAACGTCACAGTTGAGTGAATGGATGGGGCTTTCATGCCCCAATGAAGCATTCACAGGCTTCAAACTACTGGCATGTGTCAAGATGCTGCAAAATCTAATATTTATAAAAGATACATCTGGTGTGTATTTATTTGGAGCAGAGTAAGGTCTCGTTTAAATTGAATTTGATGCAGAGAACCGGAGATACCCTGTGCCTCACCGTGAAAGCATGTTTTAACCTAAACTCCCTCCATCTATAATGCATGCCACAAGGTGTGAGTCCTCTTGCACATCCAAAAGTCAGAGCATTAATTTTGAATCAAGGCACAGGTGGGAGTCCTGAAGGCCAGAGTGAGACTTCTCATTTCAGTGGGGGTATTTCCAGTCTCAGGCTCCCTGCAAATGATATTACGGAATAAAAATATATTGGAGATTTTATATTGCAACCAATTCCAGCAGCTTTAGTTATATTTTGACTGGCTTTCACATAAGTTGCTTTTCATTTCTTTTCTAAACTGTAATTTTTCTTTCCTCAAAGCTGTTGGCAAAACAATTACATTTACCAGTAACTAATCTAACATTGTCAAACAACAGCAAGATTGACGTGTCCAAACCATGACTTTCAAACATCTTTTTTGATCAGAGAAAAGCTACACAGGCTTTCCTCTGTTTTTATGCTCTTCATAGCACTGTTTAAAGTATGACATTTTCTTAGCTCAATATTGTGCGTGACCTTTCAGATTTCACCTGTAGTTTCGGCAAAAGTGCAATTTTCATTGGCATGTATTGCAATAAATAGTGATGACAAAACTGTGTGTTTCCAATTTAAATCCACTTAGTTTCATTTGGCACCTGCGCTAAACTTTTCGTTACAGCAGAAATTCAAAAACAATGACAGCAACGTAGGTATTTGAGGAGTGAGAGCAACCCTAAAGGGCAAATTTCGCATCACAATCTTAATTATATGTGACTGTTCAGGCTACAAACCTTTTCTCACATGTATGAATAGTCATTAGCACTGTAGCATGTTTGCACTGTATAAGTAGTCGCTGTGTAGGGCAATCCTAGGTTAAATAGCTACTTTCTGTCCCACAGAATAACGTAAATGTCTTCCATACAACCAGTACAACATATTAACAGAATTTCAGGTGTTGCACCTGTTTCTGCACAATCTTTGGCCATATTAGAAAAGCAGAAGCCTGTGGGGAAGATGTGTAGGCCGTTTTCACATATTTTTGTGCAAGTGTGAAACAGCTCGAACAATTAAATGCAACTATAGCTGCTTCTAATCACCTCCTCGATCCTAAAGAGGAAAACTAAGGGTGAATCTGTGAATCTAGTGGTGACAGGCCATCCTGTCTGTGCAGAGGCCAGCTCTGGACCCGCTGGGATCTCCCGTGCTCCCTGCAGTAGAAAGGACAAGTCTCTGCCTCCACAGCTGCCTCGGTGCTGGTGTTGGAAGGACGTTTCCAGGTCCAGGCCCAATGCCCAGGGAGGCCTCCCATGGGCTCGGATGAAGCAGACCAAGCACACCCACCACTTTTCTAGGAGTGCGCCTGTGTTGCTATTGACCCCAGTTGTTCCACAGATGCCGTGACTTCATGGGACACATGATTTTGTCAAGTGAGGACTGTTAAAGCAAAGCTGCAGGTCGACACTTACCTGCTCAACCCCGCAAGTGCCCAGCACCCAGCGGGGCAGCCCCGTGCCTCAGTGTTTCCTTCCGGAGGGATCCGACAGCAACCACGGGTTACACATTCTGTGTCGGCACCGGGAAGGCTCCGTCAGCCTCCTCGCAGCAGCAGGGAGCCCCGCAAGGAAGCGCAGATCCGCGCCCACCGCTCTATACGTGGTGTTTATATATACGGTGTTTATATACGCGGTGTTTAACCACTTGTGATTAAATCACTTTTAATCACTTGTGATTAAACAGCCTCCCCAAAAGCCCGTTTCAAACTCCACTTCAGAAGTGTGGGCGAGTGACCACTGCCTAGAAAAAACACGCGGCTGAGCTCAAGACCTGCATTTATGAGACTACGCTGGACTCATCTGTCCTAGGATGTATTTTTCTCATGTAGCTGCCCAAGATGTAGAAAGTCTTAGTCAAATTTTCTGGCGCTGGGGAGAAAAGAAGTGGAAAAAAAACAATTACACAAGTACTGGTCTGTTGACATTTAAAATGAGACAATGATGAGCATAAAAAATTGATTAAAAAAAAAAAAGCCTGGGCCAGCAACCCAAAGGATCAAAGACAAATCACAATATAGGATGCAACTAATTAGGCTGAAATGCCAACAATGTTCAGGATATCGTTCAAAGTACCCACAGTGTCAGGCTGCTCCCGTGACCCCCGGTTCGAATACGCCAAGGGGAAATGTAGAAAAGGACTGAATCAGATAAGTTAAATACAAATATTTTAAAATGACATTTTAATTTCTACCTCGCCATTTTAACATTTTCAAAATCGTTAAATAAGCATGTCGCCTACTCTCAGAGCAGGGCAAATGTCAGATGTTTGTATGTATTATTCAGCTGAACATTTTAAGCACATAATCCTTCTCATTGCTAAACAGGTGGCATTATTTTATCAGGTTATTTCCTTAAAAGGAACAGCAACTAGAAAACTGCCAATTCTATAAAATAAATCACTGAACCTACTGCCAGTGATAGCCCAGAATCAAATAAAGCTTGAATAGAGGACAGGAACGGTGACACTTAGCCACATTCTCTGCTGTGAGCTCTAACTTTTAAATCTGTTTCAAAGCATTTAGACCCTGAGTCTCCGAAGGCCATTACAGCAAGTTAAAATAAGCGACCAGTGCTGAGCTGCTCTCTAAAAAATGATATTTAAGGCGAGCAAGTATTTGGGCCTTCAAACCTCCACGTGGCAGTGCACACCTCTATGTCTACATCTTTATTACGACAGGTCCATGACACTACTTTCTTAGTAGTAGTTAATTCTACTTTGTACAACTTCACAGATAAAAACAGGTAACGGAGCTCAAAGGAAATGGCTTGCAACCAGGTTGAATGCATTGGTTGTAGCCCACATTTTACCTTTGTTTTTTGGCGTTCCTTGCTGCAGACTTTTGCTGCTCTGTTCCCAATGCTTCGCTGGCAATTATCTGAGGGAAGAAGGATGCCTGATAAAGAAGGATGCCAGAGCAGTAGTAATGCTGCCAGAGATCCGGCCCTTCCGCTTTCAGGAGAAATGTGAAATAGGCATCAACAAAAAGAAACGTTAAATGGCCCATAGCATATTCCACATGTAGGTCCCAAACTTTGCTTTTAGATCTAGTACTTGTTTATGTTTCATGCAGAATTTGTAACAGGATTGACAACCTCTGGGGTTGTAAAGCTTAAGAAAGAAGCTGCTAGCGTTTTTTCTGACTGATGAAATCCTGCACACTGATTCTGCTTTGCTCTATCTGGGTAACAGCAAACGCACATCATAACTGCAGGCGTTGCTTAGGTTTTTGTTGTTGTTGTCACTTGTCACATCAAATAAAAATCCAAGCCCGTGATTTCGGTGAAGTTACTTTTTCTTTTGTGAACATGAGGCTAACACACAGTGAGTTCGGGGCAGAAAATGAAGCCCTGTGTTCATCATTCAGGTATAAGTGCAGCTTTTGCTGCATAAAAATATTGTGCAAAAAAAATCTTCACACCTGTTTTTCAAACACAAATAATACGGGAGCCACTAATGAAAATGGAGACTTTTATGACTTCTCCTGAACCAGTCCCAAACATGACAGTACTTCAAGACGGATTTTTCCCCCAAATGCCACCAATCTCAGTAACTCACCAGCTTTGACGCTTCAAGGAATACTGAAGGTATACAAGGTATATCACGATCTTCTGAAATAATTCACATGGCATAGTTTTTATTGACAGGAATAGAGTCTTGTTATACCATCTGTTTAAACTTCGCCAACTCAGTTTAGACTAACTTGTCTCATTACCTGCCTTATTATCCTTTTCCACATTCAGGATTTGAAAGATCTCACTGAACTGGAGCAGCCTTAGAAAGCACACTAAAATTGCCCTCTCACTGCATGGAGGTAAAAAACTAGGGAAAGTGGGCAAACCTGTATAAGACACCAAAGTGCTTTGAAATTAGAAGACCAAGTAAAGCCCAGACTATACTGAACAGCCACTTAATGTAAAAATTGCAAGTGTTGGGTGCTCTCTGCAGCATTCTCTATATTTTTCTTATAATATATACATATATATATTATCTATATTATAGCATTCACTATATTAAAAAGTTAAAACGACCATTTTACAGCTAAAAGCTTCCAGTATAATACAGCATTGTCATATTATTTTAAGCTATATGCCTGATAAGTATAAAAAAGACAAATCAGATGAACCCATCAAAGAGGAATTGTACCACCAGAAGAATTTTGATATTATTTTTATTTTATAATACAGTATTGGGCACTTTATGGTAATGTGGAGTTCACCAAAGACCTTCACTGACACCACAACTTGGAAGGAGAAAAAGAGCAAAAACAAAAACAAAAGTAAAAAGCAATATCAAAAGCGAACGAACCCCACAGCTCGTTCCTGCACATACACAGCGCTCTACTGATAGTAGTCTAAGACCTGAATTAGAATTCTCGAGATGACTTCAAACAGTAGTCCAGAGGGTGCAAAACATGGATTAAATGCTTAAATTTGATTATATTTCTTTAAATGCCAGTGACTCACTAAATTTATATAGGACAGTCTTAATCTTTTTATCTCCAAATTTATTATGAGTAATAAAAGCTCAAAATGTGCTGTATTTTATGCCTTTCCTATAAGTATTAAAGGACTCATTATTGGCTCTCACCAAAAACATAATAAAGACAATTTTCAAGGGTCATTAATAAGAAGTTATGAAAACCTTTATAGATTTTGGGATACTCAAATTAACTCTGCTTGAGGTTGATGCATTTTGCATAAGCTCCAACACAGAGTAACAAAACACAAACCAAACTGTCAGTTTGCTCTACGCACATCCTCCTTTTCCTCCTCAAAAACCATGAAGAGCAGATAGGATGCAATTGCTTGCAAGTTGCACCAAGACTAGCTGTTCCACAGTGCTTTATTGCCTCCTTCAAGTAATTCAATTTAATTTAAAATAATTCTTAAGGGAAAACTAAAGATTAAAACAAAATGTACATCAATATACAAAGAAATTAATTTACAAAAATTAAAAGAATACTGACAACGTTAGTTGACCTTTTAAGTAATGACTTAAAATAACTAGGGGTGTCACAAACTAAATTTTTAAAATACATGGTCGTCACCAGGAATTGTTACCTCAATGGTGATAATGAAAGGCAATGCTTAACTACACAGATTTTTTTTTCAATCAATGATGCACTAATGATAAACTAAAAACAACAAATTCAAATATTTAACTTCTTCAATTTAAGGGGGTTACAGTTTTTACCATAAATTTTACCTACTTGTTTTGGCTTAGGGTTTAGGCCGTATTATTTTAGTAGAATGTGACAACCATAATTATTTCTAATCATTGGAAATATACATTTGCTTCATTAGAATATATTGTTCACGTTTTTATCATACAAGCATATTTCAATGCTACATGTAATTTTACACATTTCTGAAAGATAGTATGTCAAGGGTCTCCTTGAAAAGCAGATGCACACATTTAACTACTAAATCACTTTGAAACAAAGAGAAATATTGCACAAAATTCACTGTAGATTTGAAAGTCAATACATTCCCCACCCCCCACCCGAGTAGCTCCCTTACTTTTAACAGAAAGAAAAGGTCAATTCACACAGACAAATGCCCACTTACTTGAATTCAACTTATTTTTCAGCTGCTAATACTGCTACTGGACTCTAATGATGAATGTTGGCAGGACTGGCCTAAGCAATAGGTCCAAATGGATGTCTTTTGGAGTACCCTTCACAGCGGTAAACACTGGGGTTCCTCTTAGCTCTGCTGCCTGCTCCGTACTCCTGTGCAGCAGGAAACAGGGATGGCCCCGTCAGCTACATGATGGGGATGGCATCGAGACCGGGCTCCTGGGGACTCCTCAGGCAACTCTGGGAGCTCAGCAGCTGCCTGGCAAGACCCATCAAGAACTTTTGATTGGTCACCAAGTAATGCTGGAAACAGGCAGCGCAGGGAAGGTTTTATACGCTAAAAGGCACTATCTTCTCATTCTCTCGTTGTCAGCCACCTTGAAGGTCACGGATTCCAGACTTACTGGGGTTTATGCCCTTGGCATGAAGGCAAGGGCACAGTCTAATCAACCTACAGCCTGTAAACGATCCCTGACAAAGATAAAAACACCTGAGAGCAGCAAGGAGGAGACAGCACAAGTCACACCTCCGCCCGGGCTGTCTTTGCTGGTGCATTTCTACATTCATCCTCCAAAGATTTACACGGACACCTTGAGAACCTTCTGCCTGCTCTGAGCTTCGCGGTGAAGAACCTGCTTGCCTCGGACGTCATTTTTATTATCCACATTTGTTCAGCTTGGAATTCCAGGCAGCAGGGAGAGGCTGGCTGGTGTCTCAGCAGCCAGGGCAGCCTCTGGCACCAGAACACAACATCCCATCTCCCATAGAATAAAGACCGTCCTTGGCATCTCCCTAGAAAACCTGTCTGGGGCTCCTCTCTGCTGCACAGGGTACTACAGGCAGTATTACACAGAGGGTGCACTTGCAAAAGGGCCTGGTGCTGGCACTTTGCTGATTGCACAAAATGTTTTTTTTTTTTTTTTTCAATTGATTACATGCATAGAGGAAAGATTTTAGATGCTCACAGCAACTCCATTTGACAGCTGCCTCAGTGAAAGATTGTTCTGCAGAACCAAGTATGATTGATTGCAAGTGCAAAAATAGAAGCTGTTTAAAAAACTGGTGTAACTTTTGCCTAGAATTTATGTAGTTTTCAAGGACACAAAGTCATACGAAGCTCACTCAAAAACTTGAGGACATCTAAAGCAGATTTGTGAGATCTAAAATATTTCTCTTTAATATGTTAGGTGGGGTTTTCAAAAGCACCCAGCCTGTCTAAAACTCCCACTGAAGTCTGCGTTAAAATGCCTGAGAGGGGACTTCAGCTGGTGCTGAGTATTTCTGAGGACCTCACCCTTAGCCAAGCAGCAGCAGCGTCACTGAAATGCTAAACAACAAGGAAGGTTTGAGTCACAAAGTCAGATGAGAACCTCTACAACTACAGGTTTCCTTCGGAACAACTCTATTCTTAGGAGTTACGTGACCCCTCTGCATGCATAGAGGTGGCTGGGGACCGTGTGGGTACGCACAGCGCGCCCGTCCCTGCACACCCGGCCGGGCTTCCCGCAGAGACGGACAGCGGGAAGGCTCCGACTGGCACAACGTATCGTCTGTCCTGCCGTCCCACGGCGGGTGCTGCAACGGCAGCATTACTGCTGCCTACACAATTAGGTTGGAATCACTACAACTGAGCTAGAATAATAAACAGGACCCTGAACACTGGATTTGCTCAATGTTAGCATCGCTCCTGTGGACTCCCAGGCTCTGCTTCACTACCCCAATTGGAACAATCCAGAAATCTTTCTCTTCTTCTTGTTCTCTTCTCCCCAAACCAGATGAGCAACATGGCTCATTTCAAGCAGATATCTATGAGAAATTAACTGGAAGATCTTACATTCAAGTCCCAGTTTGACTCCTTAGGTCAAAAATTTATTCCTACGTCAAAGATCACAAAGCTTAATCAAACATTGCTATCTCCATTGTGAGACCCTGGTTTGTCTGAAAAACCTCTCCAAAAAGCAGAAGCCTCCGAAGGAGACAACAGGAGCTTTCTGACTGAGCAGAATTCAGTTCTCACCAGTAGATGGTGATGAAATGTTGACGGTTATCAAAGACATTAGCAGAACTTCCACAAATAAAACCCATGCAGGTATAAAACTCATAAAAAGTACTGGATCTGCACAACATATCTTACTATAGGATCCAATGTGGTAATAAAAATATTACATACGTAGCCAATAGACAGTCTTACACCATCATGAGGACAGAGTAGAACAGTTGAACCGGTAATATCAGTTTGGACTTTTATCTATTTGGTAACTTATTATGCTGTTTAAATAAGGCACAAATACTAGCCTTTTTAAAAGATCACTGATAGTAAGTGGAAAAGATTGTAATATTACAGACACAAAAATGTACCTATTGTTATGCAACATAAGGTGGACTTATTTTTGAACACATACAAGGTTCAAAATCAAAATATATATATATATTATTAAGACTGTAAACACTATGAGCTGCACAAATAATGAGAGAACATGGCAAAAGCACAATAATATATTGATGGCAACTGAACTGAAAAATCATTCTAAACTGAATATTATTTTCCATCTTCAAACTTAGCTGCCTACTTCTTTTCAGTCTGCATTTTCATTTAACGAAACAGTGAAATATTATAGTGGTGCATCAACTTTGAAAGATTCTGTTATCAAACTTTCAATTTTATCTTCCTTACCATAATCATATTAACAGCCACATATATATGCATATATATATATATATATATACATATACACATACATATATATATAACAGGCTTCCTATTTTTTTTTCCAGAAAGGTGAGAATGGGACAATTGATGTGACTCGGGGAGTTCTTTACCAAACTCTCAGGTAAAGCCAGTAGAATTTGTTCCTCCAGATGGGCTTTTTCGAAGAGCATTCCCTGGTAGCATTCCTGAATCAGGCAGCATTCCTGCACTTGTGCATTTGATAGACTCAAAAGTAACTGTAGCCAGAATTTCTTTTTTGTTGTTCTTTTTTTCCCTTAAGACATTAATACTGTTAATTATCTTTAATATATAAAGACAGCAAAATATTATCCTAGATGGAACTGTGGAACTGTGGACAGAAACTTTGCATCACGTGTAGAGGAAAAGAAACGTGATTCTTGAAATTCTAGTCAGCTAAAGGCAAGTACATGAATGAGAATGAGCATGAACTGCTAGAAGTATACAGACCTTTGCATTATGCCTCTTAAACAGTTGGCAGCACTACATTTGGATATTGGTTAGTACTAGCAAAGGAGAAGGATACCCCTTTCTGAACCATTAATATCACCTTTCAGAAAGCATCCGTGAGTTTGCCCTGGGGCTTTCTCATCTTAATAGCACCCCAGCTACCCTGTCTGACCTACCTGATAAGGTCACAGCTAAGATTTTAAATATTTTCATGGTGTGTTTTTTAATAGAGCAAAACAGCTTGCCAAATAACATTTTTATGACGATCAAATTGCAGCTTACATGTTGTGTTGATACATACGACAGGGAAGTCATAAGCCAGCTAAACAGATAGCTCTTTGGATCTTTAGATACAAAACATCATGAGATTTTTGTAGCAACACCGATGGCAGATCAGGAACACTGAGCAGCAGAGAGATTTCTTAAAGATTTGCACTTGTACAACCTTAGCCCTTTCCCTGCACTTCTCAAGAAAGATGAATTCTGGAGGCCCGTCCTCATCCAGGACCAGCACTGGGCCTCCCTGCTTCTCCCCAGACAGACCAGTGTTTGCAACACAGAAACCTAAGGCCGAAACTTTTGCCCTCACAAACCCAAGGTCCTACAGCACTGTGTAGGAAACCTCTTTGGAAGAGCCTCAGACATCACTTCTGTAGCAAGATGGATTCACGCGCTTGGATCAACAACCTTGTAATAAAGCAGCTAAAGGGAACTTTCTTAGCTAAAAAAGAAAATTCATAAATCTAAATAAGGCAACTGATACTAAACTTCACTACAAACTACATCTAGATATCCAAGCACAACCTGCTCTAACTCCTGACCTCACTACCTTGCTCACTCAAGCCTGTGCCCAGGATTAGCCCAGGTATTCAGAGGGAAAAGGAAAGAAAGCAAAAGAGGTTTGCATCAGTTAAGAGGAGAAGAACATTCTTCTCTGGCACAGTTTTCTTTATACCCTTATGTTACTTGCCAGCTGCATCGCAAATACCCTTCAAAGCTGACACACATCATCTAGCAAAGCTTGCTTCCCACCTTTCCTAACCTGAGATATTTTGGAGGAAGGAAAGCATGGAAAGGTGAATGGAGGAAATAAGGAAGGGGAGATAAAAACAGAGATATTCCTTACAGTAGCAGGAAATAATATTTTTAGATTCTAGATATTCTTCAGGAATGCTGCCTGAGGAAGGATAAACACTCATTTGAAGTACAATCCACATCAAGTCCATGCAATTTCCTTCACTGATTCTGGAAAGAGATTTTTGAATGCTCGGTTTGGCTAGAATGAGAGTTGGATATATGCAGTCTCTAGCTGAATTCATTATTTTAATTTTCTAGTGTTACAGGTAATTTTCAGTCACGATTTTTTAATAACTTAACTAAATATGATTTCTAAATTATACTAATTCAACCTACCCCAAATAGGTAGCTATTAAAAGTCATAAGATGACTGTTCAGAAGAGGCACAAATCAGCTTTCAAACACTATTATTAAACTGTAAAAAATAAAAAGTAATAAAAATCTCTCAATTCCACTTACATTTTCCTTTCTGAAAATTTTTAGACGAAAGAGTCTACCTAGGGAAACTGGACAGTATGTCTTTAAAGTGTCTTAGTTGTAAACAGAAGTTAATAAACTTCACATTATAATTCAGCACTTCATGTACTTTACCGAAGAGAAAAGCATGCACTACCTTTCCGAAGTCTGGAAGACAGGGCCACAGTTTCAGTTTGCAGTAAATTCCAAGGTATATTCACAAGCGAATCTTTAAGCTAAAAAAGCATCCTTTTTTTTTCCCTTTGCTGAAGCAAGTTCTTGTTATGGAAAATCATTATTGCTGTTTTGCACATTTGCATTCATCTTCTAAGATAATTAAACCTTTCCTCAAAAGATTAAGGCAATTACTCATTACAAATATTAACATTTGTACATTACAGAGAAATCTAGATTGTTCTGTTCATTTCATGCTTAATTGGATTAATACAGTACCTTCAAGACCTGGTTATCTTTCAGATGAGAGCTTTCCTGCTGCTCAGAGGAAGTAAATGCTAGTAAGCACCATACACCGCTGTATTTTTTAATACACAGACTAACTAGTACCTGATTTAAGAGTGCATTTATATATTTAGTTCCATTTGGTGGACTCAACTACAGCTAACAAATGAAGTGGGTAAACACAGAAGCTGATGTCTCAGTGGCAGAAAAGACATACTCAACTGAATTACTCCTATCATCGAAGATCTCATTCCTTTTTCATCTTTTGGTTGTTATGTTTATGGAGTTAGATGGAGTCCTGAGTAGTCCCCCTTTAACTTCAGATGGGACTTAAGTTTCTCTTGTCATAGTTTCCTTGTGTTTTATTTCCACTGCTGGATAAATTATCTTTTGAAATATTTAAACCATAATGAAAAGCAGAAGTCAGTTTACATAACGATACCACTTCTTGAAGAAGGCCACCCTCCTCTGAAGTTTCATTTCCTTCTTTCCCATCTTTTTCCCAAGGGACCAGAATGGATGGATGTTGAGCGAGACTTGCTGGGAGCTGAGCTTCTGAGGTATTGCTTAGTGTTGCATTCTGCTTTGCATACTTACAGGAAGGGTACCCTGCTTGGCAATCTCCTTGAGAAGCAAACTGGGCACTTGATCGTACTGGAGACGGGGACGATACGCAACCACGAGAGACTTTCATCTTGTCAGTAATAAAGGTTTGGTCACTACTTTCTTCTTCCAGCTTTGAGAGAGATTCTCTATGGCCACTAGAAGAAATTTGCTTCCTTGGTGATGGAGGGAGTTGTTTCCCATGGAGGACACTGTCATCCTGACCGAGATTCCAGTCTGCTTGGTCATTACTGCTGCAGAGCAGGGTGAGGTTGCTCTCACTAGGTGCATTAGACTTGTTCTGAAACAAAAACCACACGTACACAATTTATGTCACAGTAAGCATCTCTTCACGGGCATTTTTGAAGCAAATATTTTAACAGATCTTTGGTTCAAAAATCATGGATCTCTTTTGGGGTTCACTGCTATAAAATAGCAATCCCAGGAACAACATAAGAACAAGCTCTTTGATACTTCTTTTCTACCTTTTTTTATCCTCAGAATCGCCCTTTGGACAAATAAAGCAGCTCTGTCTCAACCGTCCGTTCTGTCTTCGGCTAAGCAGCTTTGAGAGTGAACAAAGACAGTCTGGGGGTTTGTACCGTAATGGGAGAAGGAACTTGACTAACAGTAAAACCAGATGGTATTTCATCTTTGATTTAGTAACTATGCCAACTTTTAACGTTAAATCTTAAAAATTAAGATTAAATTAAGTCAAACAAAAATGGACATTTTATTAAAGTGACCCCTATGTGACACTCCTCATATAAAAATTTAAAGTATTTCAAATGTTAGCACGAGAATTTGCTGTTGAAGTGACATCCTTTCTACTACAGGAACCCCTTCAACAAAAGCACATATTGAACAGCTGACTTCAGCTAGGCCTCAGAAACGCTAATATTTTCTGGCTCATACTGCTGCAATGGTTTGGTGAGAGTTTTAAAGCTGCAGACAAGAGCTCTGGCCAACAAAGTAATCTCCTTATATTAGGGGTCCTGTGCAATGCCACCTAAGGAAGACTCAAGGAGCCCTCTTAAGCAAAGTCACTTGCAGGGTAGCTTTGGAATATTATTCCAACAGTCTTTCAATTGCAATTATGGATTCCATAGACTCCATAGCTTAGTAACGTTAGAAATATCACTTTATTAGTAGGCCTAGTTTAACAATGTGAGTTGAAAAGGGAAAGAGAGAGTTTCCGAAGTGCATAAGACTAAAATCTTAACTTATTAAATCACAGCTCTAAGCTACGATGACTTGTAAAGGAAAAAACATTCCAAGATGACTTGGTAAGCTGGAAAAAAGGCATAAACAATCTCTTGGCTGCTGAAAATCCATCAAGCAGCTCTCAGCATGAGTGTTTTGGAGCAGAAAGAAGGTATGCTTGCAATCCCACAGAACATTCTGCAGTACTTGGGCCGCATGTTCAGATCTCACAAGTAGAAGATTCCACTAGAAACAGACTGGGGTTTTTTATCAAATGAAAGTAGAAGACTAACCGTGGTCTTGTAATCGATATCATCCATTGATCTAAAAAAATCCAGGCTCTTTGCTCCTGAGAGCTTTCCTTGATCTGAACTGTGTGTGCTCAGTGTGTCCAAAATTTCCCCGAGCAAGTCCATTTCTCCTTGGTTCTGGGGAGGTACTCCAGTTTCACCAGAATCATCGCTGTCATAAAGGTAAGCAGAAGCTTCCTCACTGTCTTCTGAGGATAACCTGAAGACATTAGATAGGAATATTAGATAGGATAGGAGATTAGACAGGAACAGAAGAATACTTTATTACAGCCACTTTTGAAAGTAAGAAGAAGAATTCACTCTAAAGACTTGAAAACAAACCCAAGTCAACCCAACTTTTCCTTTTGCTCAGCAGTTTCACCTTAAGGTAGATGTATGATACCTAGGCAAATGCAGCTACCATTAGTTGATTTTCCTGTCCTCTGTCTCCCCCCTAACCATTGTAACTGTTATTCTGAGTCACTCTTAATATACTTTTCCAAATCTTCCCACCAAAATGTCCTCTTTTCCTTTGATCTGATTTACCCAGCAATTCATATCTGCAAGGACAATTAGTGATTCTGCTTCTTGCCATTTTCTCTTTCATTCCTTGCACTACCCTTATCTCTCACCCACCACTGCAGTCCTTCCCTGCTTAAGCCTGTTCAGAAAACTACTATAAAAGTTGTTTCTACAGCTCACTGCTTTGATATTTCCCTTTTCTCTTTGCATTCTTCACTAGTTCCATTTTCTCTACCGCATCGCTCTTATGCAGCTTGTCTTGGCTTTCAAGGTCCTTTACTACTTATAGCCATTTACTCATCAAATATCATATCCTGTCTTCGGTCAGGGAATAATGGCAGCCTCAACCTTTCAAAATTTTCCTTTAATTCACAGGGAATTAAAGGCAAGATTTGGTATAGAACTCAAAAGTTCTCTTCCAAACTCATTGCCATAACCATCACAGAAGACTTGAAGAATGGATGTGCTGAAGTGACTGCCATTTCAGTTACATTGATTACCTCTCTCTCTCATACATACACATATATTTAAAGAGATTTCTTACTTGCTTGTTCTGTCCATTCCATCATCATCTTCATCCAGTGCAAAATCATGGTTACTGAGATGCTGGTTAAAACGTGTCTGTGGGATAGAAGACTAACATTGCAATTTTTGTTTATTTTTATTATTTTGTTATTATTGATGAATATTTGACCCTTTATTCACTTAAAATTTCTGAGCACTTGATGAGGACTACTACACAGTGATCAAGTCTTTTAAAGATTTTTATAAGAGGAACTAAAATCCTCACACACCCCCAATGAAAGAGCAAAACTGTATTTTTCTTAACTGCCTTATGCAAAGTTCAAAGATTAGCACAAACAAAAATGTGGCCATTGGAGGTAAAGCATCCATCTATTAGCTACTCTCTCTTGCAAGCACATTAGCACAAAGCACTGTGGTCTACTAGATTCTGAAATATTTTCCAAGTTTTGAAGCCAATGTGGTGTACTCAGAATGAAGAAAAATGGATTTTTGGAGGAGCAAATACAAAACATTCAGGAGCTGCTTTACATAGCTATATTTATGTGGAGGTGTTAAACAGAAGTGCAGAGTAAATAACGTGCCAGCTCAAAAACTAAGAATGCCCGTGAGCAGGATCGCTTACTGTAAATCTGCAGATCCCTCACAGCTTGTGTACACTCACAGCATCCCATGGGAAGCTGCTGCAGAGCAGTGGGTGTGCTATAAATTCATACACTACCATCCTGAGTCATTAGCCTGCTTTAATCACGCTCTTATTCAGCACTCAGAAGCAGGCTGAAGATTTTTACTGTCCTTTAAAAAAGGTCTCTATTTCAAACAGAATGTTTAAGTCAGACATTTTAGTTACTTCCACTTCACAAGACTACCTTAGATTCTGTGCATTTCTAATCCTTGCTCTGTATTTAAAACACAAACACTAACTACACAGGCAATCAATCTGCAGAAGAGATTTTGAACCTTGGAGAACTGGCCATAATTTAAAGACATATGGATGAAATTTGTGCAAAGAAAAAACGGCGTTAGTTAACTTTAAAGAAAATCATACGCTAGTAAAAAGAAGTCCTACTGCCCATATCTCATTATGTAGCTCACCAAGTGCCTAAGCCTACAACAAGGCCCCGATAGTGAGGAAATGTGGCCTTAATTTCAGACGACAGGGAGCTTGGAAATCTCGTATAGTGAGGATTTCAGTATGTCACCTATTACAGATGTTATCAGTGTTCTACATGGACTTGGACACTGTCTGCAATTTCTTCTCCATTATTGTCAGGACCATCTCAATATACACTCTTTATAGACTGACGTATTTTCTCTTGTTCACCAAGAGAGATTTTAATTAACATAGAAAGTTTTGATAACACTTTTTCTATTCTTTGTGCATTGCTTTATCACCAAGTGAAAACATGTGGCTCAACGCCTAAAAGCAAGTAACAGCTGACAGGAACAAGAGAATTAGTATAGCATTAAAAACCAGGAGAGAACCTAGACTGAGCTTCATGCTGAAACAAAGGAAAAAGGATGAAACACAAAACACAGAGAATCAAAGGCAAATGGAATGCTGATATTTATAATGCATTTTAGAGATAAACACATTTTAGAACATACTCTCCATTGACTTATCCTTAGCTCAGCAGAAAGGCAAAAACAAAATTCATATATAATATCATGGAAATAGGGCCAATTAAAGAAGTGCTGTTCGGTGAGCATAAAAATGGGGATATTCCAACTAAATCAAGTAAAACTATTTGAAATAAGTCATCATAACGTATGACTTATGTGATTATTATCTCTCATACCAAAGTAATCATCTCATTCTTGGTCCACACTATGCTAAATGCAAGCTTTTTAGCTATTCCTTTCATTGTCTTCTGTTAAATTTGTTTTGTAAATTCAGATTTCCCCACAGCTTTGTGAGCTCTTTGCATCACTACTACAGGAATCAATCACATTGTGGCATGCAACTAAAGAGAAGGCAAACCACTCTGATTTAATGGATATTGTTAGTTATCTTAATTACCGATTACTGTCACAGTGACAGTCACTATTTTCAGTTTAAAAGCTGCTGTTTTAAGTATTTATCTTCACTGGGGCAATTAAAATATTTTATTTCCAAAACACTGAGACCTCATGGCCTCCTCGAGGAAATGCTGACTGACACATGACACACATGGCATTCATTTAAATAAAAGCCCTAATCCTGCAACTGACTCCTGGACAGCAAAACCCTGGACCGCTGCCTCATTTGCTTAGAGCTGGCACCAGGTTTAGGTGTTGCCGCCACAAATATTTCTACTGATGGAAAGGCAGGATTTTCAGCGAGGGAAGCTTCTTTAAAAACAAAACTACAGACATTTGTTTATCTGCAGATGGATTAATTTTGTCAGCAGAGTAAAATCCCACAAGGTATCACTCACTGGTTTGACAAAAGCTCAAATAAGGTTTCAAAGAGTATAGATGTCAAGTTAAAAAAAAAAAAGTTGCATTTTTGAGAATTAGAAACTGAGTAAAACTGATGAGGATTGGCAAACACCACAGGCATAAGTTATCCTTATTTTTGCTCCTTTGAGCATTTACTGACAGCGTTATGTAAAAGTGCATTAGCGAAAGCAGGAATAACATAATACGAAGGAGTATAACAAAACATATGCCTGTAAGCATCAAAATACCATATCTTCTAGTCCCCGATGGGTCAGATTCTGTCTTTGACAAAGTAACTTTTGTTACTGATTTAAATGTTTAGGGGTATAAAATCATAAAGGGAGATTTTCAAGAACTAAACTAAATAAAATAGGATTTACATATGAAGAAAGGGAAAGGGGGAGAAAAGGAAAATATCTGGCTGTAAATAATGGCATTCTCTAGAGTTTACAGCTCTGTGAGCTGGCCACTGAGACAACAAGCAACACATGTTTTTGAATAGATGACTTTCCTATAGGAGCTGTAATAAAAATAACTGCAAGGGAGATCTGTGTCCAGACAGCTTTGCAGAAAAAAAAAAAAAAAGGAAAAAAAAAGAAAGAACGAAACTCTTAATAAATTCCAAAAGGAGAACCATAAATCTTTTTCAGTGCTCCACTAGGCAAAGTGACATAGTATGTGCACCTGCAAATGCTGTCAAAGTCATTTAAGAAGTCCTTCCATTACTTATGTACCCTGCTGTTTGCAGTTATTTAAGCTTTTAATTTCTGTCTTTTCTGCATTTTGAAGTGTGTAACCTTTTTTATACCATTTTATGAAAAAAAGGACAGGACAGACTTCTGTTTCCTTCCTGATCAGCATTCTAATAACAACCAGACCACGTCAATTTATTACCCCAAGAAGTGATATTGTAACACTCCTTTCTTGCTGCACCAGAACTTTATAAAGTCTTAACAGACTGCTGTCATGCCTGTTTCTAAAGCACAAAGCAACAAGCTTCTTAAAACTACTTAATTTTCTGCTTCTTTCATCCAGTTTTGCTTGCATAACCAAAATGCAGTATTTTGCATGTCCGCTTTACCTAAACATATTGCCTATGCAGCTGCAGTTAACGTTGCTCACAACGGAGCCAGCAAAAGCAGAGGACAACAGCAGAGATAGGGCAGAACCATTGAAATGGGAATAGTTAACAGTTCTCTTCTGCCCCTTAGTAGCCTAGTAAATGTATTTCTCTGGCATAAAAAGTTTAAAAATGTAGATTAAACTAGAGAAACAATGATAAAGGATCTAAATGTAAGATAGTTCCCTTCTTGATTGGGCATGAAAGTCAATCCTGGAAATGTCAGCTTTTTATTTAAAACTAGACCTTTCAGAAGCCTAACTTTCTGGAATGAGTGCTCACTGATCAGTACCAAGGCAGGAAGTTTAATAAGGCTGCTGCCATTAATTGTCCTTGAAGTGAGAAACAAATAATCTTTTGATAAATGGCAGCACATATATAATTTCAGATTTACCAAGTACTCAATACATCAACACATATGGAGTTTTAATAAAGGAAAAATACCTAGTATGGTTTAAATCTATGACATACTGTTTCCTTTTTCTTAGCATTTCAAGATTGTTCATTCACTAAGAGAAAGCAAAAGAAAGAAAAGCCCACAGTTATTTATGCTCCAATATTTTATTTTACCTATCCTCCGCCAAAAACAGCAGCCACAGACATAATTATGGCTTCACCTCCATCCGGGAGGCAAAAGATCTCTCAAAGTTACTAGTTAAACACAACCCATTGCTTCCTTTTCAGTTAAAGGCTGTGAACTCAAGTAATGGGTAACGAGATCACAGCAAAAACTTCCCATTACTCTCCATGAGAGGCGAGACCGATGCAGAAAGAGGGGAAAGAGAAAAAAGGGCATTACAGTTAATAAACTTTCTCCTCTTGGAGGCCTCTATTTTTCTGGACTGTCATACAAAGAGCCACCCGCTTGATTAGAAGTGCATCGTGGCCTAGCCGTGAGCTAAAGGGACACCAACAGGACAGGTGCAAGAGTAATTCTGGGAGAGTTTCTAGAGAAAGTGACTCTTCAAAGTTTAATTGGGTGCTTTTGCTCACAGAAAGTAGCAGAGAAAGTAGCAAAGATAGTGTTTTAATATCAGAAAAGCTGCCCTGCATACAAATCAAGCTACCATCTAAGGTGCAATAATGCTGTAAGTTTGTGTTTATAACATGAAACTCATGGATAACTTCAAAACTATTATTATATGTTAAAAAAAAAAAAAATCTTTCTAGGACAGATCCCCAATTCAGATGTATAGCTGATGAATCTGAAAAAACCCAGAAAGCTGCTGGGAACCCCTGCGACTTTACACCATGACGTGTGACCCTGTTAATTAAAACAAAAGGGGAGCAGATGCACACAGAAAGCAGATCCCAACGGCAGAGAGTTGGCCTTTCCTGTGACGTTGGAGAGCCTGCAAGGACAGAAACTGCTCCCAAATGAGTTCCACGCCACGGTCATTTAGAAACTGGTAGAGAGAGCACAGAGACAGTTCTGAAACGGCAAGGAACCTGCAATGCAATAGACATCTTCACTGGTCAACTTCTGTGAAGTCAATGGAAACACATTAGTTTCAGTGTTGAGGAAAGATTTATTGCATTAATGATTCTAGATCTGTTAGAACCTCAGGCATGGAGAGCACAAATCTATCTATCTAAGCTTCTTAGATAATATGTATGTTGTCCTCCTTAACACAGATGGCATTTGAATATTTTTAATACTTTTTTCTTATTTTTCAAGGATTAAACATGCTTTTGCTCATAAACAGTAACTGTTTTTTTTCCTTCAAAACAGCAGGTAAAGTTGCATTTTCCCTGGAGAAATACAAAGCCCTTTTTCAGGAAGTCCACACCATCTCCCACCACCCAAACGAGGCGCAGGCCACACGCTGCCGCCGTTGGGCATCTGCTCAAAATAGCCGAATCTCCCTCTCTCTCCTCAATTCCACAGCGACCACAAGCTATTCTTAGCAACGACGCTCGTTTTCAGCTGACACACGCGGTGGCACCAGGCCACGCGTCATCCTCACTGCATCAGAGCGGCCAATTCGAAGGCCGCCGGACTTCACGTGTCGTGGGCACAAGCAAAGTGGGCGCTTTTCAACCAGGGCTCCTGAGGGAGATTTTCACTGCTCTCCAACATGGAGAGGCAGAAGCTGTTTTGTAAGCAACTTACTGTGTGTGTGAATCTGATTCACAGAATTTCCAGTTATAAAATCTAACAATGAAAAATACGGTTTATTTTTCCTTTTTGATGGTCATTAGTGCCCTAGGAGCAAAGGGAAACCATGGAACAGGTTGCAGAAGGGAATAAGAAGATAACAGGGAACAGGTTCCAGTGTGGTACACGCACAAATGCACTGGAAAGGCAGAAAAGGCAGTTTGATTTTGAGGTACCACGAGAATAAAGGGGCCAGGCCCTGGGGAGAATAAAGGGGCCAGGTCCTGGGTGCCATGTGCTACCTTAGTGATTTGGAACAGCTGTAAACCCAGTTATTTCACTGAAACATTATCTATTAATATACCTAACATTATCTATTAGTATAACTGCTACGCAGGCAAAACAAAAACATTACGGTTCAATCAGTTTTTCAATTAAAAAGTAACTCAGATCCTTACATGAGCACAGCTGTCACGTGCTAATATCACAGCTAGAAGGACTGCTCGGAAATCACATATGGCTCTTTTCAAAGGAAAGACTTTCAAAAAAAACCCAAACATGCTAAGCAGATAATTCAAGTGACCAATGGTAAAACATACAATGGGATGTTATCCCCAGATGACACAACCATCACAGATGCTCAGACTTCAAGATTTGAGGGAAAACACTCACTATGGCAAAACTTTAGATATACGCACTGATTCGCACTGAACCCTGTACATCAAACTAACAGACTTGGACCAGGCAACCTGCGAGAAGCTCTGCTTGAATCGTCACACAAACAAACCCACTAATCACAGCTGCAAACAAAAAAGATGGCATTCAGGAAAGGTGACACCAGGAATACTTCCATCCACGACTGCCAAACAGAAAAGTTACTTAGCAAACACAAATCCTTCCTGCTTGCCATCAGTAGTTCTCTGTCCAGGTGGAGAATGTCTTCTTTACAAGGCACTGGGGAACACAGATGTAGGGCACTGAGATTCGGATACTCTTCACTAAGTTCAGATACTTAACTTTGGTGTCTAAATTAGAATCTCTAGAGAGTGTAGAGCATGAAATAGGTACCAAGAAAATACAACCTGGGTTTTAGGTAGGCTGAAATGTGCTTTGGTCATGCATATCTCTCTCCACTTACTGTAGGAAAAGCCTAGGGTAACACTACTGCTAACTTCAGCATTTCAATAATGTGTCTAAAATTAGATGGGTTGAATCTAAGGTTTCACATTGTGAGAGGCTGAGATCCCTGCAGGAGAGGCTTTTCCTGTTTCTTCTTTCTCTCTCCTTTTGCCCCCAGCCAAACTTTATACTTCTTTAAATGAACTTTTGAATATTTTGAAATGAGCTCTTGCGGCTCCTGTGAGGCGCAGCCAGCTCTGTCCCGTTCGTCGGGGCTCAGCAACACAAGGACACACAGCACATGAAGGCAGAGGGTACTGCTGGAACACTAACATGTCAATAAATCCTCTTGATGAGAAACTTGATACAGTTACTTCAGTTCATAGTCAAGGACAGAAAGCTGCTTCTCGTTCTGAAGATACTTCCTGAAAAAGCATTTCTCTTTCAGATCTTTTAGTAAAAAGAAAACTTTGTATATGTGACAGACTGGCTTGTTTGTTTTTATGAGGAAGGCCCTCAGAAAGGCTGCCTTTCTATTTGCTAGTTCCAGATTAAAATAGGTTATATGATACCTGAAACAGGCATCTGCCACATTTTTTACTTATCTAGAAGGTCTCTCAATTGGATAAACCAGAGGTAGATATGCAGGTGACTTTGCTCTGAAACGCAAAATATTCCAAGAAATGACAGCAAAAAAAAAATCCCCCGCAATTTCCTGACTGCTGTTGTATTTTTCCCCTCTTTTTGAGACCTTTGGAAGATGAGTGATGAGGGGAGCGCGCGGGTCCGGGCGCTGCAGCCCTGGCAGCAGGAGGGGCGGCTGCAGGCGCAGCGGGGAGGCATGTGCAGAAGGGACCACACAAGGGACAAGCTTAAAACCGTGGTGAGAAGGGATCCGGAGCAGGGAGAAAACATGGATTAAAAGATTGAAATAAAAGGCAAAAGCTTTACATGCAGCCACTGATGGTACTTGGAGACAATACCTGCCCGTAGCGGGGGGTAACTATCCCTCTTCTTTATGGTGTCGATTCCCAAAAATAAAAATGCACATGATACATAAAATCCAAATCATATTTCAGTTTAAAAACATGCAGATGGGGACGAGCGGCTTCCTGCGAGCTCCCCTGTGCGGGGCCGTGGCGGCGGCGGCCGCGCGGGGCTCGGCGCCGCGAGAGGGCACTCGCGTAATCCGCAATGCCCTTCCTCGCTGCCTGCTCCGCGCCTCTAATTAACAGGGAAAATGACTGTTTTGCAGGATGAAGAGATCTTACTTGACACACCGAGACAAAAGATTCTTCTCCAAATTAAAGGTAGCTAACGATATCAACAATATTTTCAAATTATACCACATTAAGCAAACATTTTCTGTAAAATACAGTTCTGAAGTAAGCGTCAGTTAATTAGTAGATTTTCTTTAGCTGAATGTGAAACACATGATTATATTAGGCATATTTAAGAACTATAAATAAAAAGCTATTTTTACTGTTTATGACATCTGAAAATTGGTAGTATTTTTAACCAACGAGAGCGATATCGATCTCCATCTCTTCATCTCCAACAATACTAGTTGTATTTTCTGAGGACACCAGGCACGGATGTGGTAACAAATATTATCCAAATACAAATGCACATAAAGGCCCTCAATCAAAGCTTCATTTCTAGATTTTTTGAGTCATTCCCTTATACAGAATAAGCATATTCAACACTGCAGGGTCACAAGCATCTTCCAACCTTTTCTCTTTCTGGAAAAAAAAAAATAAATAAAAAGTCTTCCTAACAGCTCACTCTCATCACCTTTTCCAGGTTAGGAGGCTAATCAGTAACTGGACGCCTTTGTAGCTGAAGATTATGTCATTTATTTTACTGGCCATTGTAGGGGTATTGATAAATGGGGCACTCCTGAAGGTAAGGTTATTCTGAACACATCTCCCTGCCTGACACTTGTTATCTTTGTTGAACAGATGCCAAGTGCACCTACTGCAAGCTGAATTACACGCTTTCTCGTTGTTAGGAGATACAGCAATAAATCTCTAAAAGCTACCTTCCTTTGTGATATACTTTTACAAAAGGGAGGAAAAAAGTGGTAATTATCCTCTGTTCAGGAATACTAAGAAAAAAGTTTGCACAAATTAAGCCTGTATTCCCTCATGCAAATTGCTTCTCTAACAGCAAATATTTCACAAACATTTTAAGACAGCATATTTAAATCCTGCAGAGTCATGGGCCACAGTCACTTGGCTACCTCAATATATGAGCACTGAAGTCGTGCTGAAGCCCATGGAGTCCTGGTAAAGCCAAAAGCCTCGGTTTTCATTATGGTTGCAAGTCAAGGCATGCCTAAAGGTACAGATATTACACACATTTCCTTAGAGACACGGATTCACTGCTAGCTTATTAATTATAAAATGAACTTGTGGCTGTTACTCGGTACTCTGCAAATCTGCAAGAATATTTTATTAGCCACTAAATACATTAGGACTATTTAAATCCTGAAATGCTATTCTTAATAAGTCACCCTCTCACCTGACGGTAAATTTACAAAGATCAAATAATGACACCTCAAATAGGCCTTCCTGATCTTCTACCTGTGCTCTTAACAAAGATGCTCTTTTTTTCAATGTATTTAAACAATTTTGCAGAGTTCTCATTGCATTTAGGCCCATGTCTGCCCAGAAATCTGCTTCAACTGGTTGTACATAATTATTAAGAATTAAAATAGATTATGCAAAACCAAGCATCTATTTTAACAGATATATTATCAAGCCTCCTTAATAATTAAAATAACTCAGCAATATAGTGGCAAGATGCTGCAAAAAGAACTGAAGTAAGCTCATGCTCACGTGGGTTTTCATTTTAATAATTTTAGCTGGAAATTTCTTATAGATGATATGTATCTAATCCACGTAGACATATCAGAGACATATTAGATTTAGGCATGAAACAGTTAACAGCAGTGCCCATGCCAAGGTTTTAATAAGGCTTAACAATAAAAAGCTTCAATCCACCACTTTCACTAGATTTTGTTGTTGTGGTTTTCCCTTGCTTAGGGCAATCCATCTGTTAATGTTGACTTGCAATATAGTTAAGCTCGCACACATATAAAAAGCCTAGAAGAGCTAACCTAAGCAAGAGGAAGCCGAAACGCATATTAGAGAGGGAGGACAATTCATCTTAGGCACAGATTAGTATTTTGTGTGCTGGCTGCGCGCATGCACACACGCATGTACGAGTGCAAGCGGGTTTTCTTTATTTAGGAAGGACTTTCAAAACGCAAACTATAGGAGAGCAAGCTGTTCACTACAGTTTGCAATAACACGTTTAATTATTTATCCTCCGATTAGGTTTTGACAGCTATTTTGCATGCTGTAATTTGTTTTGATTTACTGTTAATTTTTTTTTTAAAGTCTATTGCAGGTCTGGCAAAAAAATATAATAAAACCACCATGACAGCAGTGATAAAGCTTAGTAAATATTCATTGTTAAAAGCGGCTCTGCACTGTGACCAGTGCTGGTATTCTCCCTGGGCCAAACTGGCCTTGTTTTCAATAAAACTAGAGAGTATCCTTTCCCTTGAGCCCTGTTAGGCTGAGGCTGCAGTTGGAACTGTCATCTTCACACAAAAGCGAAGGGGTTGGGTTTTACAAACGCAAAGCCTAATTGGGAGATCTTCATGGCTGTACCCTTGACATTTATTAAAGCCTCATCAACAAAACAGGAAATAACCGTACTAATTAGCAGAGCCGCATACAAACTACTATTTGCTGGGGTAAAAAGCAGATTCACTTTCTATAGTAAAAACGACCCTTCCTCTCAACACCCCTTTCCCCCCCAAATATTACTATGAACCAATCATCACAATGGTATTTGGAATGAGTGGAAGAATCTTCTGTATTATATACAAGGATTTAAATTGAAAAACATTCTGTAATATTTCAGGTAATTATTAGCTGGTATTTATGTTCAATTCTTTCCCAGCAGTGAAGAAGCAAAAGCTCAATGCCTGCAGCCAACATGAAGCAAAATTTAATACCAAATTCTATATAGACTTGTTATTTAATATTTTTAGCATGGAAGGAAGAAGAATAACACACAGAATTACACCTTTTATGAAAGTAAGACCACCGTTATCGTTTGGTTTTGTTTTATTAGGTTTTTTTTGAGGTAATCAAATATATTAATGTCACAACTGAATAGCAAGTGAATGTTTTAAATATTTATCAAAGTGCAAGAACTAGTGTGTAATTGTTAGGATTGTCCTTACGCTGCTACAGCCAGCCACGGGCACTCTTTTAGAAAGCTGGGAGAAAGACTCAGCTGCAGAGGAGAGTTGCAGGAAAAAAAGATTAAATCTGACGACACTAACAGCACAAAATTCACTCGTTTTAAACTATATACGTGGTATGAGATTAAACAGTCTTACAACCACACACTTGTGAGAATACATGTATTTACATAAACATAGACTTTAAAGTCGGCACCTAGGCTTGCATTTTTTGCTTATGCAAATACTTAAAAGAACCAAAAGAAGAGCAGCAAAAGCAGACTACCAGTTTTTAGAAATATCTCGCCTCGTTTGCTTTAGAGCAGGGAGGCAAAAGCGGGAGCAGCCTGAACGAGAGGCAGGAGCCGCCGCGCAGCCCCCGCGCGCTCCGGCAGGAATCACAATTTGTTCCTTCTGCCCACTGGGCTCGAGTGACATTCAGAGCAGGGCTGGGGAGAAGACACAGGACCCTGTTGGCAGCAGGGTGAAACACGGGGCCATTAGCAGCACAGCCCTGCTAGTAAACAAACTCTGTGGATACACGCAGCCGTACGCATAGCTGTGCAACTACTGATGTGCACGCATCCCTGCACGCGTATACGTACACACAGATCCGCATACTAAATGGTATGGTTTACACTCCAGACCATGCCTTCGTTCCAAAAATAAAGACCCGGCTGGTAGAAATAAGCAGGATAATATGAAAGGCCACAGCAGTATATCGCTGCATGAACATAAAACCACACAAAGTTCAAGTGCTCTGTCAGAACACAGGCCTGTAGAAGAAATATTAAATTGTACTGAGATAAATTTTGTTTTTTTTTTTCCTCTGTGTGTGTACCTAGACTCCTATAGAAATTGTAAATAAGGTGAAATAGCCGGCAGGACTACGAAGTAATAAATTAGTAAATCACTGCAGATTTCTTCAATAAATGCAGTCCATTAAAATTCACTTGACTCTTAAGACGCATCTGTATTATACATTCACAGTGATACATGCAACTGCAGATTCACCTACACTAATTGTATAGATGTTTTATAATGCATTAAAAGCTTTTCAGAGCCTCAAGCTACCAAATTACATTGATGGGGGGAAAAAGTTGCTATATATTAAAATAATAATGTTCTGTCAGTTATCTTTTTATTTTAAGAATCTATTCATGTCATCAATGTTAACTCATACATTCTGAGTTGTCTGTCTTCTCTCTCAACTCTCAATGAAGAAATTCTACTGTACACAGATTCTTCGATCATAAGCATCATATTTGTCTATATGTGAGAATATACTGAGCACACAGTACAATTTATCATTGACTAAAATGAAAATGTACAGAAAGTAAAATTTGTCTATAAAGGTAAAGAAGAAAGTCCCTGTATTATTTAGAACCTTGGATCTTCAAACTATTTCAACAGTATTTAACAAATCAATTATCTGCATCAACTTTACGTTAAAGCTCACCAAATATACATTTATAATGATGCAAGACTAAACTGAATGTATTAGACATTTCAGATTTTTATCATTGAAATATCTAAAACTGGAAAAAATATCTCTACTCCTTTCTTATCTGGAGAAGACATAAGCATAAAAATCCATATATAAACATTCATTACTATATATATGTATGTATAAAAACATTCAGTAATATAAAGTATAACAAAGAGCATAATATAGTCTGTATATGTAAAGGTATTTATTGCCGGTAAAATTATACTATAAAAACTATTTATTTGTATCTTTGGAATAAAATTATTGAAATGAATGTTGAGATACCAGAACAGCTGCCTAAGTTGCGACATTCACCTGTTACTGCAAGGCAGAGCTGCAAGAGGAACTAAGAACAAAAGGACAAGAGGCTGCTACTGTATTAACTAGCTGATGTTGTTAAAATAATAAATGATAACTCTTTGAGCAATGTTCAAGTCCATCTGACTCCCAAATCACTTTATTATAAACACAATATTAATGTGTCCTACCATAAGATAAATCTAAAAATAGGTTAATATAGATGCATAAACATAGAATTTATTTGGTGGGAGAAGCCCGTGTTAAAAACAGTATTTAAAACTGAATCAAATCTCTCATCTATCCTAATAAATTTCTCTAATGGGAATCAATAAAACGATGCATTATGTTCAATAAGATTTTCTGTACATGAGTCCTTCAATATTTCTAGCTATTATTATCCTTCTACATGTTTTGAGCCATTAAAACTCAGCTTTACTTCAGAATTTTAACTACTGTCTGAATAAGAATCTACATTGATGTCTCTGTGCAGACATTTTTCTAGCCATCCATCTGCTTTCTGAATCTCCTGTTTTCTCCCTCTCAATGGGGATGAAATACAAATAGCATTTTTCCTCCTTCAAGCACTGCGCTATAACAGCAGTATTGTGCTGCAAAAATAACTTTTTGATCACACCATTCAAACACAGACTGTAAAATAATCTTAAATAGATCACCAATGCATTACTGTAAGTGGAGAATATTCTCCTCACATGTATGTGAATAAGAAGAGAAGTTTCAGGTGTCTTACCTGTGCAAGTCTTCGTTTTTCTGAGTTTCCTCTTTTCTCATTATGCAATCTGTAGACAGGAGCACTCTGAACAGCACCAGAGCTGCAAGTCCCACACTCTTCTTCACTCTCCTGCACACCAAAACAGATATAAATTCTTTTATTTATAATCATTATCTGCAAATGTAGGCTCTATATTATGCATGCAGAAGGCATTCAAAATTATCTTGCCGTAATCTATTACTGTCATGAAAATACCATCTGTAGTTTTTTTAAAAAAAAAAAAACAGAAGAAAAAAAAACCCTCAGTTTTTTAAAAAGCCAAATTATCAGCACAGCCTTTTAAAGGATGAATTGTTCAAATGTCTAGGAGATCTTTTTGAAAGTTTCTTTAAAAAAAGAATAAAATATATTTAGAAAGGGTTCCTTCTCTCTACAAAAAAAATTTAAGTGGAACAAAATTTCCACTAGGAAAAGCATCTGTAAAATGCCTAAAATATCTTTGCTGCTATTTCTGCAGCATTATTTTTCAAAAACGAGTCTACTTCTCCATTTTTAAACATTGCCATTGTATACGTGTCTTACAAAAGCAAGAGAGACAACTACACCTTCTGAAATACATTGTACTGCAAGACGCTCCCATCTTAAATTCTCAGCTTGAAGCAAAGGCTTCAATTGTGATATCAAAGCAATCAACTTTATGAAAACATACATCCTGTTAATGTATCTTTGAAGACCTCTGTTGTTCTATGATAAAATATGCAAACAATAAAGAGATTTTTCAGTGGATGCATAGAATGACAGATAGTTGCCAGAGGGCTCGTTATGAAAAATGTATTGCTGAACAAAGGGCTAAGCATATTTCAAAAGTCATTAAAAACACAAATCTCATGTGATTTGTAAAGTATAAGCTTCAAACTGATAAAAGCAGTAAGGTAAGTAAAAAGTGGGCTACGTACCCTGTGCTTTAACTTACTCTTCACTTCTTTTATTCCTTGCTTTGCGTGATTTTTTGCCTAGAAAATTAAAACGCTGTAAATAGCTTTGTAAGAAATGGACTGTATGCATGAAAGAGGCTTCACGAGGCTGTACTTAATTTTTCTTGTTTTACACTTGATGATACAAAGGACAATGATCTTTTATCATTAATTTCACGTGTTATGTAATCCGTGCTTTCTCAGTATATCTACTTTTTTTTTTTTTCTGCACACCAGTGTTGTGAAAATAAACACACAAGTTCTCCAGTATTACTGAGGACAGGCTAAAAATTATGGTCTTTTACATCACTCCTTTATTTGAAATGGTCCTTTAAATTTGAAAGGGCATTTTAGCAGTAAGGCATGTTGGAAAAAATGTTAAGATTTTCAAGATGACTGCTACAGCGTTCCAGTCTGGCAACTTGCAGGGCAACATCAATCTTAAGAGAAATGAAGTGATTTCCTATGCAGATGGAGATTTTGCCCAGTGTTGCTGAACAGCGCAGTGCTGCTGTTTAGAGGAAAACTCTGGATGTATTATCATATGCAGCGAAGGATCATCGCTGCACAGAAGACAAACCCCAAAATATTCTTCAATAGAGAGATGGATTACCAATACAGAATAGCACTTGGTTGTGCCAACATACATACATACATACATATATATATATTCCTTCTATCTGAGAGAAGAAAAATTAATCTTAACAAAAGAGGGGTATTTTTATCTTAGGGAAATTCAAGGAAAAATTCAGGAGGTTTTCAAAATAGTCTTTAAAAGCCTCATTTTATACTTAAGAGTATGAATAGGTGAAAAACCTGTATTTTTCTATACCTGAAAATACAGAAAAAGAAAAGTATTTTCTTGAATCAAGAGGTCAGAGAGTCTTTCTGATCCTTAAATCATACATCTATAAGCTCAATAACAGCACACTGGGGTGCCGTGTAGCAGATGCGAACCTACGAGTCACTTTAAACTTTCCAGATCACACGCTCAGCATTTGGATGTACTTTGGAGTGCTTTGTTCTAACTCTGAGGAATGGTACCAATCACAATATTTAATCAAGGCTACCAATCAGTTATCCACTAATTAAGAAATGCATATTTCACATCTTCAATAGAAAGCTCCATAAAGGGCAAAAACATAAGAAATTAAATAGGTTATAAATGAGTTTACCTTAAACACATATAGAGCCCCAGAATGTTACCAAGGCTTCCTGGCATATAAAGAAGTTCACTTAGAAGAATTTTATCAAGTACACTCATCAAAATAGAAAGTTGAGAGAAGATTATGTAACTACAGTCTAAACTAGTGCAAACTAAAGACTAAGTTCTGATAACCTGTTAATCAACCTTTTTTTAAATTATAAATGAGTTCATGAATATGAAGTATATTTAATTTATTTACCTGTTTCTCTCTTCATGACTGCTGTGTTCTTCAATTGATGTAAAATTAAAAATTCTCTTTGAAAACTTAACATGCACTAGCTTAGTTTGATGTACTGATTTATTCAGGGCTATTTATTATGCATCCGACTAGTGAAACACTTGGAAAAGCTAAGGACAAAGCCAAAAGTCTTTTCCCACATATTTAAAAATCCAACCTGAAGTTAATTATTTCCTTTTAAATTATTCTATGCTGTTTTTCCATACTGAATAATAGTTGTTAATTTCACATCCTTAATTGGTTAACAAGTCTTTTAAAAAAGATTTTATAAACTCTAAGGTTTAAGCATTAAATATAAAGGTGAGTATTTTAGTATCATTTTTTAAATAATATAGGGCAGAAAACATTCACTGCACATAGTACTGGTGCATTCCGATCTATTTTCAATAGCACAGCAGCTACTACCAAAGTAAAACTGCATCTAAGTCATGAGTCAGTTTGTCTTGCAAGAACTGAATATCACTAGTAAAATGATTCTTCATACCATGTTAGCACTATATACTGGTTTATATTTGCAAAGCATGACTTTTACACTCAGGTTAATTTTGCAAGAGCAGAGTTAAGGGATTTTAGTGTAAGTTACAATTACTATTTTCAGAGTCCATATTTTAATCATGTCACCAGTTTAGGAAAAGTTCAGCTTTTTATCAGCTAAAGAAATGATACTCAAATGTGCCTTGCGTGCACTATAACTCAAACAAAAATTGCACACTGATGCTTTGAAAATATATATTGTTAGGTACAAGCCATCAGAACATTCCAAAACAGATGTAAATTTCAGTGCTCTACAAGAACATGAATGAAGCTAAAATGGTTTTGCAGGCTGAAATGTTCTTCTGAAATACATTTATAAAATGCTTAGGATTTTTAGGAAGAATCAGAGGTCATAGAAAGCTGAGGCAGTTTTATGTAACAGTTATATGAAATGGAGGATCTTACAAATTTATATGCTGTTTTCACAGCCGGAGTGGCTTTGGTCATCGCTGTGTTGATCAGTGCACCGCCTTTCTGAAATATACAGAAAAACACATATTTTAATAATTCTTGGCTTATACTGAAATTTAATAACTCTTGGCTTATACTGAAAATAATAAGACAAGAGCAAGGAAACCTGAACAATGTGCTGCAAAGGAAGAGCCATCATCCTCCTGAACTGGTAAGAATGACCACAGCTGCGTTCCCTCTCCACCCTACTGTCTACAGCTACACAAGGGTTACACTATGTCACCAGCGGAGCTGACATATTTATCAATGCATTCTAACAGAGTGATGTATTTTCATTCTTCATTCTTTGTTACTATTTCCAAATCAATTCTGAAGTTACGGCTAGTCTTCATGTGGTCTTATCACATATTGTATGCAACTTAAAAAATACTTTGACCTGATAGAAATAACTGTGTCTCATTTAATCGCACAAGAATTCTGTTAATCTAAAATAATATATTTTACTAATCCTGCAGAATAGCAAGGTTATACACAGGGTCTTCTGCTAGTCAAACTGCACAAAACCATGCTAACCGAACTGCTGTCTACTAGACGTGATAAATTTCCTATCAAACCTTCCTGTCACACCTAATTCACAGTTATGGAATGCACCATGATATGGAATACAGTGAACTACTTGATGGTACAGACAGAAAAATTGTTTTGGCATTTGTTTTCTGGATAGAAATATATATATTTATTTACAAATACATATACTAGCAAAAATAAAGAATATTTTCCTCAAAAATGAAAAACAAACAAAACAAACAAAAAAATTTTTCACCAGTACATCAATATAAAGAACAGGGCAAACATTTCAGATTGGGGTGCTGTTCAAAGTACTTAAACAATATACCTTTACTGTATGCATCCACTGCTGATAAGATCTTGAATTTCCTGAGATAAAAGCGTAAAAGAAAACAGAATCAAACACACATTCAACATTTTTCATGTTTCAGCCCCAATCTGCATAAAAAATTCCCTTTAGCAGATTATCCATTAATTTCGTTCTTCCTAGATAGACCGGGAATGCTAAAGATAAGGCTGTGTGTAGATTAAGAGAAAAAGAAAAAAGGGTATGTTTTACTTCACATTTTCCATTTTCCTTTCAAAGGAGTATCTTTTCACCACACAATTTTTAATTTCGATTGCAGTTTAAAGAGAAATTAAAACTGCAATAGGAGAGCATTCTGCCATTTTTTAAAAACAAACAAACAAAAACACCAACTTGAAGGAAAGAGTAATATATAACGAACTGCATTCAAGTATAATGATCCCACTGGGTAAACTTTCAAGTAAGAAAAGGACTGCAGTTGGTACCATCTAAAAGGACTAGAGAAAACACTAAGGATTTCAGCATCACTACGCATCTCTGGTGTAGGGAAAATCAATGTAAACTACTAACTGTATCTCCTTTCTTTCACAAAAATTAACCTCCAAGAGGCAAGTGACAACTGCTGGCTTGGTGTTGCTAATGCATTCCTGAGGACTACTATCTCACTAAGCTGCCCATAAAGTACAGGACAAATTTTACTAAGGTGCTTCACCTGGGCAACAAGGAATGCCTCCCTGATGGCTGAAGAGGTTTGGAGAAGACTCATCACTGAACACTCAGATATTGCAAGTGGTTACCAACCATGGATGAGAAGTTCCAAAAGAGACATTTAATTTGACAAAAATGAAGCTTTTCAGAGAATTTATCAATTTTATGAGGACTATACTGATACATCCTTGACAACTCAGTTTTAACAGAAGATGTCATAGATTCTTCAACTCTACAATAAATCAATTAACAAAAGCTTAGTTGGAATTATCTCATTAACTAGGGAAGAGCCAAAATACAACCAAGTCTCTTTCTCACAGAACATCTCTGAGATTACAGATTAGAGACATCTCTAAGTAGATTGTTGTTAAAATGTATTCCCAAATATCGCAGTGAGGGAAAAGACTGAGCTGGACTTGTTCCAGGCAGCAAAACACCTCCACTTAATGCCTGAATGTCACCCATGTCATTAAGTTCCTTACAACTGATTTTGAGACAGACAAACTCTCAGGAACGATGTGTGAGTGCGAGCAATGGCAAGTTAGGAAAGACTGAAAATGATGCCATTATGATCATATCTCCAGTAAGAAGGTTAATGAGCAATTTAAGGAAAAACAAAACCCAAAACACTAATTAATTACTTCCTCAGTCTGCCTCTCTGGAATTACTAGAGAATGCAGCTTGGAAATAACATGTAATGAGGTGAACTGTAACCATGCCCAGCACGTTAGTGATGTGAATTCAACTGTAAGGGCTTTCTCCAATTTGACATTTTGTTATGTTAAATTCCCATCAACGATATTCACACAACATGTGGCCTGTGGAGCCCTTGGCAAAGGCTCTCCCCACACCTGAGCATCCTTGTGCAGGGCTAAGCAAGGACTAGAGATCGTCCCGCGAGACCACAGATCACAGAGTTCATCCAGCTTCTCGTTGAGCGAGGAGAGTCAGAGACATAAAACATAGAAACTTAGAGAGACGCAGAGAAATAAAACAAATTAACAGTCACCTACAGAAAAAGCAACATTAATGCTACATATGCTGGGCTATAATAAAATTCCTGAAACTGCAGCATGAAAATGCTGATTCCCTAAAATAAATTATTACTAAGTGAAAGTGTCAAAAACTTTTCCACATTTTCACTGGTTTCCCTCATACTGCCACCAATATTAGATCATTGGTGAAGATTTTTGTAGTAAAATTCATGTGTTTACAGACTAATCAATATAATCCACAATAAATCCATATTTTAAAACAATAAAATATCTGAAGCTTTCAGAACACCTGAAAGTTTTCAGAACTAGTACTACTTTGACAGGATAATTCATGTCACAAAAAATGAAAACTTTCGGAAAAAATGCAAGGACAAAGCATAGAGACTGACAACTTTTGTTTCATACATAGTAATAGGGAAAATTTTGGGTACTTAATAGAAAACAAAATCCATTTATTCAAAACAAAAAATTGAAATTTGGTTTTTAAATTTCTGTTTTAATTTTCGTTAGTGGTTTAGTTCTGCTTATATATGTGGAGAAATGCAAATTAAAAAGATTACTTAAAGGAACACATTCCATTTGATTCAGTAATATGCAATTATATTCTCTCTTCTTTAGAATATATTCACCTGTCTTTTCAGCAGCTTATAGCTTATAACTTTCGGTGACTTTTCTGAAGGCTTCACCTGCTTTTTTTTTTAAAAAAAAAAACCTTGGCCCACATGATAAACTTGATGGGATTTAACTCTGAGAAGAGATCATAGTTCTACCCCATTAACATCACAAAATGTCACCTTCAATTGCATCCATACTGTTAGCCCTGCACTTCATAACGATAATGAGACAGCAGTTATGTAAATAGTGACTATGTGCCCTGAGCAATTTGTCCAGAGCCTGGCAATATGCAGCTCGTCTGACTTGAAAAGCAGCCGCCTGAGCCCAGCGCAGCGCTGCTGCTGAGGCTGCCCGTTCCCTGCCGCGCGCAGCCAGGTGAGCCTCGGTTCACGAGCCATCAGCGCGCAGCCAAGCACCAAACTTTATCCGAGTTTCAGGGCATTTTTACTGCAGCCTCTTGACCTCCCGACTGCAGCAAGCAAACGAACTCGGAGCACTGACAGCGCCTATCTGAATAATGGATGCTCAACACTGAAAATCTATTTATAGAGATGCCTAAGTTACCTTAAGAAAAGGCCAAAAAGAAGTAAATCTCCGTATTACTACCACCTTAATCAATAAAGAAATAAATTATGTGCCAGATCACAGCACAGGACGCGAGGGGCAGGAGAAGGGAGTAAAAGCCCTCAACGAAGGCATTTATGTCTCTACCCTCCCATCCAAAAGGGCACTGCAAAGTAGGTGTCGCGAGGCCGCACACCCAGCCGATTCCCCTCCCGCGCAGCCACGCTCGCTTAGGAGCAGTCCAAACTGTCTAAAGATGCCATACGCGGACTGGCCCAAAACACAACTTCCACGGAACCTGTCACAAACTGCTCTCGAGATTGGCCATAAAGTAATACTTGTGTTCTGCTGACCTTCACAGCAAATATGATTCTTCAAATAATAAGTGCAACTAGCATCCTACAGGAAACCACCCAATAATCCTACAAGTAATGAGAACTGGACATAGCAAGCACTCTTCAAAATGGGGTGCACTTTGTAGGGTAACTAATATGAAAAGAATAAACAATTGCCAGAGAATATAATTGAATGAAACAACACAAGAATAATACTTTTATTTAGGAAAAAAATATTTTTTTTCAAAACTCCTTCTCAGAGAGTAATCAAAGGCTAGGTTTTTTTCTTCTTAAAGTAGCACCTTTGCTGGAGGTAGCTACATTTCTCTAAAAATTCGGGCAATCATCCTAACTTTGCATTGCAGAAATAATTAGAAGTGAAAAAGGTTAGAAATGTTTTTGGGAAAGAGATAACAATATCTATAACGACTTAAGCAGCACAAATGTAGAAATTATTTCTAAAATATTGATTACCCCAAATGTATTAAATAATATAAACAAGTTAAAAAAGTTAATGAATCTGATGCTATTTAACCATTTCTTGAAATCTAAGTATTATTTTACCAGATTAGCAGATTCTTCTGCCATTATACTGAAATAACTTGATACATAGGGGTATGTGTCACAGCTGCAGAAAATCTTTCCAAAAACAAATGGAAACACAATTATGAAACAAAAATATGATTAACTACTATTACAACTTATAGATCACGAAGACATCATGTTGAACCCATCCCAGAGAAGCATTAATAAGTATAAACACTAAAATTAATTCTGTACCTCCACAAAAGCCTCCTGCTGTGATTTCTTCTTCAAAAGCATCTGAGAATCCCCTTCCTGCATTTAATTTTGATAGTCGACCATCAATAAACTGAAATAATAAAAAAGTCATGCTTTGTTAGCCTTTCTATTGCTTTACAATGTTATAGTTATTGTGTACGTTATAACAACATATGCACATTCAAGATAATATATGACATGAAGAAAATATATTGCTTTGAGATGGATTTTGCAAGAGTGGATGCAACTACAAGAAACAAAAGTGTCGGAATACTGGGCAACAAAACCACTGAAAGCTCTTCCAGAGTTTCTGTTCTGTGTATAACAAGTTACATGTATTACACAAAATTTATATAAACCAAAGGATTTGCAAAGTTATATTGTCAACAAAATTACACTTCAGCTTATTTAGAAATCTTTTCAGTGTTTTTTTTTTTTTGTATTTCCAGTCGTATGAAAATATGTTCATTTATTTCCTTACAAATGTTAGCCTTAGATTCACAATCACAATCAAATAAAATTACTTTCAACTCCCTGATGTTCTGTTATGAAATAGTAAATTTACCCCTTATCATAAACTAAAATCATAAACAAACTTCCCTGTGGAACGCCTTCTGGGTAAGTATTACTGAGTCCAAGGCAGAACTTGCTGATATACACCCAAAACACTTTCAGAACATCTGGAAACATCCTACCACCCCATTAAAAGAAATGATAAGCTGAGATGTCTACTGGAGGTCCAGTAAAAGTCCTCTCTAAGTGCCTGACACGAACAGTAATCCTCTAAGGATTGTTTGTGATGGGAAAGTGGGGCAAAACCATCCACAATGAAACCAAAGAGGATCCCTGTGCCCCTGATTCAGAAATGGTGCTAACAGCAGCTTGGCAGCAACACTACTGCTACCACGACTGTTTTTACACATGGGTTAGAACTACACGGGTGCATTTGTATTCACATGTAAGTGCATATAAAGACTGAAAAGGAACAAATACATCAGAAAGCAGTGGAAACAAGATAACTAATGAGCAAACCTCTCAGAAGAAATGAATGCATTCCTTCCAAGAATTAATGGGCATCAAAGAATTACAGTGAGATATTCTTTAAGGTTTAGAATTCTTCCAAGAAGCAACCCATCCATTTTTGTTTTGAAAAGGCTAATTCAAGTCACGGTAAGATAAAGTGAGAAAGCACTGTCACTGTTTGGATTATATACAGTTCATTTCCTAGCAAGAATTACGAGTTATTCACTGGCACTAAACAGTACATACCAACTAACCAAAATTAATTATTTGGCTATGTCGTATATTATCATGGATTATCCAAACAATGTCAGTGACAATCTGATGCTTGTCAATGAACAGAATAGTGACATGAAACAAATTACATCCTAGAGTACAAAAATTCCAGCACAATAATAAGGCAAGCACATAGATAACCATTCCCTTCTCTTTCTTGTCTAAATTTCTCTTATTTTTTCATTTTACTCCCGGTTGGCTTTTTTCCAAATAGATTTGGTTCATGGTCAGACCACTATGGGATCACTGGATTATTTCACAGTAAGAAGAAAAGATAAGAGCATCTTTAGCTACTGCTGTGCAAAAAAACAGCCTTTGAACTATAAGACATTATCTCTTTGAGGAAAGTTATGAATTCATTCCACATTATAAATTAACACATGATTTATGGGCATACTTATCATTTGGAAAAATCCTATCAACAAAAGGCTGAGAGACTGACTTTAAGGGGTGTCCAAGGATTGCTTCAATAGAGTATTTAACACAACCAGTGACAATGAGAAGCACTAGCGAAAAATACTGAAGAAACTATTTCATGGAAATGATAGTAGTATTAGTAGTAACATTATTAGTATTTATTTCTGAATTATTTTTGTTTTTATGTTTATTTGTTCTTAAATATCTACACTTAAAAATAGCACGTAGCTACCAAATGTGCCCTGCATGGTTTCTTCTTCCATTTTCCAACCCAGTTCCAAAATGTTTTTCTGAGTATGGGTTTGGAAAATGGAAGTTGGCACATTGGTTTAAGCGAAGCATTCTCTTACTTCCAGATTCAGAGATCCATTTCTTGATTCCCACTTTTGGAAAAAAAAAAAAAATCTAAAAAGTGATCGTCACAAATCAAAAACTCAAAAAGCCTAGAAGCAGCATTATTCTTCATGAAGCTTGCACACCAAATTAGAAGTTATTAATATTTATAATTTTCAAAGACTTATGCTCCTTCACGTCCTAGTGCTACATTCATTATTTTTCTGGTTAAGTTTTCCTCAACGTTGGTAGTAAATGCCAATATATTTTGCATATTATATTATTTATATAGTTATACTATTTAATGATCTATTCCAAAAGTAGCCCCATGCTAACTCTAAGAATATGTTTATATTTTCCCTGGACACTTATCAGAAGTTTTAGGTACATGAGATGCAGCTATCAATTGTTTGCATTTGAGGTTTGAGAGAAATAATATCTACCTTCTGTGTAATCCAATTAATGGAAGTCTTTCCAGGGCTCAGAAAAAGCCAGTATACAGATATCTTATATAATAACACAAGTACCAAAGATAGTACAAAATAAACAATGTAAAAAGAAGTAACATAAGTATTATATCCAGAAGAACAAACACTATTCAATCTGAAATAAAACTGGCATACGTAGCATATTTAATTGGGAATTAAGAATATTTAACCTATAAAAATATTTTTTTTAAAACATATTTTCAATCCTTACTGATTAGGAATAAAGATAATCAGGGTTTTTAAAATGGAATCTCCCCAGGGCAGGAGACAGCCTCAGAAAACTATCCAGCCAAGAGTACAAAAAGGAACTTCTCATATGTCTTTACAGTTGGAATCAGTATTAGGCTATTTCTCATAAATTACTTCTGTGAATTACTGGAAGATGTGTTTTGCATAATCACTTTGGTGTGTTTCATTTCAGAGCCTTATAAACAGTCTTTTTAACTTCTGACTACGTGAATTCATCAACCTTTGATTTAAAAGGCACCTCTGAATTGTAAAGCAGAGAGAATGCGTTGAGACTCAGATATAATCTAGACATACCCCTTCTTTCCCCCATCCTTCCTAAAATACTCCCTTCTCAGTTTTGGGTGAAAATTATGATGCTGAATAAGGGAACAGAATTCTAATGGTTAGATAGCATGAGATATGGAAATGGGCATTATAATATTTGAGCAATGAAAGTCTAAGCATCTATTATGTTCAATTAAAAAAAATCTTTCACAGCACATGAATCTGGAAGTCAAAAAGTATTCATGCATCTATCAGGCTAGAGGAAGCCCTGCATAAGTAAAGGATAATAGATGCAGTATTTCTGTTCAGAAAACAAACAGGTTATGACAACTGTCAGTATATGCTCATTTTTGGTGATCCAAAAACGGTAAATGGGAAAATGGAAGGATATACCATATTAGCTTTCAAAACAAGGTTCTCTCAAATTCTTTGACAACTGATCTTCTAGATAATGGAAAGCATTTTACCTAGACCACAAAAATGCCTCTTGCAAGCGCCTCATCAGAAAGGATTATTTAAGATGAAATAAAAGCAGAATGGTACACGAGCTTCAGCTTGGGTAAGGACCTACCCAAAAAGGAAATGAAGAGAAAGTAATGGGATTTAAGGAGAAAACACTGGGACCGATCCTATTTAGAGTTTAGTTAATGGTTTTGTTACAAAATACTGGCATACGTCAATATATCTAGAGACATCATTAACAGAAAACATACTAAAATATAATACAAGGTAAAAATGAACGATGTCGAAGTCAAAAAATAATCTGACTAGGAAAAACACAAAGAATTAATTCCCGGACATATTCCTACAATGATGTTCTAGCAATGTGGACAAAGGGCACTACCATCTCCAAAATGAAATGTCTCTAGCAGTGTTTAATATAGAAGACTTAATATGTTTCAAAGTCATCTAAAAAGATAAAAAATACAACATAGACCTACACATACAAACACATACAGAGTGCAAAAGGACAGAAGAGGGAGTTTTGAAAATGGCACAAATAAAGCTTACTTGTCAGTCATGGCCCAGGTTTAAGGTTCCTTTTAAGAATAACTTTCTACTTAAAAGATTAGTCATTTTCAAGAACAGAGTAAAGCACAGTTTACCCTTGGAAACAGCTTATTTGTCAGTGGGAAAAGCTGGAGAATATGCAGCTGGTTGGGGCATTAGTCGAAAAAGTAGCAGGGACAGTCACAACAGAAACAAAATGAGTGAACATGAAAATGATTTTTAGTATTTTCTGATCTTCTAAAACACATTATTAATTTAGCAGAAATAGGCACAGGCATAAAACTATAAAACTATTCTTACTTAATTAAACAGGTATTGAAATGTAAGTGCCAGCTCCACTGCCATTTTATAGAGACAGCATCATTTACTTCTATAGAGCTAAACCAGTTTCTCAGAGATGAAAATTTACCTCCAGAGAAGTGATAGTGAATTAGAAACTTCCACCTTAAGCAGCTTTCTAATAAGAAATTTTCAAGATACCTTGCAGCACCCACGATATACAAAATGTAAATAAAACTATTTTCATACTCAACTACTTCTGCCTATCTCAATCTCATGTGCTGGATACTCCAAAAATTTTCAGATATCTTCTTTATTATTTTATCCTCTTATATAAAACACAATACAGATGAATTTAAACACAATTCAATGATAATTCCTAACAGAACCATAAGCTTTTGAAATTCAGTTATTTAAATAATCACTATTTTCTTAACTTCTGTATGGTTAGGAGAAACATATTTCACTTCCGCAGACTTTTATCCTTGCATAAATCTTTACTTTAGACATTAGCCTCTGATAAATACCAAGCAACACAAGTATTTTTTGAAAATGAAAATATTTGAATTATAATGAATTTCCCTTATCTAGCATGGTAGTATATCTTCAAAGAAGTCCAGCAGATTAGTTAGGCATGAACTCCCATGCCAAAAGCATTCCAGGTATTTGTAACCAAATAAATATGACTCTTCAGATTTCAGCCAATTGTTCCTTGCTTTTCCTGAAAAAAACCCTAGTAACAAAAAGTCTCTTGACTCTTAGGGTCATACGATAGGGGGTGAGGAGAAGAATGAAAAGTTGTAAAAATAGCATCAAAGAAAAAAAATCATTTTCAACACTCTAACAAAACAATTAGTAAGCTACACAAGGCATTCAGTACTTTGTTCTCCATACGGTATGGGCCAGAGTATTCTTCAAGCCTCTACTCGTGTCCTGAATTTCTAAAATTCTGTGTGTGCTTCAGAGATCCTGGCAAGGCAAACTGCAAGTACACTGTGAATCCAGGTTTTAAATAGAATGCATTAAAGTCCAATGTAAGTAAGCCCTGCATTGCTGCGTTTTTTTTGCTCGTGATCCAAGAGAGTTGGAGAAATTCTGAAGTCCAACCACGACAGTGGAGGATCCATGACTGGCCCTGAAGACATTTTTTTCTTTTTTTTTGGAAGGCAAAGATTTAAAAATAAGATGACATATGGAAGACTGTTTACCCACAAAGCATTTGCACTTAAATTTTATTTATTTATTTAGAGATTCATAAGCTGATAGAAGGGAAAATACCTTTATATATGGACTAATAAAAGAAAACTCTTAAAAGAAAAGGTCAATTACTCTCTCATACCTGTTTAAATAGTTGAAGATTAACAGCAGTTTCCAGGAACTGTTTGGTAGTACTGGAACGATGCTTTACAAAACTGTTCTCGCAAAAAGTGATAGGCTCTCCCTGAATTTAAACAGATGAGGTTAGATCGTAGTAACTGCATATAAATATGTTGATTTATTTAGATTCATTACAAAAGTATTTTGTAATAGTCAACAGATACGAACATTCAGACAATCTTGATAAACACTCATACAAATGACACAGACAATATCAAAAGGCAAAAATATTCTAGATAAAAATATTCTTACAAAATTTCTGTAATTCAAAATACATGTTGCAATTGAAACCTTGGTTTATAAAGGTTAAATACCATATACCTACAAATTAGCCTTTCTCTAAATAGTAGGAAAAAGAAAAAGAAAAAAAAAAAGCGGTCCACAGTTGTTTCCTGTTAAATTCATTAAATTCCTCATTAAATATTTCAAGGATGTGGTTCAAATTTTAAGGAACAGCAGGTCCTCCGCTTCAAATGATTCAAGAAGCATTTCTGTGTAGCAATATCCTGATACACTGGCACAGTAAAACGGCAGCACTACTAAGCAAGATTTCTCATTTGATCCAAAAACATGAACCTACACTAAATTATTTTTATATTATATTTTTATATAAACTTGAAAACACTTAAAACAATACACTGCTAAATTTAGGAGAAAATTATTGAAATAAAGGCTTAATTTTGAGATTTTTTTACATGAAAGCAAAAGCTGCAAAATTTGGGGAGTACTGTAATGAAAATGGTCTAAAAAGATGAGATGAACATTTAATACAATAAAATATTTGCCTGACATGAGAAAAGGCATAGTCCTTACCAAAAATTCTACTTCAAGTCATTTTGTTGATGAAGTAAGATAAAACCGAAGTATTTGTGGAAAAAAAAAAATTAGTATAATGAAAACCGTATTTAAAACAAATATAGTGGACTTCTACATAACTTCCTAATTTAATTTTAAGAGTAGTCATTTTCAGTGTGTACTGACCAGAGGAAGTTACTACAGGGCATTCGCTTAAATTCCATTATTTTGTCAGTACTTGGTGATAAATACTTGTCTGTATTTGTTATGTTTAACTGAATAAATGATAGAAACTTAAAAACAGTCAAATCACAGAGTAAAAGACAGTTCAGCAATAGGAAAGAAAAGCAAAAGGATCAAAGATATCTATCTACATTAAAACAGGAGGCTCGTCAGACTGTTAGCCACTTATTTAGCTGCTTGTTCATACCCACAAGGTCCACAGTCTTCTGCTCCAGGCCTGGTTTATCCTTAACCTCATGGGCTACTTCACACATTTTCCTATCAGTCTAGTTTCCTGTGCAGTTCTTTGCCTCTAGAATATCAGAAAATGTTGTCTGAAAGTGATCTCTCTAAGAGGATTTGAGGAGCTCTAAATCATTTACTACTGCTCTTTATACATTACACTTATTTTTAAATGGTTCAAACATAATCCAGTGCAATGCTGCAGCAAAACCACTGTCACATCACGTTACAAATCTGTCCTGATCCTACCAAAAGCTTTCTTATTTTAAATTAGCCTGGGCATCTTGACATATCAAAGATTAGATTTCAGACATCTCAACGAAACACCCAAACTCAAAAGAATCTAAAACCACGCAGATGTCCAGTCCCACTCAGCAAGGCAATTAAATCAATGCCTAACTTGTTCTCAAGTGTCACAGCGAGAGAAAGAAATCCCACCGGAGGATCTAGAGCTGATTTCCTGAACGCCATCCTTCCCCCTCGACGGGGGATACACAAGCCCTCCCCGATGCAATAGGCAGGACCGTGCCAATCACGGGCGAGGACTCAAGTCACTCCACCCACTACTCACCACGGAAAGGTGCCCGGAGAAGACAGGCAGCACGTGATGAACCGCGCGGGACATCTGCTGAACAACGGGCGATGTTTGAGAGACTTGAACTGACACTGCCTTCCCGATTCGCTGTGCGCTAGCCCTCCTGGAGCTCCCCAGAGCCCCTCTTCAGCAGATGACCTGAAGCTATCTACCAAATCAGAACTGCATCGAAACGGATGAAATACTCTCCACTTAGACATGGTGGTATAAGGCACCTTCCAGAGGGCAGACTTAGTTCTATCATCCTTTCAAAAATGTCAAGATGGTCAATTATAAAAGCTCCTTATTTATATGTGTTTTTACCAAAAGAAATGATTTCTGGAAATAGAGAACCTGCTTTGGAAGTGCAGATTAATTTGAGGTCTGACACCATTCAATGAAACATGAAACTCAGGAGAGAAAGGAGAAAAATATTTCCAAAATATGCTATTCAGCAAAATAGAACCTAACCTCTGCTTCTACTACGGTTATCTTGGGAAAGATGAAAAGTCTCTCAGAAAGGAGGACTTACACCCCATCAGAAGAGCAAACAGGCCCATTCCCTCTCTCTCTCACTCCAGCCCCAGAGGGGACGGCAGTCACAGCTTTGCTTGATGGCACTTCTGCCTGTGCCAGGTGGCAGAAGCCCTGGAGCTGGTGGCTCTACAGACTCTTTTAGTGCATGGTCAGTGGGGTTTTTCCCTGAATACTCTCCATTATCCATGGATCCCCCAAGTATCTGGAAAGCACTTCTGCACTGGTGCATCTGTTGCCTTACCGACCAGCTCAGGAACAGAACCACCTAAGCTAGTTTTCAAACTGAAAATGTGTTTAGATCTATAAAGGGTTCACATCCAAAAGCTCTCTACAGTATTCAAACCTACTCATATGAAGGTTGCTTTCAAAAATTTAGTAGGTTTAAAGCTCCTACTTGTTCAATAAATGAAGCCTGTGGAAACTTGAAATGCCGGGGTCTCATTGCTCAGGGTATCTGCTGTAATTTTACTGGAACTGTGTTAAATAATAAAATTAACTTCTATCTCCTATTTGTTTGATATTCTTAACACCAAAATTGTTTTGCAGATAAAAAATACTTTGAAAATCTTCAAGATGAAGACTGCAAACACAGGGGATTTTGAAGTGCTACTTAAAACTGAAATTCATTCAGTGTAAACAAAAACAGCTCTGGAAGTTTCCTGACATGAAGCATATAACATATTCCTCCTGCTCTGGCAAACACCAGCGAGTACTTTAGAAACTCTAAGATTTGAAGGAATGTTCCACTGATATTTAACTACTACGGCACCTAATAGCCCCTTTAGTATTGATCTACAATGTACTTTCAAAACAAGTTCGATCAAAACCCAGTAGGGATTCTACACTGAAAAGCAGACAGCTAATACTCAGACCAAACAATCTCTGCCCAAACAAGATATCTGTCCTTTTAACAACAGTTGCTATAGAATTTTCCTCCCTTTTCAGAGGTTGCCACACACAGCAGGAGTCTCTTCCTCTAAGCTGCATTCGCATTTTAAGCAAGCTATTTATACCGACCTCAGTGGAACATGAAACACTGAGCTAACTCTGTGTGCTAATTTTAAAAGCAAAAACAATCTAGATTGGAAGTTATGTTTGTGCTTCTAAGTCTCAATGATGTTTAACTGCAGTAGGTACTCACATTTGCATTCTTTATTTCAGAAAGTGTATTAATCTCTTCATAACACAAGAATACTCTTAAAGCAGCTATTAGTATTATCACTGTATTTAATACAGTTTTAAATAGTCACTCTTAAAAGAAGAGTATAAGGTAGGTATAATTTGTTCAGTTTTGCATCATTTATCAGAAAAATCAATTTTTAAAAACAATCCTTATTTTTATATTAAAACTCCTCTGTTTAAAATCAGAGCATCTAGTAGGAGTACAAGGAAGTAAAAAGCTGGCATTTTGGCTGCTGTTATGACATCCGGAGATAAAGCTCAAGTGAATAATCGTGTATGACTTAATAATAATTCTACTCAGGAGGGTGCCAAGAAAAATTACAAATATATTTCTCATTTGGCCTGGCAATCTACATAAGCAAAGATTTAGATGAACTGCTATCTCCTGTAGTCACAATTAAGTCCCATCAATGTTGGTGTGAACACAACATCTATATTCAGTAAATGGCCACTTTAGTCCTTACTACACATTTTGAAATATGACTCTTATGTAAACTAAAATGGAAAATAACTCATGGAAATAACAATAGAGTCATAGCACATACTACACAAAGACAAACCACATTCTGGCATCTGATTATTTTTTCTCTATTAGCATCTTTTTACCAAGCATGCCTAACTCCCGGGGAAAACGCAAACGATCAATTTCTACTTCAAGAGGTATTTTCTTTAATTCATTATCATGATTAAATCATACAAAAGAACTAGTTCCATTTTCATGGTAACTTTTACTGGAGTAACATCTGTCATCATTTATTGCACAAAAAACTATGATCACCTTTATCCATTAGGCATCTTATTTCCTGTCTGTATTACAGTCGTCAATTTTTCCATATGGTCTTTTGGAGTCCCATGAACTCCTTTCAGAACTCCTAAAGCTTCCCATTTTCCATCTCACCAATCATATTTTTTTTCAATAATTGCTAGACTTTTTTTTTCAAGACATATTGCTCTACCAAGGAGAATCTGTCCTACGCTGCAAACAAACAGTTGTCCAGAATGAGTGTTCAGTGTGATGAACAGCGTTTGGACTGCGGAGAAGTGTTGGATGCGTACAGACGCTACCAAAGCTGTTCTTTACTCCATGTGAATATTAATGACAGTTGTTTTATGTTTCAGCTTAAAATCACTCAGAACACACTGTTGCAGGGAAAATAGTTCACTTGAAACATATTTTTCTTCTTACAAGCAAGCAATAACTACCCAAACACATTATTTTACTTTTGTAAGGAGATTTGGTGATTCTAAAATCGATGTCCCAAAACCTCTCAGGTCTTGATCCTTAAAAGATGACCAGTCTGTTCACAGCAAAAGTATTTCAAAAGCATATAGAAAATTATCCCATTTAAGTATACTCCTGCAAAGTTTCTACATGAGTACTATTTGAGTCCATATCTTTGGTTAGATTTCTTCCTAACAATCAGTGCTAAAATCACAATCAAATCACAGTTATATGTGATTTTTGAACCCCCAAATTCTGAATTATTAAATTGAATATAAGATGAATCAAACCATTATGGGACTCAATGGCTACTAATTACTACTAATTTGGAGGAAATTCAACCTCTAACAACATTTTCTATTCCAGCAGTAATTCTGTAAAATATTACATTCACTAAATAATGTAATGATTAATTAGAATATTTATATATATATGAATACAGCTGAAAGTAAGTGAAGTGAATATTCACACTGGGGAGAAAAATCCAGAAGGCAACAGTCATTTCAAACTTGGTCTTTGGACAAGTGATACCAATTCCAGGTATTTGACAGCAGGCTCATACTAAAACATTCTGAAACAACGTACATTAAATAAACCATCATGCTACAAGGATATCATAAATATCTTCTCTTATATGTGCAACTACTGGAGCTCCCTCCAAAAAAGTAATATTCAAAAGAAAATGCTTGACAAATACTTGCCAACTGAAATGACACAGTGCATTAGTTCCAAACATTGGAAATGGAGCTATTGGATATGGATGCACGTTAAGAAGCAAGTTAAGAACGGAGATGACTTCAACAGACACACTAACCAGAATCCCAGAGATGCCTGCACATTTGCTTCAGGCTTACCAAAACATAACAAACTAATTCAAGCCTATTTCTGACCAGAAGAGAGCTTAAGACTATAGGCCAGCAAGACGTAGTTCACATCTATCACAGGTAGATTAAGAAACTCACAGTCTTCAAAGCTCTGAATGCCACAGCTGACACCGACCTGCGTCCTCACCTTCAGACTGCAGGGCAAATCACATAACTCCTTCTGAAGCTAGGAGCTAGGCGCTAGGTAACGCCAGTGTGGAACAAACAACTATCCATTGTGTTCAAAGGATCTATTAAAGAAATTCCTATCGCGTTGGACTCTATAAAGATTTGGAAATTNGGCAAATCAGATACCTAGCGTTGCTTCCGAAGGAGTTAATGCCAGTGTGGAACAAACAACTATTCATTGTGTTCAAAGGATCTATTAAAGAAATTCCTATCGTTGGACTCTATAAAGATTTGGAAATTAGGCCCAGTTATTTCAATATACTACACAACCTGGCTTTCCATATCAAATGAAAATTATAATTATTAAACACAATTACTTGGGCTAAACCCTAAAACACTTCTTCACTCCTACATGGGTTACTTCATCTCAATAAAAATAGCTGTCAGTTGCGTAGACAGACAGTAATGCTGCCAGGCAAAAAGACTACTTGTAAAATAACTGCTTGTGTAGGAGAAAGACCAGCCCATACTACCTTCCACTACTTTTCTTCTAGGAAAAAGCATCTTCTGGAAATAAACCATTCTGTCCATTTCTGTCACACACACACAAATACACACCAGTTTCACGTATCCACCACCTCCGCCAAAGAACATTTCTCTTATCAAATAACAATATTTACCATCCTGAAACCACACCATTAAACACTCTGAATTTAGATATGAATATTAAAAATATCAGATAATGAGAAGCTTAATCAGTCACTGTCATCTCAATGCATTTCATCAAATGGAGCTCAGTATAAGTAAGTCTGCAAAAGCAGCAAATTACTTTAGTTTAAATGAAACTCTCCATATTATCTACTAAGTTATTTTAACAGGTACAGTATGTGCCACTTACTCTCATAAATCAAAGGATGAAAGGCTATAACATCTGTATCATCTACCAAGTACCAGCAAAACCTTGGAAATACGAATTCTTAAGTTGTGATGAGATGGATTGCGATTTCACTACGTCCAAGTTTTCAGTGAAAGCAAAGTAAGGGCATTATAGAAAAGATGCGTCTAATTTGTTATCTCTAGTTACTATTAGGAAATAAAAAACTGAGCTGCAAGAAAGCATGGTCTTGAGACCCATATGGGAAAAGAGAGAGTCCAAGACCTCCAAAGGCCAAGCCTTTTCAGTTCTTCACTTCATAAAGTAAGGTTACCTTTTTAAGTAGCTTTGTTTATTTAATTTAGTGTATTATATTAGTTGTACAAATACTAAAGTACCTGACTATGGACATGCATTTATTTTCCAATACAACTAACCATCATGAGATACAAGTGTCTTCTAAATTGCCAAGTTACCAGCTTGGAGTAAAAACTAAAACCTTTTCCTTGAAACACTTCAGATAGTTGTGATAAAGAATTACGTATTCTTCTTGCAAACGGATGAGTCTGTGTTCTTACAAATTAAGGAAAAAAAGAATTAACAGAAAGGTCTTACTGGTTTGTATCTTAGTGCATCTCTGTAGGATCCAAACAGCGCTGCCTGTGCCCGCAGAAAGGCCTTTGCTACTCCATCACCCGTAGCTGTAGACTGCTTTTTCAGTTTATTTTTCAAGGCCGAGACCTGCATGACAGAGTGGAACAGTTAAATTAACACCTCAGAAATTGGTACAGCGAGGTATGAACCCAATCAGCAGGCAAACCATGGTGTCTACAGGTCAGCCAAAACTTCATCCTCCTTCTTGATAGCTTATCTTTTTAACTGCAAGGAGCACCTGCTGCTCTGTTAATTGAAATGAAAGCAGGAGATGATGGTAGAGTGCTAATACAAATTGGTTTATGCTCTCTTTTTTTTTCCCAAGGCCTCCTGACATAAATAAGCTTAATTATTTTGTAATAAACTGCTTGTAAGCCACTAAGCCACTTTTTTCAGATTTTAATACACCATAACATGTACCTACTTGTGCTGAACGAAGCCAGTAGGGTATTTTTCATTTCTGCTATGAAGGCATATTTTTAAGGACTATTCAGGTTCACATGCAACTCATTTTTGGGGATTTTTAAAATGCCAAATTATCAATATACAAAATTTCTCATGCACCATGAGATCAGCTCCACTGTCAACTTAGCTGAGAAAAGTTTGTGCTAGTTTAGCAGTACATGCTCTTTAGAAGAACCCTCATGGATAAAGCAACATTCTTACAACTGTATTAAAAATAATACTGTATTTTAGTGCTCCGTTTTTTAAGGAATCAGACAGCAATCACTGCTTATACAGAAGTGAAAAGAATAAGGAATATTAATTTAATAGTCATTGTTTTGTTAAAGATGAAGAAAAAACATATAATTTTGAAATTATTACAGTCCTGTTTAAAGATATGTGGAATAATAGTTTATTTTTAACCCCTAGCTTTGATCAGGATGATTATCTGCAGAAATCAGTCAGCTCTAATTCTCTGGAATATGTGTTTCCATTTCCCTCACTATTAAAACATATCCAATCAAGCAATATTTAAGCCACTAAATAGGTAGCATTAAAGTAACTCTCTAAGCAGGGCAGTATAAGCACAAAATATTACCAAAACAACTTTCATTCTTTTAGAAATGCATGCAAGAGTGAGTATCTTTTTGTTTCTTTATGCAAGCAGTCATGACTGCTCTTGTAGATGATGATTGTAATTGAAGTGTCAACCTAATTAACAACTAAACTTTGAATAATGCTAATGAGAACTGAACATGGCATCAGAGGAAAGACCAGCTCTACAGGTGATAAACCTTCACAGTAGTGACATTTTCCAGTGTAAAGTCACAGTTACTGTGATCTGATCAAAGAGGGAGACCCCCATTGGGTCCAATTATAACTATAGTTTTGAAAAAAATTATTGAGTTATGATGTTCATAATCTATGCAGAAAGGCCTTTACAGTATAGGTCTTTTCCCCATAGCTGTGATCTTTTCAATTTATATCCAGGCTCCATAGATCTGGATAAAAGTTTAGAGTCTGATTCGTTTAGCCCACGGAAAGCACACACCAACGCTCGTTTGCGTTTCTTCCTTCCACCTCAAAAAAAAATTCAAAGTACAAAAACCAGTTAGGCAATTCAAGGTTGAAAAAATAAATGCTTGTCATTTTACTTTCTTTGTTCTGGAGTGCATGATTATTTAAAAGTTACTAAAAATGAGGTTCAATTCCAGCGGAAATAAATGTATACATCCTCTGAAAAAGTGAAATCATCAACATCAATGTTAGCTCACTTCCTCTAAAGCAAAAACAGCAAGAGGTCAAAAAAAAAAATGTCGAAATTAAAATCAGTTACATTTTTTAGGAAGAAAATTCCTCTTGTATTTAAAATTTCTTGTAAATTATGCACGATAAAAATGATTTTTAAATCATTTGTAATGTATAATTTAGAAAAAAAATAAACAAAAAACCCCAAATTTCACATATCTTTTCTTTAAAAAAATGATCCAGTGCTTAGTTCTTTTTTTAAAAAACAGAAAATAAACACAGTATTCTGGTTAAAAACACAAAATAAAAAAATGAAAAATGTAATTGAAAAAAATTTCAATTTCCAAGTTATGGATTAAATAACTCAAGCTTCTCAAAGATGTATGCCATGTCACGATACGATCAAATGAAAAAATATTGAGAAAATCTTCTAAAAGAACGTGCATGTCTATGTTGTATTCAAGTTACCTTATTATTAGACTTAAAAGTAGCAATAGTTTCCCTGATTTAAGATAATTATGGCTTGTAGATACAGAACAGAGTCCAAGTGTTATTGTTTTTTAGGACTTATTTCTCATTAAATAAAAAACTCCACTTGCACCACAGAGTCCCGCAATGAAGTGGGGACCATTCTTGACATTCAGCCCCACGGACATCCAAGAATGCCCTGCTCCGCTGACCATTTTGCAACATCTACTACCTCCCGGTCTCGCTTTCCCTGGCAACTGAACCAAACTACTCTGCAAACTGCCTGCTAGAAAGTCTCCTACCCCAGCGTGGGCTCTACCAACACCAAATAGTTTAGATGCTCCTGGCTGGTAACACAATTCCAACAAAGCTTTTGTTGGTCAAGTATTAATGGAACTAATAAAAATAAAAACAAAAACCTATTGCAAAGATGCATCTTCATTTCAACTTATGCATAGTTTTATTAGATAATACACTTTCTTTTTAACAGATAGAAAAATACTTGAATCATTTTTGGAGGTAAAGACAGAGCACATAGGTAAATGACCACATTCCTTGTAAAAGGAATTTCCTATATTTTTATATAGAAGTAGAATATAGGAATGTAAGAATATATTATATCTTATAATTTATATAGGAGAAGAAAAAAAAATAGCACGCTGTGCACTGTGAAATGATGTTTGCTGTTACTATCGCAGATTAGAAGAGGTGATATGAGGCAATAGGGAAGATGGAGGAAAAATTAGAGGATAAAGTGAGGGATGTGAAGGAAAATGGAATATTCTGATTTTTTTCAGATGTGACAAGCACTGCTCACCCTAAAATAAATCAGTTAATCAGGAAATTTTAACCAAATTCATTTAAAAAGAGAAATATAAAAGCAAATCACCCACTCCAGTGCAGCATTAACAGCGCTTTTTCATATGCTATTAGTTCAATAACATTAAGAACCTCTCAAGAAATTATCAGACTGGGGATGCTCTGGCACAAATGCATGCAAGAATGCTACGTACTCCATGGTTTAATTGTGTTTTAACACAGACAGGAGATGCATAAACATGTTGCCATCAAGCTTTTGCCTCAGAAAGTCTGTGCTGGAGTCCAGAGAAAATTCCTCCAACTTCTGCCTCTCTCAAGAGGCCACGGTAAAGGGCAGGGGAAGCTCTCTCAGCTTGTCCTGTAGAAGTGCTGGGAGCACAAGGTTCTTGAGAAGAACCTACTAAGATGACATGGGGTGGAGGGGAGGGCAAGCAGAGTGCTAAAGCAAATGTGATGGTGCAGAGGGCTGGAGACGAGCCACTTTTGCGGCTGGTGGAGGCCACACGCAGGTGATCCCCGAGACGCTCCCCGGAGCCCCAGTCACCACAGGAGTCCACAGACTTGTCCTCTGAGGGCTGCAGACCCATCCTTGGTATTTGCACACATGCGAACCTCAGGGACTAGATCTCTGAAGAGAGATACCCAGGCACTTCCCTGGGAGGCAGTTGTTAGGCTTTACATCACTTCTCATCGTTCTCCACCAAACCAGGTCACTATAAAAATAAGCTGCCAATCAGGGTGAGAGGAAGTGGGTAACAACAACAACAAAAAAAAACCCTCACAACAAAATGAAGTACCAGTAAATCAGTATTAGTAATGAAAAAGCTTCCACATTGTTGCTATATCTATGCACCCAAAATTCTGCTATCTCAGCTAGACCTCAAGCATTTAAACAAACTATTCATCGAGATTAAAACATCTATTTAAATACAAATATCTTCCAAATCGGGTGTATTTTTAAATCAGATATTCTACCTTATAAAATCATATCAAGCTTCGATAGAATCTCAAAGCTTTGTTCAACGTAAACAATTGCTGGAAACAACACTAGCACTGCTAACTACTCTTGGCTTCAAAAATATTTTCTGATTGAAAAACATGATAAGTTCAGATATTTTATTTTTACGTCAAATCTTTTCAGCTGCAATGTTAAACATTGAATATAACTTCTTTACTATACCACTAATCACTGTCTTTTCAGAAATGATTTCCACTCCCAGTAATTACTTTATAAAGCATCTGTTTGAATTTCAGAATGAATTACAGCCTTCTTCTGAAATGCTACTTTTGAGGCAGCAATGTTTATCCACTCAATTTACGGTGTTAAAATACTTAATAATCTAAAATAAAACTCAAATAAAAAACTGTCTCTCTAATGTTTATGCATCTATGCTATAGAGCCTATGCATCTACAAACTGCCGTGTTGATTTTACTGTTTGTTTGTCATATTTAACATTAAGAGATGATGCTATAAACCCACAGAGATACATATCTTCCAGAAATATGTATAAAAGTACAACTTAAAGTCTACTCTGAAATAAAAGATTTGGTTGCTAAAGGCGATGCCCTCCGTCCTCCACGTTTTTATGAAAATGCTTAACTTCGTTCAAAGGATTGTAACCTTTCTGCCAGAACTAACTGCAAGTAGACGTTGCAGGATCAGGCTGCACGTTTATAAATTTATAAATGTCTGTAGTATACGCTGATTTATAAACATCAGGAAAAACTTTCTTTTGCTCCAAGGTCTTACAGTCTGACCCAAGTATTATTGCATTAGGAAATTTACACTCACAGAAGTAGCTACTTATTTTCACTTTTTTATTAAAAAATAATAGACAAATCCACAGTGAAATGATGAAATCTAAAAACAAGTGTTCTTGTCAGAAAAGAGGAAAAAGAGGTTTTTTTTCCCTCCTCTAAGAAAACAAAGGATTCCTGAAAGTCTTACACTGATTTATTTTTCCAATTTTAAATACGTTAGGAGTAGCGGAACTGCTACTGGCATGGTAGTATTTCTAACAGTCAATAAATCTAAAATATTATGTGTGAATATTGGAATGAAGCCATTAAGAAGATTACAGCATGCAACGCAGCAGAGGGTCCACATGAAAAAAGGACTGGTAATTCAGGACAACTGTGACCACTGACCTTTGAACAGCCAGGCCCACTGGTCAGTCTGACAGAATAATAGAGTTCACATGCATGGAAAGTCAGCTAGCCTGTAACTATAATTTAAATACTTAAGTGAATGATTTAAAGTGCCTTTTAAATCTCAGTTAATTTATTATATAGTTTATTACACAATATCATATAGTGATGTTTTTCAATCTCGAATTTATCAGAAAAAATCACAGTTGGAGTATTTTAATAGACATATTGCTATACGTAAAAGCATATGTGCAAGCACTTATGCCCTGAGAATATTATCATCAGGTTTATTGATCAGGAAAGTAATTATTCAATTTGCTTCAGACAGAAGCAGCAGTTCTGGAATACCCTTTGAAACTATTGCATTTGTTTTGTTAGGCTGTTAATCTATCAGGAATCTCTTTTTCAAAGGGATGGCAAGTCTACAGCTTCTTTTGTATTTTTAGTACTTCATCTATTTTAACACCCTTCAACACTACTCCTGCTTATTATATTTTTAGATCAGAAGTCTTATTACCTTCATACGTAGACTTAAAAGTCTAATTTATATAAGCTTAAATGCCTCACCTTTGACCCCTGTTTTTATGTTTTAAGTTTATCCCACCGTTTTTGTTCTACACCTCTGTATTTTATAGATTTTAACCCAGATGTTAGCAGCTGCATTGTCCCCGATGAATGCAGCAGAAGGACAAACATTCTGTCATTTTATTTGCCAGAACATTGGCAATGTCTGTGTCTTTTGTTTTCAGGATTTTCACCTAATACCTGGATACATTCTCTCTTTAATTAAACCATTTTACTGATTGAGGTAGGGAAAGAAATGGAGATATATATATTAAAAGATTTTTTCATTATAAAATCCTCAAATAAAATTCTCCAATTACACTGCATGAAACGGTTGTTCTGATGCACTCCATATAGGAACATATATTAAAATATTTAAATATACTGTACAGTCTACATGGTTGGATAACATTCATTAACATTAATAGTAGTAACATGCATATACCCTGGGGAAGAACATACATACATACAAGAAGTATGTACCTCCATGACATTATAACCTCAACCTTTTCCACTGAATGCAAGGTCAGTTAAAATTACTGACACATCAGAAAATGACTATTTTTTTACTTGTTATACTTTTATAGCCTAGAGCATATTTAAACTTTTCGTACATACACATGCGTGCATGTGTGTTCGCTTTTCCCTCAGAAATATAACAGCATATAACATCAGCATAATTTACATATAGCCAAAGTCTTTTCCTTTTCTGAACTATCAATGACACTTAATGAAGAAAATGATGACCAGATTATGTATAAAAAGAACCCTAGATTTTAATACTTTTATAATGAAAGGGAACTGACATTAATATAGTCAAGATTTTGGTTTCTGTTATTTATGTGTATCTCTACACATACGCACACACACGACACCAAAATCATTTTGATTATACATGCACAAATATATATGTATGTGTAGATGCACACACATATATATATGTGTGATTGTGTATATACACACACAGACACACTCACAAATTGCTAGCAGAAACAAAGAACATGGTATGTCAGTGTGCTGCCTTACTTCGATTAAGGCGGTTTGTTTTTACCAGTTACAATTTCAGAAAATGTAATTCTTTGATTATTTTAATATCAAATTCTTTGTGCTGACATCAATTTCATGATAGCTTGAGCATCTATAACTTAGTAATCAAAACAGTGTTTTCACAAGGATATTCTTTTAGTGCTCTATTGGGAAAAACAAGATAAGTGAATTTTGTGACTATTTAAAATGATATACAGAATATGTTCCCCTATAGGCAACAGAAAAGAAAAAGCGGGGGGAGGAGGGAGGACCCTCTGCAAGATCAAAGTCCAAAAAGAACTGGCACTTAATTTATCATCCTTTACAGACAAAAGACAGTTTTCGTCATTTCAAAAGGATCAGATGTCTTTTATGACAAACTGGGTTTGCAGTTTAATTTACAAATAGAATTCTAAGCAAGCAGTCTTTGCTCTGCCAAAGCAAATGACAAACAGTATAGGTTTTCATTCACGCAGCCCTCAGCAGGATAGAAGAGATTAAAATAAAACTGAAATAATTTAGAGAAAACAAATAAATGTTTCAGAAAGTTGAAGAAGATCAAAGCCTGAATTTTCTGACCCCAACTGTACAAGCATTTCTTATTATATTGACCAGTGCCATCAGATCATTAATTAAAAGGAAAGCGCTGGCAGGTGGCAGGGAAGCAGAAGCCGATAATTGGCCCCCTTCTTCTTTTTGCCTTCAAAAATTCTCTCGTTCTTTTGCAAGACATGCCACTAGGCAGACAGAAATGCCTACTTTGTAATATAATGATTAAGATGAGATGAAGAGACTCTTGCGTTTAAAGCAGCTATGCCTAATGAATGCAGCTAGCTTTATAATTATGATCCTGCTTTTACAATAAGGAATATGATGTTCCATTCAGCATCCCTTCAGCTGTCAAAAAGGTAAAAATCTCAAATATGGGGGTCTACAGTCAGTGCTTTTCTTTCCCCTTATTCCTTTTACTACAGTTAGCAAAACCAGGCAAAATAACTACTAATAATTCAAGCAAATAGATAAGAAAGAAAACCCATGAAATATCCGTAGGACTCACCACTTCACTAGGTAGGTTGTTCAGGTCATTAAAAGGGGTTTCTAGAGCGTTTGTGTCAACATTTAGCAAAACCACGTCTTCCAGTGATCTATTTTTTACTCTCTGTTGAAGAAAAAAACAATAGTGTAAAAGCATTTTATGGGGGTGTCCTCCCCCATACATTTTTATTACAATGTGGTAGATGAGAAATTATGATTTTATAGAGGATAATAAAGACAATATCTTTATGCCTTAGATGTAGGATTTGTGGATTAACTACAAGATTCAGAGCTTTTAAAAAACCTTCGCCCTCAGCAAACAGTGAAGTTTTATCTGTAACCTCTAAAATACAACAGCAGTCAAGGAACATACTCCTAAAATCCATGAATTACATAAAACCCTTGAAAATACTATAATTATAGATTTCTTATGACAATGTTTCATTCCCTTATATCCAGGAAAATCAGATATGATATTAATCATACAATCAAAAAAAAATCACAGCAAACTACATAGGATTTGCAGATTTATGTATGTTCCAGGTACACGATGTCTAGCAAGTATTACAGAAGAACAGATGAAAGAGTCTTTCATGAATGTAGTTGACTAGCAGATAAGAATTAAATAATTTGTTCCTTTCAGGAAAAATGACAGAACTCTTTTCTAAGTGATCCTGAAATAATAGATGATATTACGGTCCAGGAAATAATTCCAGAAGGAATTCAGACACTTCATTTTTAGACTAAGCCTGTTTCCTCAATTTCTGATGGAATAAGGAAAAAGATCCAAGCCAAGATATTAAGATCAATGTGTGCACATCATAAGAACCTGCCTTAAGAGAATAGAAGGCTCTGCCTGGAGTTCAGAAGTACGGATGAGAGAAGGTTCTTTTTTGGAAACAGAAAAGTGCTGCTGGCCCAGAATGGGGAGCACCTACCTCATCAGCTTAGCAGAAAGCTCTCATCAGCCTCGGAAATCACTTCCACAGAAATTCAAACCAAATCAAGCTCCTGAATCAATTATCTATTTTGCATGATGATCAGACTACACACACAGGGCCAGTTGCATTTTTAAACATTTATAGAAAGATACAAAGCAATGTCTTGTGCCTTAGCTACTTAACACTACTTAGGTGAAATTTTATTGTTTTATTGTATTTTTAAACCTGAAAAACCACCCCTTGATTTCTGGCAAAAAAATTACTTTTATGTCTGTTATCACAGGCTGAGTATAAGACACAGACTCGCAAAGGGACAGGAACACAAATTAGTTGGGAAATCGGAATGACGTTGACTTTGAAGTGAGGGGTATTGCAAAAGAGTTTTAATTATTCTTGTTACTAGGAAAATCTGCATTATTTTTCAGCCATTTAAGGATGGCAGAGACACATCTGAGGCAGGAAATAGAATCAGAAACAAATCATGATTTGTGGCATGTCAGTATAAAATGCTTCAAAAGTAAGATCTCAGAGAGAGACATTTTTACTCAGTAAAGCTTCTGAAGCTTAAATAATTCTGCCAAGTAAATGTGAGGGATTCTTCCTAAAGCTCTTCCATTAAAAATATTATTTATGGTACACATGCTTATCAATACTCAGACATACTGCAAACGAACTCACCTCTATTAAGCTTAAGTGGACGCCGATTAGATACGGCATTGGTGCACTGAAGAAAGGAGAAAAAAAAGGAAGATAATTATTTTTTGAAGTAACTATTAAAATGTTTGTACAGCAAAAAATAGGTATTTAAAAACTCTATAGATCTTTCAGCCTCTGCTTAACTTTCACTGTTCAAGTCGGTACTAAATGCATAAACATAGATGATCTTAAAATTACTAGTTACAGAAAAGAGTTATTAATTTTTTACTCGATGTTAAAGAAGACTACAAAATATGGGAGACTCTTGCGAAGCTCAGTGAGCAGCACGTTGGGTAAGGCTGGCCAGCCAGCCTGCCTGCAAGTCTGACTTGAAACGGGTATTTCACAAGTTGCCTGTTCCTAGAACTGCGAGGGATTTCAGACCCCACTCTGGGCAATATTCTCTCCACGGGCATCCCAAGCTCCTCAGTTCCATGACCACGCTGCGATGCCAATGCCGCTGGCAGGTCCCAAGCCGCTGCCAAAGTCCCTCCCCAGGGAGCAGTGGGCAACCACCCAACGTCCTGCCCCACTGAGGGCTGCGAACCTGCGCTGCAGGACAAGGAGTTCTAGCAAGGAAACGATTGCTGCAGATATCCACGAAAGCCTCTTGGATGAGACCCCTGCAGCACACACAACCTCAACCAGTCAAGCTATTTTTTTTTTTTTTTAATATAATCTTCTGTTTCCTCCCCCAGTGAAGGTGTTCTGGCAACATTTGACTAAGAAACTCGCTATCACACTGCAAGCTGCATACGTATTTGGATACATTAATGTTTCATACTGACAGACTGTGATAAAGCAGTGCCAGCACGGAGAAGTAAAAGAAACCTTTAGAATTTTAAATGTACAAAATGCAATAGATGAATTGTGTCTCCCCACCTCTGCATTATGGAGGCGGGGGGACACGGGAAAAAAGAAACATCACGACACAGTGGGACACAAGTCACACTCGTGTTAACAGAACATTAATTTTACAGCAGCACACAAACTGTCTGCAGTTACTGCCAGGAAATAACTGAATTGTGTCAAGAATCACACCTTACAGACGGAAATTCACCTTTCCGTATACATCGTGGCTCTTCACACACAATTCCAAAATTTGCTGTCTAACTAACACTCCTTCGGTAAGGACTGTGAGATCACCAGGAGTTTTCCCTCCAGTGAAGTGGCTAAGGACAGGCTTGTTTAAGCAACTCCGTTGGAAATGAAATACTAAGGGAGCATCCAGAAAATCAAAATAAAATTAGTCACTGAAAAAAGGTAAGATCATTTATATGTAAAGTTACACAGATCTGCTGATATACAGTAACTTCTTACATTGTACTAATTTGCTCTTGTATCTGATGCTCACTGAGATACTGCCTGATTAAAAGACTCACTTTCTGTGGCCTAGGGAGAGGCTTTGCTGGATCGGTTCATGTGGTCTCATCAATTTGGATCCAGATTTGGAGCAAAAGTAGCAATTCTCACCTGCCCATGACTGGAGTCACTTTCAGAAAAATCTGTATGCACTATGGATTATCCAGCTGCTCTCATTAACAGTGTCCCTTGGGAAAATATTGATGTAAGGAAACTCAGACTGACTGAAAACAAGTTTTCATTGTGTTGTCCTATCAAAAAAACACAAAGGGTTGGCGAGGCTGCATGGTTCTTTCTGCAGAAATCCTGGCTTGGGGTTTTTGGCAGTGCAAACTTCCAAGAAAGGGACATGAAGACCCCGTGTCCTCACAGACCTGTTTCCTAACCCAGTACTATAATGCTTAGTACCTCCCAACCACTTTATCCAGGCTGGAGCCTTACACATTTGTGGGCTAAATAGTAAGTCATTAGAAAACATGCATTTTAAGTGAACTCTCTAACTGCTTTCAAGGAAATCTTTGTTCCCTCCAAATAAATGAGAATGACGACACAACACAGGGCTCTGCTGTTGTGCATTCGCCAGATTAGATCCTCCAGTTCTTCACCAAGTATCTTAGTGTTACTGATACCAAGTATCTTAGTGTTACTGATGGCATGAAATAGAGGGGCCAGGGCTTGTAAAAAAAGAAAAAAAAAGTATTTTATGAGCACTTAATTTTTGTTCTATAAAGCAACATTGTTCATTTGGCCCATACTGAGTAAAAAAGAATCAATGATTTGCCCAGCAATATTTGCCCAGGAATAAACTTTTTGTTTTGTTTTGTTTTTGTTNCAAAAAAAGAGTCAATGATTTGCCCAGTAATATTTGCCCAGTAATAAACTTTTGTTTGTTTGTTTGTTTTTTTGTTTAGCATTTAGCTCTTTTCTATGGATTTAGGCAACGGATAAGAAATAAACAGCAAAATACAAAGGAAAATAATAGATAGATAAAAAATTCTTCAGAATTCATGAAATAAAAACTGTAGATATGGGATCATTTTCAGCACAGAATGGATTTTATTACCACTGGATTATAAAGCCCTAACAGCAGAGATTTGTAATATGTACATGAAATTGCTCACTACAATACTACTGGGAGCTGCTATACAGTTTTTATCTTGCTTATGCATGTTGTAACCAAAAATGTTATTAATCCACAGCATCATTTCCTCAAGTAAGTACTATGTTATGCAAAACATGCAAGTTAATTGGAAAATAACTGACCCATTCTCATGAAAAGAGGCTTGCGTATATTCAAATTCAGGAGAGACCAAATTCCATAAAAAGACACATTGAAGCCGTATCTTGAATTTTCTAATTGCATTACGTTCTTAACAGACCTTCAGTAGAACAGATGCTTTATCATCCACAGACAAAACTGTCATACGTTTTCGTGACTTAGTTTGCCAAGAAATTATACAGAAGATTCAAAGTAATTACCTCTCTTCTTTAAAAAAATAATTTTATTACTCTATTGATGGTCAAACCTCATTTTTGTAAAAGGTATTTTTGAAGCCAAGACACCCTTTGGGCTGAGTGCAACAATATCTTTTTATCTCCTGAAATGTAATGGAGAAAATAATTGTGTAAAGCAAAAAAATTCAGAAAAATCTTTCTTCATGTACTCAGGAATATGATCTGGGCAGCATATGTTATTTCTGTCTATTTTCCTCTTTTAGAGCTACAACAAATAATTACTTTCACTGTCTAACATTTTACTGTCTTTTAGAAAAAGGAACTGATCATAACTTTTTTTAAACGCCTGTTCCAAGTCTCATTTTCCTGGGAGAACTCAAGACCCAAGTTAAGCTATGTGGAAGCTCTGTAACTAAAAGAAAGCAGCGTGTTCGCACACAGGACTTTGCATATAGCTATACATGACCAACCCTGATGGCTCTACAGCCCACACTGATGCGCCAGATCGGGGTCTCTAGCAGACCTGTGCCTCAGCTTCGCAGCATCTGATCTTAGCTCTAACCAGCCTGAATATCAGATTGCCTGATGGAATCACAAGAGACTTGCTGACCAAAAAGGTAAGTTGCACAGTTGAAATAATTTTTCAATATAGTAATGCTTTAAGCCAAGATGTATTCTTCTTTTTTCAGATCCATAAAATACTACTTGGATACTCTGGGTAATTTATCAGATTCTAACCCTCAAAGTACCGTATCATTTATCTCTAAGAAATGGGTAAGATTTGTCCAACCTGACAAAATAAAAAAGTGGATTAAAAAAAAAATGTGCTGGATGATTCACATAGAAAAAAAAAAATCAGAATGAGGGTGTATACCTACACCAGTCAATACTGAAATGCATTTTATCTTTATTTGTTATGTTTAGAAGTGGCTGGGCTGCCTTGGATTAAACAGAATTAGTAAACTGATAATCCCTACCCTCTTTATGTGGACAGCATTTCAGAACTATGCAAGTAAGACACTGCGAGTTCATGGGAGATACCACAACAAAGTCTGTGAAAAAATAACAAAGTTCTGAGGTATGAATATGTACGTCCAGAAAATATCAAAAATGAAAAGTTAATACAAGTCCAGAAAAATGGCCTAAATCTTTTTGAATTGTCCAAATCATCTGAAACAGAACATTAGGCTGGTCTAACATAAATTTTGGTCCTAAAAATACATCTCAATATATTATATTCTTAAGAAGGAAACACTTGTTCACTAAGAATTTTAGGTTCTTCTCATTACAGTATTCCAGGATCCATTACAGTAGGTGTGATAAACAAATCATTCAAATCAGACATGATCAGATAGAGAAAAATAAATGCATGATAATCTAAATAAAAATGCCTGATTTATAATCACTGAGAACTTCATCAACAGCGCATTTCATGAATTTTATGTTTTCATTTGAGCATCTCAAAAAAAAAAAAAGGAAAATATTTTTTCCCTTCTATTGTACTAGAGTAAAAAAGAAAAAAAGGATATAAATGAGTTTTACAGGTCTAAAAAAAACTCCATGCTTCCTTTTAATGAGTAAAAAAAAACCTCAGGTCATGACATAATGACCCAGAATCTCCACTCTTATCATCATCATAAGGAACTGTGTACAGCATCTAACATTATTATTTCTGGAGACATTATCTGTGCTTAGAAGGAGAAATAAAAAGTCCTCTAGTATTCAGGACGCACTCTGCAGGGAACAGCTTGAAAAAAGGGGTTCATCTACTCTCTTTCCGATAATAGCAGTTCTGGATGGTACTGAAGAAAATGCAAAGCTTCTGATAAGTTCAACTAATACAAAAACCAAACAAATGCAGCCAAGCTATACTCCCATCTTGGTGCACTTCTCAAAACAGGAAAGGAAAACAATTAAGACAGCATTTCTCCAAAAGAAAAATGTCATTAAAGATGAAAGACTTAGCTACAGTTGAAAGACAAGACTAGGGGGAGAATATTTGATTTATTTTTAAAAACAATAAATAATTTACATATGAAGTAAAGGAGCTACCAAAGGGGAGAAAAGAAAAATTTATCACGGGCAAATATTGTAAACTTGATGAAAAGCTATCAAAGCGACTTAAAGAAATATAACAAGAACTTCTTTGAAAACAGGAAAAGTTCAATGGACTGGGTGGAGTTAAATGGAACATTAATATTTATAGATTCAAGAAAAATAACGAAGTCAAACAAGTATACCAATGTAATTTCTGTGGAGAAAAATATTCGTAACAAAAATACTTATGTTGTTAGGTATCAGATTTTGTACATTTTAATTCTTGATCTGTAAAATGGCTTTAAATGTTTTTAAATTGTTTTGATTTTCACTATAGACCCATACATATTTAAAATCAAAGCCTCCAGGGATGGATGTTCCTGTATTACATGCTTTAATGCAACTCTCATTTGGTAACTCTGGAACTAGTACAAATAGAAGTAAATCCTTTCTTAGGCTGAAATCTTAAAATCCAGGCACTTGGAAGAGAAAATTAGATTATCTAACTATGCCATTTTTGTAAATAACAACCATCACAAAAGCAATCCCTTGAAAGATCAAAAATACCCAGAGAAGTGACCATTTATTTTTGAATTTAAAAGTCCGCCAAAAATACGAAGTCTGTTTTGTGACTAGAATTTTCAACAGGAGTATATGAAAGCAAGGAATTTCTTACGACGGTAAATTTGGAGATTATAATCTCTTTTAGGAAAGAGTTGGATACAGTCCAGACCTGGCCGGGCCTCACAACACAAGAAAAAAATACAAATATCAAAATTGTTGTATAGAAGTAGGAGAAATGCAGATGCCTCCTAGTATTTGATTCCACTGACACTGGTAATTTTTAATGTTTTTTCAATATGTTTTACCTAATATTAAACACCAAATAAATGAAAACTATTTATGACGGTTAAATTTAAATCACTGAATGTATTATCTAATAATAAAACATGAGCAGTTATTATAAAGAAAATTCTAATTGCTACCTTGTACCTCAAGGTCTCAACTCCAAACCTCATCAGGCAATCCTTTAAGCCCTGGCCTAAGTGCTTTCATAAACCGGATCCTGTATATTTAGTCACATGAACAGCCACAGTTTTCACGAGTTAATTCACATTACCAAGGATGCAAAACTCGCAGAAAGGAGGATGCCAGGCTAGGGGTCTTACCAGCAGTAGTCCAGAAGATGGGCAGGGAGCACTGGGATGTAAATGTGCTGCCAGTACATCGGATACAACAACGCGGCTGACGCATGAACGCAAGCAGTTAACTGGAAACACAAACATAAACAGATTTGGCAAATAAGTACGAACATTAGGAAGAAAATGCAACATTATAAATTAATTTTGAGATGTTCAAGAATCTTAACTGTCACAAACCTCCTAATACAGCTTTTTAAAATTAATTTTAATTGTTTAGATGCACTTATCAAGAAGAGATTCGTATACAAATATCACATTTATAAAATGCAAACTGATAAGTAACATGCACTTGTAGCACTAAACTCCAGACCAGGATTAACTCTGATTTTTGTCACTATTTTCATTTTGAAATTACATACATATATATGTATGCATATGCACATATATACATACACACACACACGCATATATGTATACACACATATATACATACATATCTAAAATAATTTAAAACACATTCTTCCTGTGACAGCAGACTAACTTTATTTTCCCCAAATGAGAAACTGTAAAGTCTGGCACCAAAAAGCAGCTGCTTCCCTGAGCAGGACGCAGAGGTGTTACAGCCTGTTACCATTCAGCACGGAAACGGTTAGTAACTAGATCTAAAGCACTTCTCCAGTGCACAAAATAATTTGAAATACACGACGAAGAGCTTGAATTTGACATTGCAAATACTTTGTTGCTATCAGGGGGTCTATATTCAGCAAATAAACCAATACAAATCTCTCAGACATATGGCAGGAAGAACTTGGCTCAGAAGAGAATTTAGGAACCCCAGTCACGGGACCTCGCACAATTTCCCCGGGACACAGAGGTCATACGCAGAGAGCCTCTTCCAGGATTAACTCCGTACTGTCCTCCCCTCGCGCCGCATTTATGCCGGCTCCCCTAGCGAACGCCGGGAATACCTGGAGCAAACAAAGGCAGCTCCGTGCAGAAGACACCGCGCTCGGGGAAGGAGACAAAAGACGGTTTCATGTTTTAATACGACGACACTGTTGCTGTGTTATTGAGGTTAACAGTTACTGTTGTTCTCCATTAGACACGTACTTGTACTGCACCAAAACTATGAGCTAAAAATAAAATGTAAATCCTGCCTATACAGCAAGCACTAGAATTCTATGGATTTTACAGAAAACCACCCCTTTGTGCAACAGATCTGCAGTTAAAGCTTTAACACTGTGGTTACCCTGGACAGTTCTACATAAAAATTATACAGTAATTTTGTAAATTTTTCTTGTTGTTCTTTTTTACTAAGAATGAAAAAAATAATTAACAGCACCGCAGCAGAAATCACGGACAATTACAATTTGCGCAGCATAGTTTGCTCATCACTCAGATTAATATAACACGATTAAATATGGAAAAGAAGAGGGTCTGAAAGCTCCTGAGGGATATCATTAGGGCAAATTGCCAAAGAATGAAACATGAGCCAGTCAGGAGAGTCTGGAAGCTGCACTAATACCAAGGGACTTGAGCGCTCGACAGTTGGAGCTTCAGTAATGTGTGAACTGCAGGTTAAGGTATCAAGAGACTCTGTTCACTGACACAGAGAATGTCACTATTGACCAACGAACTGCCCAAGCTTGACAGTTAGACTACAGAAAGCCAAGTATATCATAATTCCATATTTAAACTGTTCATTTCAGATTAACATTTTGTTTCTTAGCTTTTTGTCAAACATCTGCAATTCATCTCATTTTAGACTTATAGCAATGGTCATTTAAATACTGTTTTGTTACTAAGAATTAATTGATTTGGAGTAAGAAATAAGTGAGTATCTTTCTCCTCTTTGGCACAGAAGACTATGAGATTTATTTCTGCATTATCACTCTCTGTAGTTGAAATAATACTATCTATAAATGATGCGTTCAAGCTCATTATTATTTTTGGAGGTTTTACATTCAAAATGGAAATGGAATTACCACTTAAAATCTTTACATGCTATTATATGCAGCATGTAAAAGTTAAACCACAACTAGCTATATATTTCAATCACACACTGAAATAAATCAGAGTGTATAGAGTATCCTAAAAACATATACACCATCCTCCTCCTCTTAATCGACATTTTAAAATCATGGATTAACATAATGATGCTATGTGCTTAAAGAAATATTTGCCTCTCTTATGCAGATATAAAGTCTGTGTTATATTTTAGGTCAAAATCTAAAAAAGTAAATAACTCCAGTAAAAATCTCTAAAAATCTCTATACTGGTGTGACACTCAAAAGACTAACATTTAACACTTTTAATAAAAAATATCTACTAAATTTTAGCATGTCTAGTGGCAAATGCAAGGATTTGATTAGCTAGTTACCAACATTTTACTGTTCTCTTCCTTACTTTTCAATTTAATAGCATGTAACACCTACCATTGGCTACTACAGTAGATTTCTAAATAATATGGCATGAAAATGCTTTATTATTTCCTGTTGTATAAGCCTGCAATACAAGTAGCTATAAGAGTCTAATACTGTTAAAACTAATTTTCAGTATTGTGCCAATTGTCTCCAGGTAAATCATGATACAATAATTATGGTTTCATATTATCAAATTCGTGCTTTTTCTAGCCATTACACTTTTCCCTTTTTTAATATTTCAAAAGGGAATGCATTCCTCAAATGCATTAGCTGTTTAAGTATCTTACCTCTTCAACTGACATATTCACTTTTCTATACAGAAAGAAATGGGGAATTTTGCGAATTTTTGAATACTCAAAGTCCTAAACNCTGTTAAAATAGAGTTTTACTGTTTAAGTATTGTGTCAATTGTCTCCAGGTAAATCATGATACAATAATTATGGATTTCATATTATCAAATTCGTGCTTTTTCTAGCCATTATACTTTTCCCTTTTTTAATATTTCAAAAGGGAATGCATTCCTCAAATGCATTAGCTGTTTAAGTATCTTACCTCTTCAACTGACATATTCACTTTTCTAAACAGAAAGAAATGGGGAATTCTGCGAATTTTTGAATACTCAAAGTCCTAAACAATCAGATGGTTTAAAAAAATTAAATGAAAAGCATTCATGGATAAGCTTGTGCCTGACTGTTTAAATCGGAAGTCAGAGGTTTAGGAATTCCAGCACTGGGCTCCGGCAGCTGCAGTCCGAGGGGGAAGCAGCTCCAGCAAGATCAGGCACCCTGCAAAAAGCTGGAGCCGGGAAGCAGCCCATGCCGCAGGGCTGGGAACAGAACGGCTGCTGCTTGACCGGGTGCTGAGACCCGGCTGGCGAGACCTATCCAGAGAAGAGTCCTCAGTGTCATCTAGCAAAGATGCACTGATAGGAGCCTCTCTGCCCATTAACATCTATTCCAAATGAAATTAATATCTACATCTTTCTAAGTTTCCAAGAAGAGAAGTGTCATGTGCAGAGAAATTTCTTTTCTGAGAGTGGTAGTCAGGAAGGCATTTTCAAGGCTGCTTAAAACCTCACCGGTTTTACCAGCTACTGCTGGAAATTCCATCAATTCTGCATTGTGATCTCTTTCTCTACTCATCTCACACACTCAAATAACTCGGAGTGGGTTAAAAATTCATAAATTATGGTAAAATAGTATTATGGAACCTAATTGCTTATTGCAACTTTGATAGCTTGTTATGGTGCTTTCTGGCAGCAAATGACCCTGCTTCAACAGCAGAGCACATGGAAAACACCTGCCAGTCTTGTGTTCTCCTCCATAAGGAAATGGGCTGGCATTTTTTGTTAGAATTTTTGTCTGATAAAATCCTTGTTTTTCAGTATTGAACAATAGAAGTTATTCTTAAAAAAAAATGATTTTCAAAAAATTACTGTTTATCTTCACTTTCCAATAATTTCTTCTAGTTTAAGCAATTTTTCATTTCAAAAATAAATCTAACTGTGGCTTTAAAAATTGGTTGAAATACTCTCTGTATATGATATATATGCCTATATATAACATATAAACAAATAAATTAATTAACCTAAACTAGTTTAAAAAGTATTTAATAAAAACTTTAGTGTTCAGCCTATTTTCTTAAGAGAATACAAACTTAATTTGAAATTCCTAGTGATTTCACAGGACATGAGAAAAAGGTTGCTCTCCCATTCTAACTATCAGTTAATGAATTTATTTGTGTACAACTGAAAATTTCAGTCTGTTCCTGATCTCTTCTGATAATACACTCCAGTCAGCATCACCATATAAGCTTTCATCAGCCTGCAAGGAAAGCAGGAGCTATTTTCTCCAGACTTCTGCAGTGATTTTGGTACAGTAATTCTATCTTTTCCCCCTGGAAAAACATGTGAGAACTGTGTGCTTACTGGTAATACAGGGCTGTAATAAAGTGTCTCTCCAAATAGTGAAAAACAGCACTTAAAAAAAAAATTTAAGCAAAATGCATTATTAAGGGATAGTAAAAGATTACTACCAAATGCCAGCATGATTGAAATAGTCTAAGAATCCTAGAGCAAGCGAGGAGCTGCCTTCCACCATCCTGCAACAAAGAGCGTTTGAGAAGAGAGGGGTGTTCAAAACCTACAACTGGTGAATAAGTATTATTAGGAAAAGTTCTAGTTCAAGGCTCAACCAAAGAAGATTTGCTTGTTCCTAGGAACATGAACAGTGCAGTTCCCCCCTCTCTCTCATGCAGATGCAATTATTCTGATACGTGTATCTGCTATTCCAATACTCAGTTCTATCAATGAGGCTTTTTACAGGGAACTTTCAAAATGACTTGCTTCATGCCACCCTCTTATTGCTGCTGAAATGCTCCAACTTGTCTAGACCCACACTACTTTGCTTGGAAGATTTTCTGCAGACTCGCGCTGTGCTTATTTGATACCTGTCTTTATAATTTATATTATCTGAAGGAGTAAGTGAAACAATTATTCTGGATCTTACACGAAGCTATTCTTTCTCATCTGGCAGTTATTTGCTATCAGTATAAATTACCGTCTTCAAAGCACTTCCTATAACCCAAGGTAAAGAGAGAAGCAGCGTATAGATGACAAGATTTACTCATACCACAACAAGAAAACTGGAAATACATAAACTGATTAGCAGAATCTTGTCAGAAAGCCAAAAGCAGAAAGAGAAGTTAGACAAAACACTAAAGTAACCTGTGGTTCAGTACAACCTTTTAAAATCAGCTATAAGAAATTAAAGTACTAAGGTGACAAAACCATTCCCTAACAAATCCTCAAACACTGTCAATCTCTGTCAACACCACATCCACAGACAGGTCCTGGTTTGCTCTTTCCTTCCTTCCTCACAGTCCCATTGGGCTAAAGATTTGCTTCCCTCCCACTGTCTTGACCACACATATGTTGAAACATGCCAAAGATTCTGCTTAGTTAACTTATCCACTTATTAATACGCAGGAAGAAAATGTAGAGGACGGATCACCTTTTCACTGCTACGATCACCACCATCAGCCTGGACCAACTCCTATCGCTGGTACCTGTCAATACTCTCTACTTTAGAGAATTACTGTAAAAACACTGTCCACTTGCTGAGGGGAAGAGCAGTCCAAGTGAAAGGAAGACTCTTCTACATTATTCCAACTCTTAAGACTATCAGCTTTGTCAAAAGGGACATCCACATCTAAGCGTTGTTTGATACAAAATAAAATCAGGCGCCAAACACAACTCAAGACACTTAGAGCTGCTGAGATCTACCCTTCCTATCCATTTCTTGGATTAGAAAACAAACAAACAAACAAACCAGACTAAACCTACTAGCTAGTGCTAGTGCTACTAGCATTGGTAAGAAGACAAAAAACACCCAATAAAAACACAGCAACAATCAAAAAGAATACATTGCCCAAGCCACAGTATCCAAAGGTTGGCCATTGCTCATGCATTTCTTTAATTCCTCCTGACTACTAGTTTGCCACCTGTCATCCCCATAAACTTTGGGAAGAAAACGAGGGAGGAGCTTAAACAAGTCATAATGTATTTTCCTCCTGTTGGCAACACAAGGTCCAGCATTTCTCACTCACACCACAGAGGGGGGAAGAGCAGTATATTTCCAGTCCACAGCCAAAAAAATCATTTTTTTCCCATCATGAAATATGGAAAGAAAGAAAACACTAATTTGAAAAACTCAACCTTCTCTATATTTTTGGGATATTATTTGCTTCTTTTATCCTTATCTCTGGGGGAAGGAAAGAGCAGAGAAGAGTGTTATTCGTGTATCTGGCAACACTCGATATATCATCAATTTCATTCTCTTCTTGCACTTCTTGATTTGCAAGCGGCATTATGGCATCCTTATTGCACATTAGTTTGGAAGGGAGAGGAAAAGACTGCAGACCCTTTGCTCCTTGCCTGTGCCTCCAGGACACTTCTCACCGTAACAGAAGCAGAGCATAAAATGCCACTCAAGTGGTAACGGTGCGGGGAGCCCTCAGCAGCGAACGCCACTGACCAACCGTGCCTGCCCTGAGGAACCAAACGCTTCCACAGACGCTTTGATGCATCCGAGCAAGCCATAGGTGTGCCTGGCATAGAAAAAGCCATGCACCTTGATTATGTTGCTCAACTTCTTTGCAAAAGATTTTTACTATTCTTCATGTGCTAGGAGTTCATCTTTACAGAAAACTAACTTTTGGAAGTTAAGCAAGTCAACTTCCCTCTCGCCTTTTCCCACTTATTTCTTCATTTCGTCTCTATATGGTCTTGATAATAAGCTTTTATTTCTTGATATGGACTTATTTCCTAGCTTCTTTATCTCCTTCTCTCTCACCAAGAGGCATCGACATAGGCATATACATCAAGCATATACATCTTTCTGTCCCGTTTTGTTTTCTTACCATCTCCTGACTCCCCATTTCTTTACTCTTGTATTTTATGAATCTCTTTCCATGGAGAAAGAGCTGAACTCCCATAAAACAAGGCAGCTTAGCAAATGTTTCTTGCTTCTGAAAGGGGAGTTTCCAAGAATATAATTTTTATTAACATTCCCTCCCCCAGAGCAACTCCATGGTATGTTCTCCTGCCATCCACTAATTAAGAAGCAGCAGGGAACAGCTTCCTTGTGAAGGGCTGACAGACAACTTATTTACTGCAAGCAAGACTAGAGATCACCACTGGCTATGCTATAATTCATCCTGCCACTGTTGAATTTGAGCACAAGGAGTTGATAAGGCAGCGGTTACCGTGAAAAAGGGGAAATCTTGCCATAATGGTACACCAGGACCAAGTGCTGGCACGGGACTCGCAGACAGGTCAACAATGCTGCTTTGTATCTCCTGCTCCAACACGACCACCGGTGAATTCAGCAGCATCTTTCCTAGGGGCTGGGGGCTCTGGTCGCTGGTAGCAGAACAGGGCCTGGTGCCAAGGACTGGGCAGCAAACGGCTGCCGCAGGATGCCCGGCCTGCCCGAGAGGACCGATGCCCGCAGCGGGGCTGCGGCATTTTGTGTTTGCAGCCTGCACCGATTTGCCAAAGACTACATGAATTTTGCCCCAAAGGATTACCTTAATGGTGGATATTTTTTTCTCCTAAAAAGTGTTACTAAGTGAAGCAATTTATTTTGAAATGTATTTGCAAATCTATCTTCATGTCTACATGCTTTCTATTTTCAGAAAAAATGCAACCCAGTTAAGTATTTCTTCATGTTATACACAGATGGCGGGTAACAGCAGTCTGCAACATTTTATGGTTTCCCCGTCTCATTAAGAGAAAATAACTTCAATCATTTGCTGACCACACATTACTGTGTCATTTCACAAAATCTTTCACAAGTGTTTAATATTATGCTGGGGGAGATGGGAAAACCTATTCCAAGCCTTGGGCCTAGAAGATCTTTTGAGTTACTCGATCCATTGGCAATCCCTAATCACATTTAGATGCTGCACTGGCCTTTCCCTTCCTCTCCCGTAACTTGAGTGCTCTGCATTCGGCACTGGCCACCTGAGAGCTCCTCTGCTGCACTGCAACCTCTGCCCAGATAACGTGTTTTAACTTTAGTCTGCTGGCACTTCTAGTAATTAAACGACACCATGTTGCCCTTAGACCAATTGGTCTATTAGAACATTAGTTGAAAATAAATAAATTCTTTTTCTTGAAAATAAATTGTAATTTATTATTTACTTTTGGGAGCATAATGAGTCTCAGCTGAATATCTGTACTGCATTATCAGTTAATGTATCAGTTTGCATCAATCTTCTGTTTTTCAAGAAATAAATTTTGCCTTACATATTTATGCACACCACATGCTACTTCATGGGAATTAGAGACAATAATTTATGGGTAAATCAATAGTTTTGAATTATTGGAACAGTATTATTTAAAACGAGTCTGCTATGCAAGTATATAATGAATATGTTTTTAGATACAATTGTGACAGCATTTCAGTAGCCAGAGACAGCTTTGCAAAGAGCCGGATCTGAATGCAGAAATATAAAAACACTAACGGGCAGCCTTCTGTCTGTCTGGGCTACACTAACATGGCCCGTATTCCTAGAGCCACGTTTCAATGATCTTGTACAGTAACTGCACTGCTTCACATTTGTCTATTCACATCCAAGAACAAGCAGTATGTAATCCACAGATAGACTTAAATGAAGTGAGGAAAACAGACAACTGCCACAGTTGATAGTATCACTGCCGAGGGATAGATGGATTTTGGCATAAACTCATGAATCTTGGAGTCGGGGTCAGGTGTAAAAGGAGCAGAGCAGCCCCCGCAGACGATGTGTTCGGGGTCAGGAGAGGGTGTCCGGCTGCTGGAGACGGCCGCGCGCGCTGCCAGCTCCAAGGGCCTTCTCGTCTCCCGAGTGCCCCAGTGGCCACGGGTGCTGCCGCTGTCACAGCTGAACACGATTCAAGGGGAGAGGGTTTGAAATGCCACTCAGTCCAACTGAACTGCACATACATCTTTGCAGAGGTGCAACACTGAAAATAATTCCACAAAGATACATGTGCATATATGTATGTATGTGTGTGTAAACACATATTCTGGGATTTTTCACATAGGGAAAAAAAATTGCCACTATTATCGGTATTTCAATAGCAAACAGGCTCCTTTCTACAGGGCTCACCAACGAAACCTACAGACAGTGCAGAGCAGAACTTGGTAGCCCCTGTGCTTTCAGACATATCAAACTTGTATCACCTAAAACAAATATTGGTCAAAATGGAGATAACATTTAGACATTTGCTTCAAAGTGTAGCATCCTTTCCACCTGCCACCGTGGGCCGCAGCAGATACACTCTAGTTAACATATTACTGACAGGATGATGAGAAAGCTCCTGTCAGACACTGGCCAGCCGGGTGTTTGAGACAAAACGCACAGCCCCAGCTGACTAGTTAGGGAGAGACTGGCAAGGTACAATTACAGAGGCATATGACAAGCTTTCATGCTCCAGTGACTTGAGAGCCGATGACATGGCTTTAAACAGCAATCCTTCCTACCTCCGGTCACAAAACAGCAATAAGTCAACTGATGCACTGTTGTAAAATCATGATTTATTCCTTTGCTTTGAATACATGAGAGTGCGGTATGATGTTCTGGTAGACTACCACAGCAGGTGCACTTGGGGCCTAAACATCTAGGGCCTGCCTCCAGCATGCATAAAATCAACGTTCTAGTGCAGCCTTCCCGGAAAAAAGCCTTCCCCAGCAGTTTAATAATTTATCATAAGATTGAATTAAAAAATTAATTGTACTGAAACTGTTACTGCACCATGCGATTAATAAGAATATATGCATATGTAGTAATGAATGAGAAAATGCTGCTGCATTAGAATATACAGTGCGACATTTAGGAAAATTCTTCTTCATACAGTCAATCTGAAAGGGCTAACAACCACCTTTGTGAATTAATCAGTTCCTTTGTTTCATTCACTTTCATTCATTCCAACGTCAGATAATTTGTTTCTCTTTTACAGTATACTGTTCAAAAGCCAGACATGGTAATTTTTGTTAGAAACAGATCTTAGAGAACATAATCCTCAGGCTAGTGAATCCATCTCGCTGTAACACTAACCCTAGAGCACACTGTGAGGTTGGTGACAATCACATTATTAACGTAGTTGGAAAATTAAGTTAATAAAAGAATCAACAGCTAGCACAAATAACGGAAATAATGAAGATACAATAGAAATGAGCGCAGACAAATCTCCACTTATATTTTTGTAGCAATTCTAATAGGAAGTAGACAAAGATCCTCATTGAAGGATTCTCATTAAAGGGTTATAAACACAGAAAAAAAAATCAATTTAAAGAAAGACACCAAGGATACATAACAACTGCAAATGTAAGCAGGTTCATATAAAACAAAGCCTGCTTGGCTGAAATAAAATCTAAGTTGTCATTTGAATCAGAGCCCTGCAGGGCAAGTTGATAATTATCATTTATGTTTTTTTTTTTTTCAATTAAAATAACAGGTTACTGAACAGCTTAAAACAAAAACCCTTGTTTCTCTTTCTTCTTGCCTGCCCACTAACCCAGTAACCAGTAAATAGAGCATCTGTTTTCCCCACCTCGCTTTCATAGCAGGATTGAATAATTATTTGAATATAATGAAATTTATAGGATAGAAATGCTAGACTTAAACAATTTCTGAACATAAGTGTTATTTTCCTTCCCCCTCACCAGAATGGCGCAGAGAAATGAAGCAAGGCCTTGAATTATGCCTTTTGTTATCTGCCGCTGCCCCGAGATCCTGAACCGAAACGGAGCCGATAACTCCAGGGTGACATCCCGACCCAGCGCGCTCCAGGAGCCGACACACACGCTTGGAATTCGGTTAACCCCAAAGATAAGGCACAACTCCCTGCACAGTACGTTGTACTTGATAGCACTGTTTGGAAAGAACTCTCTCCAAGTACCAAGCTGGAATCTAGCAATAGTCAAATGTGCCTGCAATACAGACGTGTGTCAGCTGGGCTCTACATCTACAAGAGTAAACACACGAAGCCGGCACACGCTAACCTTCAAACACGTCATTTGTTTATTCGTATTAAGCAATCCATCATTTTAAACAATAATATCCTATCTTTCAAAAAAAAATGCAATCATTCTAATGAATTCTTGCAGGAGATACTAAGAAGGATTTAATTGTTTTAAACTCTTTAGAAAATTGTGTCCACCACTGCTCCTGTTCTGCTTATGAAAGACTCTACTGGATAACAGTCTTGCTGAAGATCTTCGTAAGACAGTTCTACTTTCTCGACTTTTCATTCTTCCTTTAGCTCATCATTTTTCTACTTTTAATCAGACTTCACTAGCGTAGGTGAAAATTTACCCTGTTCCTATACTGAAATGGATCCTAGATGATATGGCAGTAATTAAATTCACCTATAACTTAAGTTAGTAGATTGAAAAAATTACAAGAAGGTGAAACTGATGTGATAGCTCTTTTCAGACTTGATCTGCAATCTGTTACTCACATTCACAGCTTGGTGGTCTCATCCCTCAGGATGTCCAATTACCACTGACAAAAAGTCTGTTACGATTGCATATCCTCATCCAGGAGAATAATAGATAATTTATTTTCAGTGATGACACCATGAAGATGACTCTGTTACTTCATGAGAAGATTACTGATTCAAAGTTCAAAATAAACTGCTGAACTTTGAACAAAACCAGGCTTCTCACAAGCAGCATATTATGCCCATTGATCTGTAACCCAATTTCAATCCAAGTCCAAATCACTGATGCCATAATGATACAAGAGTAGTAAAAAATTTCTCTATGTTATTTATTTTTTCCTTCTATTTCTTGACACCAAGCTGGGTCCTGAAACAGCAAACTGAAAAAAAATATATCTAATTCCATGGTTTTGCTCCTGTGTATGAACGTCTGTTAAACCAGGTTCTTTAAAGGGCCTTCAATTTCCTGTTGACTACCTTTTGGGTAATCAACACTGATCTTTCTGTCATTTCTTAATACACAATTCTTCTCAGAATTTCCAGAGAAGAATCTGAAAATTGCTTATACCACTTCACTAGTTGCCTTTCTGCTCTTCCTGTTGTTCACATCACCTTTACCTACGTGGCCTCCTGTCTCCTTTATTCTCTCGTAATCACCAGTGACTTTATTTAGCTGCAAACCAGTGCCTGGATAAAGAGCTGTCCTTCGCCTGGCATCTCAGCAGCTCTTGGGCACCCCCTCACCCCACTGGTTACAGATTCAGGCACCTAACACTGTGGTGCTCAAAAAAATCCTGTGCCACAGGGAAGTAAATAACTGTTCCTTCATTCTGCAGTGCAATTAGCAATGCTTAGGAACGTAGTGTTCGTGTTTCACCACAGAAAGAGAATTAAACAAAACACTTCATGCTGGGGGAGGGGGAAACGGAGGGATTTTCCATGCCTGACCTTAACAGGCAGAAGCTCCTGCATAACAAATACACTGCATGATAAAAGTTGGCTATGAAGTGGCACTCTCATGCTAACGCAAAATTAATCTTGGGAATACCTTCAAAATATAGTTTAAAACCTCAAAATGATACTGTAAAGTATAAAACAAAGCAATTTTGGAGTATTTAGATATATTTCAAAATGAAATACAACATTATTTCATTACACAGTCAAAGCAGGCATAAGGAAAAAAAAAATTTAATGTGAGCAGTAACCTAAAACCTTTAATAAAAAATTACTATTTTGAGTTGCACATTATTATCAGCCTGAAGAGCTGCTCCAAAGCAGAGCTATTGCAGTATGCACTCCCAAACCACTCTAACAAAGATGAAGCTACCTATTACCAGGTTAGGATAGCAGCTATTATTATGGCCCCTTGATTTCTTTCAAGTAGCTCCAATGGAATAAGCCACAAGTGAATAATAAAGATCTTATAATAGCCCTTAAGAATTCTTTTTAGGTTCGAAGGCACAGAAATGAACTCAGGAGAGTTAAAGAACTCTCATCTCCTGATAAGAAAAATAATTAACCTGACTTAATGTATCTGAGTAGGTCTTATATAAATCAGACTTTTGTACTTCAAGAGCCAGACTAAAGCCACATATCAGAAAAGTATGTAGATATTGTCTTATAAGTACACACGGAAGATATCTAAAACCACAAAGGTCTGTAGGTCTTTTTGTGAAATGTTCAATATATTCTACTTAAAAGGAGAGGTGTGAAGTACTTACAGTGCTTAGTTTGCTAGAGGTAATAATGATTCGTCTCTCATGCAACATACTGGCATAAAGTTGCAGCATGTTGTTCACATCCACAGCAACAAAATATTCAGTGAGGTTCCTCTGTTTAAATAAATAAGATGTTAACAATATAGCAACAGTAGTAGCTCAGTGGAACATTTAATATATTACTTTAAGTTTTGATTAGTTAGTAGAAAAAACAATCCCGTGGAAGAAAATTTGCATTCAAATTTCTAGGCTTTAAAAGTAAATGATTGAGTAAATGAGTAAAGGGAAAGAAAACTAATCTGGTGAAAACCTTGCTCATTTTATTATGCTCTTGAATTTAGATTTGTACTTTTGGCAAATTTGTAAAACCTGCTAAGGACCCCGCTGCCACCTTACTGTGAGGCTTAATGAATCAACGAGTCACCAGCAATTACTGCGGTGCGCTGAGGACAGCGCTGCGGGCAGCTTCTAGCAGATGGAGTCAGCGCTCCCGAATCCATAGGCTGCCCCACCGGCAGCACAGGGGCAGGCAGGGCTCTCCAGGAAGAGAGAGACCTGCTCTTTTATTTCCTTACACACTCTAATAGCAGTAAAATCTAACTTGAATTAAGATCAGAAGATGGATCAGGAGACGGATCTTACTGCTTGGATTCATTTTAATGTTAAATAAAAAATACAGTGAAAAGACCAAAGTGCCACCCCTCTGAATGATGCAGGAGATCCAATGCTCCAGCTGCAGGTACACACACAAATGCATCACTGCTCCAAAAAACAGAGCATCATTTTTGGTCCATGATGCGTAAGCGTTTGGAAGAGATGCAAGCAAGGTCTTCAAGGCTACAACCGCTGCACTTAGAAAGAAACTACGATCCTTTAACTGCCTCTCAAGGACTGAACGCATCATGATAACTTGAGTCTAATTTTTCAGGCACACCCTCTGCAATATTTTATTTGCTAGAGATGTGTGAATTCAGTATCGTAAAATCTGCCACAGTGCCATTTAGACCTGCACAAATCAGGACAGTTTTGGCAGACCGCATCAAAACTGAAAATGTATTTTAACAAGTTGCTGCCCCTGAAATATGTAAAGCTTACAACAAAGAATGAGAGAAATTCATTTGATTACTGACTTACTACAAGTCTTCCCTCCCTACATAGCTCACCCTCCCCTAGTATTATTGCTACTTTCCCTCCTCCTGGAAGGACGGGACTCAGTTTTTATAAACAAGAGTAAAATCCCAAGGAATAGAAGGGCACCCAGCAGAAAGGAACCGGGGAAGGGGGACTTCCCCATCCACCTGGCCAGATGCTGCTCCCCACACAGACAACTGCCAACAAACTCTGCCAAAATTTCTTCACAGAAGTCTTCACTTAAAAAAAAATGTATTTTAACCATTGCTGGTGCATGGTTACATGCTACATGGTGCATGCACAGTTCAAATGCTGAAGAGCAGATTTTCAGAAAGCCTGAAAATAGCTTCTTACATAAAAAATAACTGCATATCTTGATAGTTGAATTCACATCTTAGCAATAAATTCTTTTAGGAATAGGTATTCAAATAACACTAAGTGCAAAAGTAGACCATGTTTTGAATACATATTTTCCATAAATGTAAATAAATCAAATTATTAACAAATACCAAATATAACAGTGTCCAAAAATGCCCTGTATGCTGCTCTGATACTGGACAATGATGAGAAGAACAAGAGTAACTTTACTAGCCCAAGGACTTACTAATACACAAAACAGTGTTGGGGGAAAAAAAACCCTAGCAATAAAAATGGAGCTCAACCCTATGCACAGAATGAGGGTGATGCTTTCTCCTTAAATACTAAAAACAAAAATTATCATACTTACACTTTCAGGGATTGTTGGCAATCCAGTTATATCAGGAGTAATGAAGTATGAGTGCTAATCAATGGAGAAAAAGCAATTAATAATTTGTGCAGAGAAAAGCCAAGAATTCTTAACAAAAAAAAAAAAAAAAAAGTGATAAGGGGTGGGAAGCATTTAGGATTTCCAACACCAGGTTTGCTCAAGCAAATCACTAGCTTTTCAGTAGGATTCCTGCTACCACTAGACAGAGTTAAGCAGAGAAAAACACAAAATGACAATCTCTAGTTCAGCGTAGCACACAAAACACATGAACAAAACACTGCACTTTAGAAACAACACTGAAATTAAGCGAGATCGTCACAAGCCTGAGAAGAGCATTGGTTAAAATAAGCATTGATTGCAACAAGAAAACGTTAACAGAAATTTAGAATGGATGCAGAAAAATCATTTACAGGAGAAAATTAATTAGCAGCAAATCATTAGTCCTTGATACGCATTCTATCCTCTTCCAAATATTTTTAAATCAAAAAACATGTTAACAGAAATCAGGGTCTGAAGATTTGAGATTCAATAGTCATTTATAAAATAACACTAGCAATTTTATCCATTTGAGTCTCAGATTTAGAATGTAAATATGAAATGGATTAAATCGAAAACAGATGTAATTCTAATGATTTCCATTAACCCAGTGCTTTTAACAGCTACCAAGCATGAATTTAGCTCAGTAGTTCTAAGGTGTTTTAGTATATTAGCCTAAATCTTAAAGGATAAGAAGGACTATAAGTACTAGTCAAATGTGATGACTGTTGAATATTTAGTTTTTATTTGTTTTCAGTGGAATTTCCTTTTTTTAAAAAAAAAAACTTAGTTTGCAAATAAAATCATTTTGTTTTTATAGTGTATTTTAATAGTACAATTGCTAACAAAAATCACTGTTTGCTTCAAGTCAAACTTGAATATAGTCAACCAATACATGAAGTATACAAGCTATTAAATGTGTTTTGTGTTCAATCAAAAAAATTTACTTATTAACACCACTAACTATAGGACAGTTGTATTAAACCAGCTTGATACATTTAATAGAACATTTTCCCCACAAATTAGGTCTTTTGGCAATAGTTAATTTTCTTTTAATCGGCTTTAAAAAAGGCATCCCATAAACATCACAACGTTTGCAAAAGAAATACACCAGAACACTGTTCTGTATCAACAGAGTGGGAAAAAAAATAAAAGCCTAAGATTTTTTTCTCTAATCAAGAAAATACTCAGATTATAGAATGCCTTTCATTTTTCAGAAGTAGGATGGGAATAGAAATTTATCGCCAATCTGTAATAAAGTATTTATTTTTTTACAGTCAACAAAGCAGCATTATCCCACTCATTGAACAGGAAAGGAAGTTAGAACTACAAGAATCAGAGACCCCTTACTACAGTTTTCCTAAGTCATAAGTAGTCAAAAAAGAAAAAAGAAAAAAAAGGTGTCACGGAACACTTGCACATCTTTATAATCTTCTCCAGGAAGATGTGTGACTGTAGAATATGCACTAACCTAATAATTACTGTCTTATATAAAATTTTCTGTTAAACAGGGTATTAAAAACAAAACAAAAAAATTCATTTTGCTCACCAATTTAAAGGTTTGATTTTTGGTTTTTTTTTTTTTCTTTACAAGAAAATTACATTGCACGCATACAAAGCTCTGAAATTCGCTTAGTGTAAACAGAATAGATATATTAATATTAGATTGGTCTTTTAGGCTAAAGACAACAGCAGAATTCCCAAAGGACAGGTATAAATAAGCCCGAAATCAAAAGAGATATCCCATAGCAAGTAATTATTTCTTTAATTACAATAGGCTTTAGACAGTCAGTGCCTTTTAAACTCACCGAGACAAGAAAAGGCTGTTTTTTCAAAACTCGCTCACTTGCAAAAATCATCTCTTGGTTCTTACGAAACATGAGAAAAAAATTGAACAATTCATTTTATTTTATTCTTTTTCTTTTTTTTTTCTCCTTTTTGAACAAAAAAGGCTAAAGCTGACTCTAATACTTGCATATTCTATTGTAAGCACGTCAGATTCAACTTACCTATTTCTTTCCAACAAAAATGAATGATTATTGCATTGCACTTTCATTGTTCCATGGAAAAAATAAGCAATCCAAATTGTATTTAAGTTCAGATATCACAGACTTATCGTAAGTTTCATTTGCCAAATATTTATTACTGGGACAGGTAGGTGAGAGTAGACATGGTTCCTGGACAGAGGCATTTTGGTGTCCTGGTGAGGGGTTACTAGGAGATGTCTTATATACAGATATTGGCAAATAATTCATTTTTGGTTATATATGTGTACTCAAAAGTACTACTGAGGCCTACCATTTAAACTCCACTTTAATAGAAAAGCCCTAGTCTATATATTTGAGTAAAGTTGGGGGAAAAGGAAAAGAGGGGGGACTTGTCAACTCTGCATCATGAAATTTGATCTAAACTCCTGCTGGACCAATAAAAGGCAACCTCATGCTCCCGTTTCTACAGTCGTGTTTCAGCCCGTAACTTCTTTTTATGCCTATTACCACTGACAGCTCCAGTCAGGCCTATTGCAGTATAGGAGGAACTAGAAAGGGGCATCAAATGAAAAGGCAAGACATATAAAGTTAGGGCTGAAAGTGGCCCAAAACATCACGCTACTAGACTCCCACATCAAGATTCATAAAACACTCTGGTTCAGGCTGCTCCTCTCCACCTGAAGCCACAACGTTTGCGTAACCATCCTCGCAGTCACGCACCTGGCAGGAGGCCTGCATTAAGATGATCATTCCGTGGCTAAAAAGATTACAAAATTCTCTAAATGATGTAACGAACTAGTGGGAATCAGAGATAATTGAGAAAAAAATACATTCAGGAGACGGTAATGTTGAAATAAAACTTGCAGCATTAAATTTATTGGAAGCAACCCATCACTATTCCAGTGTTGCCAGTTGTAGTCATCACCGCACTCATTTCAAAGCAGGCATGTTCTGTGCAAGATGAAACACACATTCCGACAGCAACTCTTTGCAAGAAATTAAAATGAAATGTAGCTTTAAAAATTCTATGTCCTAAGGAAATTCATTAGGATATTTAAAGGAGGATTGGGTATATTTGTAGGGGTTGTGCATATTTGATATACAAAATGATTCTTGCAAGAAGAATTGAATACTGAACACAGTATTCAATTAGCATTTTTAATTCCTGCTACTTGATGAAAAATAACTTGAAGTACTATATTGACAACAGCAAAAGATTAGCCGCAAAACAATGAGGACTGCAGCCTCAAAAAGCAGTTAAGTGGATGCAGTAAAAAAATACAGGGGCAAGTGAAAGAAATTCCAACTAAGTGCATTAATACTGTGCAAAGGAGAAAAATATCAGGGCTCCCTAAAGAAAAAGCATAACAAGGATGAGTAGTGGACTCTGACACCAGCAAAAGTGAACTAGGGACAGCACTATTCTAGGCATCAAGGTGAGTAAGCACAGGAATAGAAGCTCCACTCCTGTAATGCCTCCACATAAGGAGGGATGCTATCCTAGATCCGCTTACTGAGCTCACAGCATCAGGCTCTATTCTAAAATAAATGAGTTAAAAGGTAACATTAAATGACATACACAAGGTCAAGATAGTAAGCTGCGGCAAGCATGGGAAGCCTTTGTCTACCCACCTGCAAACGCAGGACAGCTCGAACAAGAGACTATCTGCACACGGAATAATCTAATGGGAATTAACTATGCAGGGATGCTAAAGATGCTGCAAAGGAGAGATCTTAGCTGCAGTGCTGCAGTGACAGCAAAGGAAGAGCTCTGTATTGACTCTACGTTTTACACAGCCTCTACAAACACATATAAACATGCACCTGTACGTGGCAAAAACCCTTCAAGAATGGTAACTGCAAGCGCCAGGCTCCTTCTGTGGTGTTTCTGTGGCAATGAGCGCTTGCCAGACTTCCCATGCCCAGGCCCCACGACACAGACAGCACAAAAACAACGGAGAGAGGCACAGGTTATTCCAGCCACGTGCGAGAAGCGTGACACCATGCAATACACCTTTCCTACCAGCTTTTCTACCTCGCTTTTGAATGATCAAGCGAAACTGGGAATAAGGGGTAGGAAGATAGGAGAGAAGGCTGCTCAGACAGATTGCTGTCCTATTTTGCAACTCTACCTACTCACACGTCAGAGGCAGTGAAACATTGAATTAGTTTCTGCTGCCCACAGCAGGAGAAACCAAATTTATCTAAATGAAAGAGCTGGAAGAAAAGAGAAGGATAGGGAAAAAAAAAAAAAAAAAGACAGAAGTACTAGCAGTGCCACATCAAACAGTGATTTACTTTCTCATCCATATAGCAAAACTTAATTGGAGCTTCCCTATGACTAGGTATGGCAGAGAAAAAAGAAAAGATTGTCCTAGACAGTTAATGAGAAGAAGCAACTTAAGTTTCCTATTTACAAAGGTTTCCTGTGCTAGCCATAGCAGCCATTTTATATAGGGAGTCATGTACTTACCACACTTAAACTGACAAGAGCGTTTGCCTTTGGCACAGGATGGCTATACAGTGATTTTAGCAAATCATTTGAGTCATTTTCCTAGGGAGAACAGAGTTAAAAGGTATTTAATCTTTGTATACAAACAGGATATATATGATTTAGTACACATTAAACATTATATATAGATACAGATATATATATATTTAATGAAATAGACAACTGCAGTTCATGCTCATGTCTTCTAATAGCTTCCTCAGCAGCAGCCATGGCATTAGGAAGGACACCTTCTGGCCCATCAAAACAGTTTTCTCAATATACAATACAATAAGCTTACCTCAGTATCTTGAATTCATTGACTGCAATGCCAGAACCACGGATCAGGAAACAAAAGTGAAAATAATCCTTGTCCCTTCTATCTATGACCTTCGCAACAATTTTTACTATTACAGTGAAATAATGGCCAAACACAAAGCTACATTTTAAGTTTTAATACACAATTTATGAAACTTGTGCGTGTTCAATGCTTTGTTTTACTTAAGCTAACATAACTAAGCCAACTTCACTACTTTTCTTTAGATAAAATGTCATCGTTTTCTATAGTCCATTTACTATAACGTGCAATAATTGCATATTCTATAGTTCATGTATTCTTAAAATGTCAGCTTTGGCAGCCCACAGCATATGGCTAACTATTGATGCCTTTTTTTTAATTACCACGTAGTACACTAATATAGTTAAAGCAGAAAGGTATAGCTTTAATGTTCTCAGTAAAGACAGATGCCAGTATTTCCTTTCCTGTGTAATCCTGAAATATGTCTAATTGCTCATGAATATGCAAACTAAACTATCATGATTCTTCACCAAATGCTGCACGTAATTTTGCCATGCTAGTTGAGATGACAGGATTATGAGAGGTAGCTTTTAGCTAATATGAAGGGTGAAACTGTACATTATATTTAAGGTAGTTCAGCAAAAGAAGGGTTCTGACCATTCACCAGATAGTTGCAGAGAGTCACAGTTTACAATCAATACATCACATGGCTCTGCAGTGATGTGACACTTTGTTCACACTTCATCCAGGACATCATGCTTTATGTTTATGTTAAGACTGACACTTTTTTTATAAATAGTTTAAATAGTATAGAATCATTTAACAAAACTTGAAATTGTCACAAACAATATATAGAATTACCTGTTCTTTAGCCAAATAATCTGCCAGGGTATTTAACAGCTTGTAGTATACCTCAAACCATGGTAAGTAACTAAAATAAGAGGGGGAAAAAAGATTTCATTAAAATATTAATATCTATTTTCTATTACATATATTTATCTTTATAACCTCCAACTTGCACATTTTTATAAGATTTCTACATATTTTATTTCTACTTATAAGTAAAATACATATTTTATGCCAAGTTTAAATTCTACAGTACATGACTGACACAGGGTACGAAAGCTACATTTTCTTTATTGCAGCTATTAAACCACCTATTTTGCAAGTGTCTGGTTTAGCCTTATTTATCAAAAATCTGACATCTCAGTACTTGAAGTGCCACAGAGAAGGCATTCCACTTTATGCAGTAAGATGGCCACCTATATAAAGTTCCAAGTTAGTGTAGATTAGCTCATATTTTTACATGTCTTTGTTCTAAATCCAAAAACGATTACTCTGAACATTGCCAAAAAAGCTTTGAATCACATTCTCTCATGGCCATAAGTTTCAATACTTATTATATTATCTGTCATGCTGAAGTTCTACATTCTGTTGCACCTGGCTGCGTTGCCAAAACTACTTCCCTGAAGGACAAAACCATTTTACCTGGGCAGGGCAGTTTCCCCATATTTACCAAGTGACACACGGCTTTACAATATGATATGCCACATTATATATATTGGTCTCTTTATAAAGTATTTCTAAAGATGAAATTCTAAAAATGCATTCTTGCAAAGAGGCAGCTCATTAATATATGAAAACTTATTATACTTTTAGCAAAGTTCTGCAGCCCATACGTACGCAGCGTTCTCAGCGAGCTACCCAGCCCAACACAAGTATGACATAACCAAAGACAACACCTTTGCTACCAATTCCATTTTTTGCCATCTCCCTACGGAACAGCTGCCTAAAACCAGAGTCAGACAGGGCACACTAGAGCAGTGCCCACAATTACTGTTCAAGCATATAGTACACAGGTCATAAAGCTAGTTAACTAAATAGTAGTAGTAGTAGAAACAAATTACTTCTTATTTACAAATTCTGGATCATCTCTGTCTCTTCAGAGCAGCCCTGTTGTGTACACACACCAAGTCTGCTTTGGAGCAGTGACTAAAGGGGTCAGGGTTAGGCTTTTTCTGTACAACCTCTCTTCTCTGCAAGTTGCTGGCAAGGCTTCAGAAACAGATTCCAGTTTTTGGGCAAAGGAGGAGATCAGAATAAAACTGATTTGGGAATATGCTTATAGTTATGCAATTTATATCAGTCTTAGATTGCTATTGTTATAAATGCTGCACAGTTATTGAAAACAATAAATAAGCCCATAATAAATTTATTGTCACAAAGGCACACTGACACAGGCAAAACCTTCTTTGAGAGCCACTGTGTTAATGGCTCTATACCAGGTTTTGGCATATACTGTCCTGGCTATCATCCAAAATTAAATCAATCTCTTAATGCTCACAGACATTTCCCAGACTGGCACTGGTAGTTAAGGTGCGGCATTTATTTCTTTGCTCTTCAATGCACTCTTACATAAGCATAAAATGTACTCGACTGCACCTGTGTAAGGCCAGTACCCACTTACAGTTCCGACTGCTGCATGTCCTTGTGAAACACTCAGTGTTATGCCACCTGAACTGACTGAGCTTTGAGCTTTATTTCATCCCGAATTTCTGTTCTACTGAGTTTTACATGTAGCTGAAATGCAGTACAGAGAGGAAAAAAGTAGTTGTCCTGCACAGATTTCAGAGCACTTGAAAATGCTGGAGTTATTGAATGGGTGCATCAGCCCAGAACTACGAGAGTGGCACGCGGCTCACAGCTTTCTGTTCAAAGCAGGGCACACTGCATCAAGTACAAACACCTCATCACACTGGACACGGCTTGTTCAGATCTTCTAAGAACTGTCCAGTGCTGTGAAACATCCCAGTAGTAACAGGGCATATTACCCCAGCATATTCTTTATGCTGCAGACTACTAAAATCTGATCATTCCTTTTTCTTAACAATGAATATAGTAAGCAGCACGCTATAAAAATAAATGCTGCTTCAAACAAATATTAAGTCATTTTTATGCCTATGAATTCAGCTCATTATTTAGAAAAGAAAATTTAATTACAATTTTTAAATATACGCATAAAAACAACAAACTCATTATTTGAAACAAATGAAGCTTAGCGCAACATCACAGTATAACTTTTTTTTCTATAATAGACACACGTTGACCCGAGTACTCATAAAAGAATTTTCTACTTTGGTAAGATCAAGTTGATCATATACTTCCATGTCTATATGCAACAAACCACAAAGCAAAACAGTGAGGAGAGAAAAAAAGAAAAAAAAAAAAAATACTGCTCGAATATAGTTTAGAAATGCCTTAGAATGTCTTCTAAGCTGAAACACTGGAAAAAGAATTGTCTTAAGGCTAAAAATATAACCACAAATATTAGGTTAAAATTATTTCAAGTATGCCACTTAAATCTCAAAGATTAAGGAAAAAAAACAAAACAAGCTCTCCACAGGAGAGGGCAGGAGATTTTATGGCAAGAGATTAAAGGACTCAGATCTGTGGGAGTTTTTTTGCTTTTGTTTTTCTACCCATATACTCTCTAGTTCAACAGCAGAGCTTAAGTGCAAAACTTCTTGCCAACAGTTCAATAGTTTTACTTATTCTATACTGTTCGTTCTTCTACTTTGTATTTTGGGAGACAAAAAAAAAATCTCTCCTTACGTTTCTCTATTACGAATTTTCTATGTGTTATTAATTTTTTTATTATTATAAAAAGTATTATTAGTCGGTTATTCATCTAAATATTTAAGAGTATGCACACATGCACCTCTGCATTCAAAAGTTAATCTCTCTATAAATGCAGGCTGTGTTCATACGGAGGAGAGTTCTCAGCTAGTGTTTATCAAGAGCGAAGATAAATCTTTTAAATCTGAAGTTTCCTCATGGTTGTCAAGTAACGTTCTTCTCTTCTCATACCCCGGATGATCTTGCAAGTGCTTACGTAAATATCCTATCAACTTATGAAGAACTGCTCACATAAACAGTTACTCAAAGATGAGCATCCCCACGATTTAGGTCTTAAGTCTTTATCCAATATATCGCATTGGATAAAATACTGTATGCAGTAGCTTTTTTGGCATTCAAGTCTGTGCCTGGGGAAGGAGAAGTGGCTAGACAACAGAAGTGTTATGGCTAAGAGGAACTACCCAGCTCCTCCTATCGACAAATCTTGCAAAAGTTATTTAATCTTTATTTAGCACTATAGAACAAGATGAGGCACAGAAAAGACAAGCACACATGCATCAATATCCACCAGCATCCGTTCAGCAGCAATTTTTTTCAGGCACGTCAGTACAGAAATGCACCATTTGCAAAAATAGTATTAAAATGTTAAAATGGCTGCATTTAATAGAGGAAAAATGTAATATATTACTGCTTACTCAAAACTGTCACATTAATGTATACATTAGCAACAGATAAAAATCAAAATTATAGCCTGAGACTTAACCATCATATATGCATTCACAAAATTATTTATGATCAGTGCGTTTTACAATTAATTAGCTGTCCTATAAAAATGTCAAAAGGTCCAATTATCAACAAAGCCCCTTTGCAGCAGACACTATAAAAACATTCTGAAAGAGAGCTTTAATTTTCATTTTTTCATAGATTTAGAAACCTAAACTTTAAATAAAATTATCTAGGTTCTTCAATTACTGGTGCCATCAATATTGGTGCCTTGTTTTTTACTTTCAGTTTTAATTATACACACTGCTTTTGCATTTGGCGTGCTATGATCAGTAACCTTTCAAGAAACAAACACACACAAAAGAACACCACCCTATATTTACCACAATAAAGACAAAAAAAAAAGAGTATGAAAACATAAGCAATATGTTTTTAAAAGATATAGATCTTCTGTTTTAGAATACCGTGGTCTTTATTTAAAAATACAGCCACTGTTTGTCTTGTAAGAGCACACGATACTTCATGGTTAATTAAAAACGTACTTTCTTTTCCGCATTTTCTTTTAATCCGAGCAAGCTCAGACTTTCATTCGAAGTCATGCACAGCCCCTGTCGCAGCGAGGAGACTTCCACCTCGCTTGTGCCTCTACTAGGGCTCTGATAAAGTTTTACATTCCTGAGTCAAAGGTTAAATAAAGGAAAGGAAATGTTTTCTGTCAAATAGTCAGGTAACCACTAACAGTCCTGAACTACCAGCAGGAATCTAACTTCGAGTAATCAAATAAAACTAAGGAAACTGCCTTTCCGTAGCTAAATGTCTAATGTCTAGGGGCTACTTTTCTGTCTGGAAAATTGACACAAAATGTGTAAAATTGAAACATTCTGCTTCTAAGGGATTTGCCTAAAGGAAGAGCGAGAAGGCTTCAAGCATGGTCTGAACTACAGAACTACAAAGGCTTACCACATAAAACTGTCTCCCTTCTTACAGCATTTCGTTTAGAAACATAGGTGACAATTTTACAGTCATAAAATTAATGAAATCTAAGACTAGAAATTTTAATGATGCATTTTGCATTGCTCTGTGTACATAAGGTCAATCAGAGATCTATCTATCAACAGTTTGAAAGTTTAAGTAACACGAAAAAATAACTCTGATAAATTGATAGAACTTTCTATTAAAACTATTTCTGCAATTCAGGAACAATTTAATGCAGACCCAGGAAGCAAAATTCCTACTACAAATATCAGCGAAATTAAGAAATAACCCTGAAAATTGCTTCTCTAAATTTTACAAGGTAAAAATAAAACCAGACTAGAAGTACAGTCCATGAGCACAGCAAAGCATGTTACGATATTCTATTCCAGCACCTCCACATCAGCTCAATCGTTTGTGGAGAGGTGGCAGCAGGGTTTGCACTGGGAGCTGCACACAGCAGCTGTGTAGTTTTAAAGCAGCTTGCGAAGGAATCGCACAAAACTACAGGAGGATAATCCAAAAGTTATTCTCTTGTCTTCCTGCATGGATGACCTTGTACTCATTTGCAATGTGCACTGAATTTGGCAACTGCAGGCAGGTTCTGCATGTTCTTATAATACATATATACACATCACAATTAGATTCTTAAAATGAAAAAGCAAGAGATAATGAAATAAAAATAGTCCAACGTAACTATGTTGACAGTTCATAGAGTTTGAATAAAGTATTCTGACCAGGGAGAGAATTCTGCCCATGTGTGTTTATAAAAAGTACAAATTTTCTATGTATAAGCAAAACATGCTTTCTGCTTTAGATTCTTTGGTTTAAAGCACAACCTTGTGGCTGCAAATTCAAAGATGGTTTCCTTCAATTAGTGCTTCAGATACAGAACAAATTACGGAGAAATGACCCATAAATGACAAGACTTAATCTCAGAAGCAGCTTTGGGGTGCTGATGTAAAACCTGAGGACAAGCAGCCTTCTCCTGTTTTCAGCTGAGGCCCTAGCTCAACGCTCTAATTCCTCCAGTCCTTTTACTTCAGCTCCTGGGATGGGTGAACACATGGCCTGGTACCAACCAGAAAAGACATTGATGTGTGGGGGAAAAAAAGTCTTAACTTATTCCTCACCTTTCAGCCTACCAAAATTTCTAAATTACATTCTCTTCATTTTGGTTGGCTTCTTTCTAACTCTTCAGAGACTCTTCCTTAGATTTTAGTTATTTATTATCATTTCATATCATTAATTCATCATCTTTGCCTTTGTTAAAGTTCCAGGCAGAGATCTAAAGCTATTCCTACTGTTTGTGAAGATAGACATACATGTGGAAAAGGAGATGTGCAGATGTGCACAATGGTTTGTTCAGGTATGTGTCTATGTATGTCTGTTTGAGCATTCTTATTCCATAATCAGCATGTTTATTGCCTACTTATAACTTGTAGATGCACATAACTTTAAATGTTTATACATAAGCACCATTATGTGCACATACACACAGCAAATATATAAATTAATGCTGTTTCGAAATATGGAACAAGGGTGCACATGCATGTGTAACATGAATGCACAGAAGCGCACACGATCTTCTTATAAATATGGCATTCCTTCCTTGACATTTCCTTGATACTGGTTAATTTAAGGTAAGTGAACATGCATCAAGAAAAGACAGAAGAAATGTCAACAATCCAATTTCCTAACACCTGTAGAATTCAGAGAACCTGAATTTGATCCTGAAACACATCAGCTGGAAATACTGGTAAATGCTTTCTTTCAGAACTAAACACAGTCCCAGACAGGCAACTCCTAGTGAAAATGAAATCTCTGATTTATGTATTATATATATCAACATTAAGAATTTAATAAAACTTATTTTAGAAGGTATTGTCTTCATATTGTATTATGTTTATATAAAGTAAATGATGGAGAAATATTTATTAGCTTTAAGCTTCTCTATATTAAATCATTAACTTATGAAATGTTAACTCTTCCTGATTTCTAAAAAGATTACACAATTCTATATTCCCAGACTTCTCCCTCCAGTACAGAAGTACTGGACTGGAGTCCTCAAACATAAAAAACAGACAGACAGAAATGGGTAAATTCGATAAAGCTAGTGCTGCTACGCACTCAACTTTGTGCTGTAAATTTGAAATTGTCACAATAAAAGCAATAAAGGCAGTGTTTTAATTATGGTTCTCTGAAAAATTATAGCTTGCCACTTTTCATTTTCCTAGTTATTTCTGCCAAGTAACAGATCACTGGTTAAGTTTTAGCATATGCATATTCTGTGGAAATGTTGAAAGAAATATCCCAATTCCCAATCTACATGAGCTGAGAATTTGCTTCCTTTCCTTTGCAGTATCTCGTATAGTATTTAAATGTGAGTACTGGCGTGCATGTTAACTGATTACATACTGGTTACTACAGCACTGGAAGTAAGCCAGATTATGTACGAGTATTGGGAGTAGAAGAAAAATATATATATATATTTCTAATTCAACAAGCAAAGAAAAGGTTAGCTCAGAAGAAAGAGGTACATAAATTCTCTCCCGGCCTAAACAAGATACACCAGCAAAAAGCATCACAGAGAAATGGGTAAGCATTAACTCCTGTATGCTCTAAAAGTCTACGAAATAAATCTTTTTAAGATATTATTGAAGAATTTTTATCAGAACCATAGATAACCAATCTAGGAGCTTCCCAACTTGAGCACTGGTATTCTCCAAGTTGCCCCTCTGCTGCCAAGGGCTTCAGCTCCTTGACAGCAGATAGCTCCTTTCTCGTCTTATGTATCTGGTGACTCATGTTGCAACTACACTTCTGTCTCGTTCTCCCGATTTGTTGCTAATCAGGAAGTTCCTGTTTTTTCAGTAGGTCTTATAGGCGGCTCATATTGCCTCTCTAGAGTGCTAGGTTTTTTGTTTGTATGGTACAGCAATGATTTACAACAGCTAAACAACTGTTTTTGTTTTGTTATTATCAAAATTATTATTTTACAGGAGAATGAAAAGGAAAAACAAAGTATATTGCAGGCATCAATTTGTTCATCTTCGGTGTCTCTTCTGCAATAGAGCAACATGTTTTATCTTGAGAACAATCCGGTTCTGGAGCTGTTCACGCTACGTAATAGAAAAAAGACACCCTGAAAGGGGGTTTTCCAGGACAGGGTAGAATACGCAGCCTTTTTAGAATAACGTCAGCACAAGAGAGTGCTTTTTGGTACCCACTACAGAACAGTGCTAGAACATTGTTAGACTGACTTCGAGATACACTTCTTAGATCCACGGGTAAATACATAATACGAAGTATTGCATTCTGGTGCACTGACAAAGTTCAATCATGCTATAGCAAAGAAGTGATATGCACTAATAGATGAGCAAAGACCATTAACTGCAGATATTCAAAGGGTCACGTTTTCTGAAACGTTTCAGTATTCACTTTCACGGCGCGTTTTCCCCACACTCACCTCAGAATACAGAGGCAGACTTTGCCTCCCGACGTCAGGCGGCAAAATCCGAACCTTTGCTTGCTTTCAATGTCGGTGAGCACGAAGGTAAAATGCTGTCCTACTTGGTTTTGGGACACCCTGAAAAGTTAAACGCAGAATGTGAAAACATTAAAGCATGAAAAACACTACCATTTAAGCCTGCAAGGCCAAACATTTGGTGCTCAGACCTCGCTATCCTGCTCTCAGACTGCTCCCAATCACTTCTGCCTCCCTGGGAGAGACAGCCCTGGGCAGCGTCACTGGGCTCCAAGGAGAAGGGACATCTCCTCAAGTCTCTTCTGAGGCTTGGGTAGAATCGGGCTGGGGCTGGGCACACCTCAGCTAGGGAAAAGAGCAACTCGGGCATAGGCTTCAAATCCCAGAAATTATTTCATTTAGCATCACAGATGATACTTTCCTGAGAAAAAGCTAAAAACACACTGTGAATATGGTATTCACTGATTACTAATTATATTAATTGATTATTAATCCTTAAAAAAGTCTTAACCAATTCTGTTAACATAATTACACATATTTCAGATGTCATCTTTGAAGGCTTTAACAGCTTAACAGATCCATTAAAGAAAGTAAAGTTTCTAGGCGGATTTCTTTGCCAAAATGACCAGATTGATTAGACTTGTAACTTTGCCCTGTGTTTCTCCTTCCCCTTTCTGCATTATCCAAAGACAATTTTAAGTTCATTTCCCACTGCAAATTTACTCAATTCAGGAAACTCAAAAGCCATAAAGTAATCAGGAATAAAAAGCAAGAGAATTAAAATAATAGTATCTTTGAGACTTTGTCAAAACACATACCCACTTGAGAGAGTAAATTATTAAGAAAGTTTCCTGCTTAATTTTCTAAGTTTATTCACAGAAATACATACTGCACTTTTTCAAAACCTCCCAAAGAAAATCACCGTTAGGCAGACTTGACATTTTCAACCAGAAGAGGTAATGCATGGCATAGTTAAGTGAAAACAAACTTATGAGGAGGAGTGCAGGGTTTTTTAAAATGGGAAAAGTAGCAGTTCTGTCTGTAATTCTATTGTCCTCTATTCTTTTCCCATCCTTATGTTATCTTCTTCAGCAGATTACCTAAGCACCTGCCAGTAAGTGATATGATTAACATATGTCATATATGGTTTATTCCTAGATATCAAGCTGAAAATGAATTCCCACAGATGCTGAGAACCATCACAGCCTCACTAAAGAAAGTATCATGAGGCTATCATAAAGGCGCTGTGCACATTCCAATATATGATGCAATATGGATTTTTTTAAAACTCCTATCAAAATAAAGCAAAGAAATAGAATTTTCTATTGTGAATGAAGGAAGTAGGAGATAGAAGGGAAAGAAGTAACAAGGGTCACATGCGAATGGTACTGCTTAGTGCATGAAAGCCAGAATCTTAAATATTAGTCAACTACTAGTATCACGGACCAGACCTTATAACCTCCCATTCTGCTCGAATCCCACTTTAACATGCAGTGCGTTAGACATGAACAAAAGTCTCTGCTGAGCACATAGTACATTACAAGACACCTTCAGTCCAAGATAAACATGGTAACTCACAGGGTATTTTTGGCTACGTAACTAAATAATTAAGACAAACACTTCCCTTGCTTGTCTTCAGTAAACAGGAACCACCTAATCTGCCTTTGAAACACAGTAAATGCTCATTGGTTTTCACTCGGTACTTCCTTATTCCTTTACTCTTTATGGACTGTTCCAGGCAAATGGCTATACTTGGTTACAGTTTGGAAAACAACCCTTTAGCCAAAAAACACACTACCCTCTATAAAAAAAAATATAGTCCAGATAGATAAATTAAAATATCCTGACAGTTCAGTAACAGGCAATCCCAACATTATCTCACCATCCCTATCTCAATAGGCTCTCTCTGCTTTTTTAGGAGATATAACTCTCCGCTTTAACCATCAGACAAAGTGTAAAAAAGGCTTCAAAACTGCATTCCCAGAACTTCAAAAAAGCTCCACACTCCAGGCTTTCCAACCAAGAAAACTCCAGGGCTGAAACTGAAGCTCCTCCAACAACCCACACCTTGGCATTTGGCACCATATACTTCAAAGTAACAGCTAACAAAAGCATATGGTCACTACACCAGGATCAGAGCTTAAAATACTAAATTAATTCTGCCTTTCTAATTTGATTGCTGGGGGGCACAAAGGACTCATAGACTTTTACTCCTTTTCAGTAGAAGAGGTAAACGCCTTATCAAACAATGAAATGGTTATTGGAAATTTGTCTGTGCCAACAGATACCATGCAGCTGGCATAAAATGTTCAAAAAAGCTCAAAGTGAAAGTACAAGGAGTTTTGCATACCTACTGGATATATTATAATGTGGACAAATCTGGACTATGCATCTTAGTGTTTGTGCCTCCCTGTTTCACTTTGACAAGCTCAGACTCTTTGCAAATCAAGACTCCCCTTTACAGCTCTTAAGATACTTGTACACATTTTCCTTAAAATGAAAATCTCACGTGTATCATGTTGTTAGCACCTACAAAAACTCCTTAGGTAAAACCTTATCTGCACTTTAAGACAGAGCACAGAACCAACCAACCAACACAGTTTCACTTTAAAAGACACTGGGCAAGAAGCTGGTCCAGCAGCTCTTTGAGCAGAGTAGGATCCGCTCACTTGCACAGAGAGCAGATGAAAATTGTTACCAACTGTCACTGACCTTTTGCTCACTCATATTTCTGCCTTGCTTTTTCCTTGCTTTCAACTCCTGCAATGCATGCCTACATTTAATCTTGTTTAACAACAATAAATCATTAATAGTAAAGAATGTGTGTAAACACCTATTAACTCTGTAGACTACAATGGGCTCTTTCAAGACCATTACAGCTCACTATAGGAATAAAAGTTTTTAATTTTTTCTAAATACATATCTACACAATGAAGAAAAGGCTCTTTAGATTACATGGAGTAGTTAAGTAGTCATTTTAAAGATTTTTATTTACACTATAGTCATTGTTCAGGCCTAATTTTAAGAGTGCCTTGAGAGAGCTAATTAAGGCAGGAATTAAATCCCTTCCTCGCAGGAGAAGCAGCATATCTGATCACTAAACTTACTCCCTTTTGCTCTCCAAAAGAATTGTTCTTCCAAATCAATCCTTTTGGGAAATAGAATATAGTTTGAAATGATCCTTTTTTCAAGTTTGTTCCTTTCCTTAAGAAAAAAAAAAAAAAAAACAAATTCTACGTTACCATATATAAAGTCTCTTTTGAGATTAAAAATCTCTACCTGAAATTCCGTAAAGCTCGACAAAGGCTTGAAAAAAGTAGCTAGTATAATTAATCATGGTATTATTTATTATTAGTAAGGTCTTAGTAATACATGTATTAGCCCAACAGAAATCAAGGGTTAAAGTATGGTTTCAAGTTCAGAAAGCTGTTACCTAAATTTGAAATTTTAAAATATATTCCAGCGCTCAGACTGACGATGAAATACAAAAAGAACTTGATAGTCACTCTAATTCTTCATAACCCAGAGTATAAATTTGAGAGAGCTTCAAACTCGATTAAAAAAGAGGTGCTAAGGTGGGAGGTAGGAGACAAGCGCGGGCCTGGGGGGAACTCGAGTCTTGGTTAGGCCCTCGCCTTCAACTAACTGCTGGCCCCAAATCTCAACTTCAGATGCGATTTTCTCACACCTCTAAATTCAATCCACGATCCACAACTCTACTGCTGAGGTTCTCCCCTGTGTAAAGCACTACTCAGCTCCAGCTGAGTTATCTTAATAGAGCTCTGCTTCACAGAAACGCCAGATTCTTACACTTAAGAAATTAAATCAAAAGAAAAAGGGACAACATCAAAATGCATAAGGCTACCACTACATCATTCTCCAAATTCTCCAAAATTAAAAGCATAGTTAATCTGAGGTTGTAGTTTTAAAAAACAAGCATTTAAAGAAATCACATTAGCAAAGAAGAATCTACCATTTACCAATATCCCTATCTTTATAAAGGGAAAGGAATTCTGTAACAGAATAAAAGGCCAACTAATTATTCACAAAATGTCTACAAATTACTCGTGCTATTTATGAAGTTCAAACCATTTATTCAAAGACATAAGTTCCTCGAGTAAATACTGAAGAAATTCTATGATATAATTCATTTCTTACCTCTCAAAATTAAGTTGTAGCTATCAGAAATGAAATTATGTGTTTGCTTTCAATAAAAACTGATATTAGATGTGCAGTTTAAATCATGGTCAGCACACCATATCATTGTACCTTTTTTTGCTTGCCTTTCAGGTTAAACCCATCAGGAATTACCCACAGATTTTTCATCACCATTTTGCAGCATGCACTGCTGATAGCCAGAACGACTAGCATGTAGCTATTCACTACATCTACATAAAAGATTAAGTAAAATGTCCTGGTGAGGTGATGCAAGAGCTGCATCAAATATGGAGATGAATCTGGATCTCCGTCCTTGTCTTTGCAGCAGAGTGAATAACATGAAATCCAATACCTGCTCCCAACTCATTCATTCATCAGTTCATTCCCTAATTCAGTACCAGTGAGGAGGAAGAAACTCAAAACTACAGACTTAATAACTGGGCTGAATAGTGTTTACTTTGCTATTAACATAATTTGAAGAGCACATATTTCCCAATTAAATGACTTATTTGCTTATAAGTAAAGATACGTCGTCTTCTCAGACTCCCCTGTATGGTACTAGAAACCTCAGAGGAACAATATTTTTCCCCAGGTATCTTTACCAGCAGCACCAGTGGGAGTTATCGCTGCTGCATTGCTAGTTCTTACTAGATGGCAAATCTTGCTTGGAGAGGTGTTGTGCCTATGTAACATACAGAACACAGACTAAGAAACCATGTTATTTAGTGTACAATATGCTCTGTCCACACAACAGGAACTTTGTGTCTCATTTCAATCACAGCCTCTGTACAAAAATTGCCACTGAAAATGCCTGTAAAATATTTGAGGGGGGCAGATGGCATTAGGTGCATGGTCTAGCATAGTCTCGTATAGAAAAAAATTAAAAATAGAAATAAAATCCAATTTCCACTAAAAACGCATTTATGCCTAGGAAAAAGCCCTGATGTTTCTGTCACATCCATATCATAGATTTGCATTATTCATGGACAGAAGCCCTATATAAAGGACTTACTGCAGTATTTTTCTCAATACTTTTCTCTACTCCTCCAAATTTCAAACCACAACTAAAACTTTGGAAAAGCAAACACCAATGAATAATTTTTCTTAAGAGAATATCAAAATACACTTTGGTAATATAAGTGTGCACTATAGAAAATGCCTGGACTGAGCAGTTCATACATTTTTCCCCAAGGCAGAAGGGTTTAGTTCTGAGTTCATGGTTCTCCACGTTTGCAGCCCTCTCCCACAACAGCTGATCCTCCTCCCTGCCCGGGATCGCCTTTGGTCCTCCCACAGCAGCCCTACAGCCCACATGGCAGCCACCAGCTCCCCTTGTCAGCATGGCTCAGCCTAGAAAAGTCCCGTCTTTACTGGCCCAGCTGCTATTTTTGGAAAATGTGCAGAAGTTCAGTATCTGGGTTTGCTGCCTTTCAGTCAAATACGGGTTTATGGGCAAAAGGTGCAACGTTGGGGAGGAGGTGGGAGAAAGGAAGGGTAGTAACAGATAACATAAACCCCACAGCTATTTTTTTGCTTTTGTTTTTTCCCCTCTTGCTGTGGTTACTCAGTCAAGACATGCAGCTAGCTATGCTATAAATTCATGCCTTTCCCCTGGTTACTGTTTAAGCACACCAGTCTCACACAAACAACTTAGCACCTTCTGCCTGGTGCAGCAAGAACAGGGAACTCAGCGCACGGGTACCTGTGCAAACAGTTATTCGCTGCCTCTGATTAGGCTCTTGCCACTGGATGGCAGCAACAGAACCTCACCTATATCTGCTATCTGCAAATTTTATTTCCATTGTGCATCTTCATTACCAATTTTAAATGGAATCCTGTACATATCTCAAGCACACTGAAGACTTGGATGCTTTAAGGCCAACACCAACAACATATTAGCTAAGCATTACAACTGCTTAAACAGCGTGCCTAGGCGGTGCAAAAGCCAAACTACCGAATTAAACTCAAATATAAACGACTAAGCGCAGCTCACGTCAGAGAGCTGCTGCTGCCTATGGAGGTGGGCTGCTCTTGGTGCCCCTGCGCACGTCACCTCGTCCTGCTCGGAGAGCGGCCGCCCCGGGGACAGCCCCGGTGGCCGCGCTGGGGAAGCCGCTCGGCCCGCGCGCTCCCTGCCTGCGCTGGCACCGAGGTGCAGACCGAGCCGCTATCGCCACCGTGGCCGATCCGGACGACAGCAGCCTTCCAAAGCGAGCCAGCACGATTGCTGAAAATTACCTACCATTAATCATTTTGACAAGCTCAAATAAATATTTTATTTAATAACAATGTTTTATATGAACCCTTTAAGTGACTAGCAGGACTGAATGGAACCCATACTATAACTGATACCAGAAGAATAAGAACTAATTAATTATATATAATGGTCTTGATTGTACTCTGAGGGGAAAAAAAACGCATATTCAGTTACTTCCATGCAATTAAAGTCTTAATTTCTTTGAACTCAAACAACACCATTTCAGTACTGCTCAGTGAGGTTTTTATATTCTGGTGCACTGAAACATTTTTTATGATGCTTGCTGTTCGAAAGAAACTATGTTATATCCTTATATTAACACAGATGGTGTTTACAATTATACTGGAGGAAACTGAGAGCCAGAATGGAGCTCCATCTCAAAAGAGATATTCCTGTAACTCTGCAGAAGGTGTATTTTGCTGAGGTAATTCCCTACTATGCAATTTCATACACACTTGAACAATAACAGCAAAAAGTTTGCTCCTCTACAGGTGCAGGTTTATGTAATGTAATATATTTTCTTCAAATCTTTCTTGCATTTCATTTAGATATCATTTTATGTGAGAGATTTTTAAATAAATAACTGTACCACATACCTTTCAACGTCAAAAGGAAAGCAGAACTTCGGAACGCTGTTCAACACTTCCTGCAAGTAAAAAAGAAAAAAAAGTTAGGATTTTGAAATGGCTTTTATCTACATTTTCTAGCAGCTATCCTACAGTTTGCTGAAAAAAATAAATAAACAAAATCCCAGAACATCCATAGAAAACAACAAATTTGAGAATATATGATAGCAAAAAAAATATTGCACACATTACCGGACTGAAATAATTGATTATTAAAAAGGAATTAAGTTTGTGCTTTGGCAGATTGCAAAGACAATGCCATAGAAGCCCCAGGAGGGAAAGGCCTGGCCTGAAGGGTATTAACACCCTTCACATCCCCGCTGGGATTCCCTTCAACAAGGCCATATGGATTTTACAAGCAGCACCACACCATATGGGTAAGCCACGTCTGCTGCTACTTGTACCACAGACTAGCCACAGGGACTTCTGACAGATCCTGGCTCAAAAATACAAATGTTGTTTCAATTAAAATGCAGGCAGAGAAAAGGGAATGAAGTTGGCAGCAGAATGAATTACAGAGAGGTATAACAACTCTATACACGTTTCAGAGTCAAATGCTGAAATGCTGAAGATGATGGAAATCTCCTGTTGGTCCAAAGTAAAATATTATATGATTAACCCTTTGGGTTTCACAAGCAAGCCTCACCGCTCATGCAGGGGAGAGTGGGGGGAATCCACCAAAGCTACGTTCAGATCATAGTATAAAAGGATATTGTTGCTCTTTCTTGCAGAATTTTATGTATGAAGCTGTTTAGTGGCAAATAAAATGTGTTAATTAAAATATAAAAACGCTCTCAAACTAGTCAATGCCATTCTAAAAAAAAAAAAAAGTAAAAATGTGAATCATCAGATTTGCTATCAGCAAATATGAATTAATATTTATCAGTGACCTGACAAGATCCCCGAAAATAGTAATTATTTCCTCGCTCCCGATTTGCATATGTATTGCAAATTTCCAGATAAAGTTAAGGAACTTGAGCTTAGATAGCCCTGTCCAACCTGAGTTCTGTTTACTCTGGGTTGAGCAGCCAACTCCCGTTAAGCAAGATTTAAATTCCTATGCACCACAATGACCACTTTCTGCAATCGTTTGCAAGGTTCAGTTGAGGGTAAAATGTGAAAAGAAATGTCAGTTAATCAGTAAAAGATGAATTGTTGGGGGAAAAAAAATAAATAAAACATGCATGTGTTGCTTACAACACTTTAAAGGCTTATGATTTGCTTTAATAAGTAATATAGGACAAATAAATAGTATAGGACAAACGCAAAAAAGATTATTTTTCTAAAATTTCTAAGTGGCAGAAGAAAGATCAAGAATTTTTTTGAACTTTAACTTTCTCAGATGGCACCAATAAAGAGGGGTATGAAAGCAACATGTTACATTTTGGGACAGCTTATTAGCTTAATTAAGAAAATTCCTTTCCAGTAGCAGTACATGCAATATTCCTCAAACGAAGCTCCTGCTCAAGCCCCGCTCTGACTGCTGCGAATGTCCTCCGAGGAAGTGAGGGAGGCGAAGTACAAAGGCAGCATATAAATATTTGAATTCATGTAAGTAGGAAACAAGCAGAAATGGTGGCGGTGATAGTAATAATAAACTAAGAAAGCAAGTAGAACAAGTCGAATAAAACTTAAAAAATAAAAAAGAAAAAAGAATTCTTTAACATTTCCAAGAGTCTCTTGTTTCAGACTCATAAACCTTGTATTTCCTGTTCCAAAGAAATATTTTTTGCACGTTATTTAAATTCTCTTTCCAAATCTTTGCCGTTCCTTCCAAGGTAAGGAATGATTTTCTCTCTAGGAGTAAGGATTTTAATTGCTGCCTGGCAAGCTTAAAAAAAAATGGAAATGCATTCATTTAAGTGTTCCTTTGCATCCTCTTAGCTTTAGTTATCACACAAGTAAGGACAAAGGAACACAAGGTGTACGGTGCTCAGTATTTTGAGGGCACAAGTTGGACCGGCTCCGCGGGCGGCGCGCATTGGCCAGGCTGAGTGCGGCCTGCCCCGGCCCCCGGCGCGCGCCAGCCCCGCTCGCTTCCCAACTGGCAGGAGCAGCCCTCGGGGGACACGTCTTTAAACCTCGGCTCTCTTTAAAATTCAACCAGCCAGCAGGTCTATAGACTGGTGTATAAACAGTATAGACAAAAAAAAAAAAAAAAATCCTCTCTCAGCTTATGTCAGTGACAAAGCAGCTCAGCAGTTGACTGCTTCTCCCCTGACAGCGTAAGCCGGGTTTACACAGATCAATAGATGGAAGTCCTACCTAGCTTCCAGGGCTCGGTTTTCTCTCTTAATTACAGGTGCTATTCAGCTTTTTAAAACGCAGGAAAACAAGATGCCCCCAAGATGCTTCTAGACGTATTTAAAATGCAAATGCTACCTTATATACCCGTTCACATACACACCAATATCAGTGTACAGTTACAGCTGATACTTTGGAGACTCTTGATAATATTTGGGCTCGATTTCCTAATGGGCTGTCATTTCCAAGGAGCTATCACTCAGCCAGCACAGCCTCTCGAGTCAAAATACCCATCCCCAGAAAAATAACATTTATTGTCTCGTATTTTATAAGCTTAATTAAAGTATACGTTTCTTCCTGAAGATAAAAGGCTGCACAAGTCATCAGAAGGCAAAATACCCTAGATTCACATGTCCAGGGATTATTTTCACCTTTGGGTCTCACAGATACAGTCCTTTCAGAATATGGTTACTCTTTCAGAATGGAAACACACTTATTTTACAAGGAATTGTAAATAAGGAAAAAAGGATAATGTTACTGTGTTAAGGCAAACATAAAATTATGTATTTGTTTTAAGCAACTAGACAAACTTAAGGAGTTGCATATACAATTGAGCTTACTTGCTATACCAAAGGATATCTATTCACAGCTTAGACAAGCTCCCAGAGAAGGAATAACAAAATCATAAAATTAACACCACCTCAAGTACAGCCTGCTGTTTCCCTCACATAAAACTTGAACAAAATGGAAATGGCATCTAGAAATAATTTTCATTTATGCCTACAGCACAGCAGCATAAACTTGTCTTCTCCTGGGCTTATGCTCCGGTGGTTTTATGAGTTCACTTTTACCAGCTGAACTGTACTCCTCCTGCTCACTGCACGGACAGTCAACATTACTGAGGCTTGAAGTTTCAAAATTAGTTTTCCTTGCTTATTTTAAACCTATATGGCTAATTCTGGGCATTATCTTTTTACTTGTATTATAAGAGGCACTTGAGGATGCTTCTTAATTCCCATAAAATGACAATTTTCTGTATAAAAGCTCCTGACATCTCACAGTCTTACCCTTAACTGAAACTCCTGGCCAGGCACATTAGTTAGATTCACACTCCTTACTAAGAAAAAGACAAGTACTGGGTTGATTGTAGGGAGGATGGGTCCAGGTTCTTCTCCGTGGTAGCCAGTGACAGGATGAGGGGTTAACGGGTGCAAGTTGAAACATAGGAAGTTTAATCTCCATATGAGGAAGAACTGGCATAGGTTGTCCAGAGAGGCTGTGGAGGCCCCTTCTCTGGAGATCTTCCAAACCTGCCTGGATGCCACCCCCTGCATATTCCTGCTGCAGCAGGGGGTTGGACTAGATGGTCTCTAGAGGCCCCTTTCAGCCACAACCATCCTGTGATTCTGTTTTTGTTTTTTTTTTTTTTTTTGAACTCTGACACAGTCCATTGGTGCAAACCTAGGAAACCTTCATGACTATCTGAATCAATAATCAGCATTGCAAACTGTTCTACTTGCAGTTTGCAGGAATCAACCAAGAATTCACCCATTTTCCTATGATGAGAATTTCAAAGCACTAAAACTTAGTAGGGTTATCACTTCACACTCTCAAAGAGGACAAGAAACAGCTATACCAGAAGATACCCTGACTCTAATAAAATAGCACACAAGACTTTCTTGAATTCATGAAGACAGAATTTCACTGTATTTCATTTTCTACATTTTTATTTGACAAGGCAGAGTAATGACATTCTATAGAGACAAGCAAGTTGTGCTGGCTTAGGAAAGCATGCATATATGAGCTTGTGACTGGTAATTTGGCAATCTGAAATTAAACCACAGATACTTGAAATACAAACATCTGTAAACCCCAAGTTGTGTACATTGCAGAGCACTGGGACTTGGGAGGGTACTAATTTCCTCTTCCACTTCAACAAGCACCATGTGATATCACTACATCTTAAAGAAGATATAGGAGTCATCTCTACAGGAAAACTGCACCAGATCTATGATATATTTCAGAATTAGAATGCTGATATATATCTCTGTACACAGGGTTTTTGCACTTTAACTTAGACACTTCAAATGGTTACTACTCTTTATGCAGATGAATCTACAGAAATTAATGTTGATCATTTAATACTACACCACTGAAAGCAGCGACGTTTAATGTGAGTTATTTCTAAGGTAAGAGAGATGTAGGAACTATACAGGTCTACAGAGGTTTTTTTCTTACAGAATAGTCTGCCAGTCTGCATTTAAATGGGACAGAATACTTTGAAGTATCCAGAAAGCTGAACTACTTCACAAGTAGCAGTTTTGGCAATGGTTTTTAGAGTCTTGTTACCTCCCAACTATTTGCGTATTTGATCTGCAGCAGAAGACTCAGCCTCAGGAAAGCAGGCTCCCCTCTACTTACAAACAGATAAAGTGAAAAGAAACATCTCTTGGGGAAGATGGGAACAGTCTTGCACCAAGACAAAAGCCTTCCCAAGATATGTCAGAATGGCCCAGGGAAGAAAAGAGGCAGCAACCAAGATAATTCCAATTTGTCAATGACAGAACCCAGACCAGCTTGTCAAAAGTACTCACATAAATTAGCTCTCAAAATAACTCATCTATATAACCTCATCTCTTTACTTGGCATCAGGGAAGAAATCTACCAATGAATGTTTTTCCCCATTATTCTTATGTTTTCAGCCATTTTCTTTCTCATCAGTATAACTAGTTTTTATCTTTTTCTTATTCCTCTACCTTGTTTGTGTAAAGTCTCTTCTTACTGAAAGAAAAGATTCTTCTCTCTCTTTCATATCTATTACTCCGTTCAACATTGCCTGCTGCCTCCTTGCACTCTTCTGCTGCTGACAAACGCTTCCTGCTACTCTATTTTGGTATTTCATTTAGCTGCTCTTAACCTGTATTTTCTTCCTCCTAGAAAGTTCCCTCCCTACTTCCCTCTCTTTAAAAGTCTGTTATTGAAGCACTTTACTGCAGGCCTCTCTTCTGTTTTTTCTTAGCAGTTTTCCTTACTTAATTCTTCATCTGAAGATCCTATTTCCACCTCATAACACAACTTGTTCGCTAATCTTTCCTCTAAGGGGACTCTTTTTCACTCTTACTTTTCATAGTTATGACTTAAACTCTGGTGGTCCAATCATACAAACAAATGAGATCTACCTGATATTTCTGACTTCTCACAATGCACATTTCTGACTCCAAACAGTGACTTCAATGAGAATATTTAAATGCTCAAAAATAAGCTCACATTTAAGTTTATTCTTAAAATCAAAGCTAGTCTGCTTAGCATCTTGCAGTGCAGAGCCCTTCACCATAAAGGCTGTACCATATACACACACTAACACACATACATATATGCACACACACATATGTACAAACCAAAATAGTTTAAATAGTAGGAAATTCTAAACTAACACTACAGTCAAGGAAATGCAAAGATGTGAAGTATGGAAGCCATTATAATTAACTTATTAAATGCAAATATGTCAGGTGGACTAGTCAGACAAACTCATGTTTTCAAGCACCAGATTTTCTGCTTTCTGAAGTTTATACAGAGAATAAATCCTACTTTCAAGCTGGAATAACTGCAGATGAAGAGGAGCTGCACTGCGAATCCCCCCTGGATTTCATTTCTCTTGTTCCCACTCTATCTCTTTCTCCACTTCCTCCCCAGCAGGTGCTTTGGGAAGGAGGGACGACGCGGCTGCTTCACCCTCCTGTTCCTGCCAGCCAGGCCGCTCGTGGCCGTGCGCAGCTCCGCGAGGTTCCTTTGGGCCCTGCAGAGGAGCAGGGCACACAGCTGCGGCAGGAAGACCCGTGCGCTGGCGGCACAGGAACGCTCGAGATGCGGAGCTAACCAGATGCCAGTACCTTGGAGTTGCAAAACCAGGTATAGAGTTGCTACCAGAGAAGTGGCACCTAAAGGTCACCTGTATCTGCTATGCAGCTTACACGTGCTGGCTGGAACATCACTTAAAACCATTAGCATGTTAAGACAAGACAAAAATAAATGAAGGAAAACAAAATAACAACCAGAACTGTGACATGATCACACTGCAGATCACTTGGGCTGGAAGCAGCTAAACACACCCCAACTTCCCTGGAACTCAGAATAAAACCAAGAAAAATAGTACTTCTCCATAGAGGTCTAGCAAGCGAGCAACATTACAGGCCATCCATCAATAGCAAGCTTATACTTCCCTGAATCACGGCTGTGAGATCACTGTTCCCTAGGCAATATCAGGGAGCTTGGAAAATAGGAAATACCTGCTTCCAACTCTGCTCTTGAGATGGGTCAGTATTTAGATTTTACGATATAAAGGTATTTATTATATAAAAGACAATTCAGCATACTATGTACCAAAAATATAACCAAGTAGGCTGAAGCTTTATATCACCTATTAGTAAGTAAAACAAAAGACTGTTTATTAGCATACAATTTCAATGACAGCTCTGTAACACTATTTGCAAACTCACTGCAGTAATACCTTAACGAACGTTAAGGCAGCCATCACTTTCAAAATTCAAATATAAGGTATAATATACGTGGCTGAAGGTGAGGCTACAATCCTCCCACCATTCTGCACTGCAGAAAGTACAGTAACATGATATTTCACGTAAACTTCTCACAACATACAAACCTAGAGTAGCAGCCTGAGCGGACATTTGAAATTGTTCCTTCTGATGAAGTAAATAGGAAGAATAAATAGGAAGTACTGCCTTAGTTACCTAAAAAGACAAGGTGAGCCCTGAAGTAGTAGGATGATGAATAGTGGCCCCTGTAAATAAACTCTCCATCAATTATTTCATAAAATGATTATACAGTTCATGCCATGATTAAACTGATTTTATGGGCAACTTGAAAAGTGATTACCGCATAAATTAATGAACAACTCAGGTACCTCTTCAAAATAAAATACCTGTAGCAAAGTAGCGTATCTACACACAGGTCAGACAGTTTGAAAACTAAATATTTCAGCAAACTGCCCTATCCTTAAATTCATAATCCTACAATCCTATCTGGGAGCCTGCTGACTTGTATGGTTGCATCAGTGTCATGCAGAAGTAGGAAAACCCATAAAGGGTAGTGAAACTGCTGAATTTCTTCAGATAGAAGAATCTGGAGGCAAAAGAGAAGGAACTGAGAAAGGAAATTGCCATTTTTAAAGAGCTTGCTAAGAGTATGGTTTCAGGATTATAATTATTTATTTTTTTTTAATAGAAGAAACATTTCTCATTTTACAAGCATCACAGGTCTAACTTAAGCTTTATTATAGCAAGAGTCTCTCCAAGGTGCTTGGAAGAAACAAGATTTTTCAGCACAGAATTCAAGTTTTGTTGATAGTGTTGAAAGCCGCAGAGAAATAAAGCAGCCGGCCCACCAAAGAGGAACACGAAAGAAGGAAAAAAACTCCTGCCATTTTCAAGCTAAATAACATAACCCGGTGGTAACAGAAGCGGGTGGATGACTTTCACAAAAAATAAAGCCAGCAGACACACAACAGAGTGTCCCCCCACCAGAAACACGCACTGTAGGTTCACTCTCTAACTGGCAGCCCTTGCTCAGACCTTGCTGCTCTCCGTTACCGCGTCTCTGCTCTAGGCTTCACGGCAGAGTCCTGTGCCTGAGCACTTGTTGGCCACTGCAGCATCAAGTCACCCACCGAAACTCAGAGCTCCAGCGGAGAATACGTCAGCTTGGCTACCTTTACACTCAGGAGTTCCTACATGTATAATTTCAACTGCTAAGAGGAGGAGGCAGCAGTTTCCAACAGGAGGAGGAGCAGCTAGTGACTACTGGTTTGTCAGATGCCGTCAGCTACATTTGCAGCTTCTTCACATAGGTCCAGAAGAAGAAATCTGCTCATGCCCACAGAAGATATCAACAAAGCTTTTGAAGTGAGGTGCATCAGAGACGTGCAGCAGTAGCGGCAAACCCACATGCCTTGAATGCTCTCCTAGTTCTGCAGAAAGCAACACCAAGGAAGGCAGAGCGAGGCAAGAACCAGACATAGAGCACAGGAATATTCCATCCAGTAGCCAAGAGGAAAGAGGCTGCAGTAGTCAGCACATTCCTCAAAGAGCAGGGGTAAGCTTGGAGACACATGAGCATTGCTGAAAGTAAAACAGAGGCAACATAATGACGACTAAAATAGACTCTAGGAACTAAGCATGTAGATGAGAAAGCCCGGACTAAGGAATAAGGTGACATTAGACCAGAATAGTCTGAGGGCACTGGAGGTCCATCAGGGTAATTTGGCTGGCTTCTTGCAAGAGGCTCCAAACGACCTCATCTCCTGCAGCCAAGAATCTGTATTCTCTGTTTTTGGCATGTTGCCAAGCAGTGTAGGCATAAGCCAAACCCCAGAGTTATTTTCTGTAGGCTGATACAGTATAGCTGAAGGACAGTCAAATATTAATACTGTACTTATTTGAACAAACATGGAAAAGAGCATTTCTACAAAATGAAGTCCGCCAATATCACAGCTGTATGACAAAAAATGGCTAACGTATGCATACAGTCTATTAAAATGCACATAATTTGACTCCAAATGAAAACATATCTAACAAGTAATTCCATTCATCTGGCCCTTTTTCACCCAGCTTTAAGATATACAAATGCATGCCTTTTCACCAGAACACAGCAGCTGCGAATGAAAAGGAGAGCATTCAAATGATCATTTTCACATCATATTCCATCGTCTTTTCACCAGCTTCTCCCCAGTCTTTCTTTGAGCCCCATTCTGTTACAAGAGAGTTGCTTTTTAGATCAATTCATATTTCCATAATCCACACTGCTGTTTCTCCCTCTCCTCCCCAGGGTGGACTAACCCCTGCATCCAGAGCTATGGCTCACAACTGTCATTAAGACCTGCAACAATAACAAGATAACAAAGGAGCTGGTCGAGATGAGGCGAGGCAGCACCATATGCTGATCAAGTTCAACACTTCTAACGTAGAAGCTCTGTAAAACACAACCATTGCAATCCTGAAAACAAGTACACTTGAAGTTGCCACCTGTCCTCAAAATTTCAAGACAATCAATTTTATAGCCTTCTATGTATTTGGAAAAAATAAAAAAAACAATCCCTAAGTATCAATGATCTTCATTGGGATGAAAAAAAAATTATTAGAGTGTATCTTGGAATATTTGAATGCTTTAGTGTCTCAACAATCCTGGATGTTCCCAGCATGTCTATAAGGGCAGTTCTTCCACAGAAGGCTTGTCAAAAATTTTTCATGGAACCAAGGCAATCAGCAATTCACTAGTATTTAAAAATATGCCTTCAAATGCCTTTTGTTTTTGTTGAAAACCTAACAACTAGAATTTCCATACATGGAAAGCATTCTCTCTTTATATATACAATATTCTTTAAAAGAAACAGGGTGCATTTAAACCATGATGAAAAAGCAGGAAACCACAGGAAACTATCTTAATCTGAGAAGGTTTATTGGGAAGGTAGAAAGTTGTTGTTATCTCTTGCGAGTTAATCATTTACTCAAAAGTTATACAGGACTAAGTCCTTAAATATCCTTAAACTGAAGGAAATAAAGTATAACATTCAGACAAAAATAGAGCCACTCCAGGAAGATCTCAGCATGGCTGATATTCACAGGACTTCTGCCATCGACTTCAGTGGCATGAGAATACAGCCAGAATTACTGCATCTCCACAGCGTGACACTATGAAGTCCTAACATATATATTTGGCACAGACACATATTTTAAACAAATATAAAGCTTTCCTTTTGTTAGCAAAAGCATGGGGTTTTATTCTTCTTTAAAACACTTAGTCCAACTGTTTTTAGAAAGATAATATCTTTTATTTCTTCCAGAAATTACAGCACTTTTTAATAGATTTTTTAAATAGATTTCCTTTTAAAACTGGGCTTGCAAGCTTAAACTCCAACCTAACCAGTCTGAATAAACAAAACTGAAGTCTCAGGATGCTTAAGAACATCTTTTATCATAAAAATTCCACTGAATTCAAGGGGAGTTTCAAATATACTACAGAATGAAGCTTGCAGGAATAGACATTCAAGAGTCGATTTTAAATAAAGAATATTCATATAGTCATGAAATGGCTACTCCTCACCCAGACATCCTCTGAAGAGGTTAGCTATCCACACTGAAGAGCTAAACTTGCACAAATCAAGACCCTTCGAAGTTCTTCTACAGTCATGGACATTTGCCATTGTCAAAACCATTTTTGCAGTGGTGATTCCAGTACAACTGTGTGTTATACTCTGATCATACTCAGATAGCTTAACAAATAACTCTTCTAGCCTTTGCAGTTCTTGTTAATTAAGTCTTTCTTTGGAACAGTACGATGGTGCTTTGCACGTAGAACCCTTCTCCCCAAAATTTCATTGTTCACCTGATGGGTAATGGGAATCACTAAAGGGAACCATCCCCACCATCAGAAGAAAAGCTTTCTGAAATACTCTAAGCAGACAGCACTATTTTTCATTTCCTTAATTGGAGTATTTTATTTTTCATTAACTTATCTGAGAGGGAGGAGAAGAGGGTTTCCCCTTTTTTTCCTTATTCTAGTCAGTAGAGAACTACCAACTATAAAAAAAAAAAAAAGACACTGACCTGCAGTGTGGGCAGAGCAGATAAAAATTGCACATTCTTTGGTGGTACCAAAACTATAGTTTTTTTGTTCCCTCTCCCCCACCCCTCCCAACCACACATAGTTTCTACAGAGTCCTATGCAGACAGAATGTTCTGCAAAACTAAGTTTTGCATTTGCATTCTCAACATTCAAGAAACAGGACAAAAGAAGTTCATATGCTACATAGCATAAAAGAAAATGGCAGCCCCAAAGAATGAGAGGTGTATGGGAATAAGCAAGCACTGACAAATTGAAAAGTACTGAGCGATAAATGTGAGAAAGAGGAGGAACACATCAAAATTGCATAGACAAGTTTTTTCGGGTTTTTTTTTTTTGGTTTTTGGTTTTTATTTGCATTATGAAAGCAACAAAAAGGTGACATGATAAACTGTAGAAAAATTCGGGAAGTGAAGAAAATATTTTGCCCACTGTTATCACATCACTGTGCAAACAGACAGCCCTTAGATTTTAGGAGAGATAATTCTTTGGGACACATCCAAAAACTAACTCACACATTTTACATTTAAAATAGAAATGACTGGAAAAAAAAAAAGGAAGAGAGTAAAAATTAGGTTTTGTTTTGAAATACTCCCCCAAACTTCATTGAAATTACCCTTGTTTCAGTAAGTCTCACTAAAAATATAAATAAGTAAATCTGATGAAATTCACATCTCCAAGACACAGCTACTGAGTTCAGGACACACACACATACACAGATCATTTGTGCTTATTTCACTGATTTGGCTCTAGACCTTGATATAGAAGTAGTTACATATTTTTTTTTTAGATCCAGTGATAATAATAGTAAAATTTCCTTTGGAGAAAAAAAAAAAGTTAATATACACTATTTTGCAGAAGCCATCGCTACAATCCTTTGCAAGCCGTTTACCTGAAATAGCAGCTTCCCCACACTATTGAGACAGATGCAAGTACTGCTTTCTCAGAGCCCAAGGCAGACAGGCTGCCTGAGGTACCCTTGTATTTATAGATTAGCTCTGTCTATTGCATCTTTAGACGATTCCCCTCCAGTCTTCAGTGGGCTTCATCTTCTAATCATATTTCTACACCAGCTGTTCACTGAATAACCTTCGACTTTCAGAATAAGCTCCTATTTTTCTTCATAAACAATTTCTCTCTCTTTTTTTTTTTTTGTTCTTTTTAGATCAAGTCTTTCTTAGGGAAAAGGAGAAGAACAAAACAAATCAGAAAAACAGAATTTAAATCATAATGAAGCTCATTCAGCACCGCAGAAAATTATCAAAACTTGGTGGATGTTTTGCTAGGAGCACATAACAGCACACTTGGCTCATATACCATTTATCATATACCATTTATCAGTATCTCATAAGTGGCACATGTTTCTGACGGATGAAATTCCCTAAGCAGACATCCTACCTTCTATGTTTGTATATTTATTCCTTTCATCATGAACCACCTTACAGCTGTCTTTACAGAATCTTGTATTATTGATTAAAAAAAATTATCAAGATGCACTGTTCAAACATAATGAGAAATGCCTGAGTCAGTAATAGTCAAAATAGAAGAAAAAAGACAGACGTTTATTCTATTAAGCTTCTTATGCATTTCTCTTTAAAAAGGTAAAAGTATTTCCATAGAAAAAAATCAAAAGTGATAATTAAATGGAATAATTTTATTTATTTCTAATACTGATAACTTTAATAACATATTCTACCAAAAAGATCTAATTAATAGCTTTGCCATTGTTGCAAATAGTGAAGTAATTCTTCAGTGCAGAATGCATAAACTTACCACTGAGGATTAATTATTGATAAAATCTAGGGTTTCGATGCTTTCGGAATCAGTAAGTTTCAATCGCTGTCTCTTATAAGAGAGTCTGATTTTTTTTTTCTCCTCAAGAAAAATAGCTAGAATATCGCTAAAATAATATAAATTAAAAGTATAAAATTGTTAAGATTAGGGAACAGAAGTCAAAGGTTCTGACATTACAACCTGGAGCTGTTCAGCTTTTCTATTTGTGTGGGGTTTTTTGTTTGTTGTTTTTTGTTACACTTCATTACATTAATATTGGGCTTCCTAAGATTAACTGCAAAGATTTCTTGATAAATTCAACATTTATTGAAATTTAAAAGAGACAATGCCCCAACACTTTCAACAGAGCCATCTAATAAAATACTCTATATTAAAAATAAGGTGATACGGAGAGGCAGAATTATATATAGTGCTTCAAAACTAGATTGCGTATTCCTGTCACAAATGCATTCTAATTATCATCCCACCAGTTGGGTGAAGACTTCCTTGCTGATATCATTAGCATCTGCCTTTCTATAGCTGAATAGGAGAGCTTTTTATTATTATTCCAACATAAAAAAAAAGTTCAATCTCATGTTTCCAACCTGGTCTCCAAAGTCCTCCGGGAACTTCCACAGTACCACTGGATCTGTAAATAATTGACAGACAGCATTAATCAGAGGCAAAGGAACAGAGTATTACAGTCAGAGTACATTAATATTAAAGAGAGGGTCAGCTTAGCTTCAGCTTAGCTTCAAGCTTTGAGGCAAGTGGAAAAATGTACCCAAAAACTAAGGAAGATACTGGATTATTAAAAAGACCTATTTCATATTTATGAAACTATGTTTATTGTTTTACATGCAGTAGGAGGTTATTATGTACTGAACCACTTTCATATTTAACTTTTCCTTTCCTTTTAGTCTCCAACTAGCTCATTTTTAGGTAGGTATTCAATCTTCACATGTTAATTTAATTAATAATGTGATAAGAAACTTCCTTCTATTAAGAAAAGGAAAGATGTAAACATTAAAAAAAACAGTTTGCAATGAAAATCCAAATATAACGAAAATCCCTGAGAGTACTGATTAATCTACTTGAATAGCTTTATTTTCCAGAACATTTTTTTAAAAATATTTCACTTATATCTTCAAGGTTTCATTACTAAACTGTTAATTCTCAAACAATGAGGAATGCTTATATTACAATGTGAATTAAGCTATACATTAGCTTACACTTAACAGCATTTTGTATGCATCTAGAACAACAGTCTGCACCATAACTGTGTCCCCTAAATAGAATGGCAACACCCAGGCCCCTGGAGCTTTCATCTCCTATGCCATCTTCTCCAGCTTCTAATATTAAACTGCATCACAAATATTCCCCACCTTCAGTACATCACTGGGTAATAGATGAGTTCTGCCATTTTTTCATATGCCAAAAGTGAAATTACCTGTCTTACTAAAAGCCAAAAGCAAGTCAGGGTCAAAACCTGGGTTACAGCCCAAGTTCTGCAGTTTCCGCTCACGCTCCAGCCAGAGCCGGGCAAGCGCTCCGGGCGCTGCACTGCGGACTGCAGGTCTGCGTGCCCGAGGGACTAACACCAGGAGCGACCTGCAAGCAGGAGTCCCAAGAAACGGCCTGACGACATTCCCAGGGCTCTGGCTGCCTCGCAAGTTGCTGGGATTCCTGCCTGCTGAAGAGTCAAGGCCTCTGAACTGCATTCAGTTTTCCACTTCCGCTGAGTCCCCAAAGCCAGCGCTATCCGGTATCCCAGAACTAGCAGAGGTCTTCCCTCCTATAAAAGGTAAGGAGGTTGCAAAAATGATGCTTTAGAGGAGGGGGAACATCATCACTGTGATATTGGCATTCCCAGGCACTGACTGCAAACCCTACTGCTCTCCAAGGGCCCGGCCACCGCCGCAGATCCCGCGCCCAGCAGCAGGGTGCCCTCCTGCACGGCCCCAGGGGTGCAGTGCAAAATTCAGCCATCACCACGGCCTCATTTCAGCCTGCCTTGCTAATGTGCCCGGCTGTGAACACGAGTCTAGCAGCTCCTGCTCACACCTGAGGAGCTGCTACAGTTGATACTTGTGAAAGATCACCTATCCTGCAGAAAGGGCTTTCCTCCATCCACCCAGGGCAACCAGAGAGAAATGCTATGTTTATACCTGATATAAAAACATGTTCAAGAGTGGTGCTAAACACAGTCACCATTTAAAACAGAAATTTCCAAACACCCCCCACCCAGGGATATTTTATGCTTATGCAAATCGCAAACCTGCCCGTAGGATGGCCAGACACAGTTTGGAGGAGTTTGGGGAACTACATTGTAAAGGATTTCATATTTGCATCCCAGTTGCTATCATGAAAAAAGTTATGACAGGCAAACTGTGACCTCATCAATAAATTCTCTGAGCAGCACACACCGTAGCAGGTATCAAATTCTGAAGGTCAAATAATTATAAATTACTTGCTAAAACCCACCGGAANTATGCTTATCCAAATCACAAACCTGCCAGACACAGTTTGGAGGCCAGACACAGTTTGGAGGAGTTTGGGGAACTACATTGTAAAGGATTTCATATTTGCATCCCAGTTGCTATCATGAAAAAAGTTATGACAGGCAAACTGTGACCTCATCAATAAATTCTCTGAGCAGCACACACCGTAGCAGGTATCAAATTCTGAAGGTCAAATAATTATAAATTACTTGCTAAAACCCACCGGAAGTTGTGCAAAGGACATCTTCAAAGCGCAGAGCTGAGGCCCTATGTCCCCACGCACTTTCAGCGCGAATTTCTTGGTAAATAAGGAACCCCACTGCACTCCCACCTGTTCCTGTTGCCCTCCCTCGTGCCAGTGCAGATAGTTCTATGGTTAAACAAAAAACCAGATCAGAGAACTCACCAAGTTCAAACTCTTCTTCTGGCTTTTCTTTTAAGGTTAATGCCAACTAGCCAAAGACATTGGCCAGAACAGAAGATAGAGTGGGGATGGGAAGTTCTGGAGGGAAGAAAGTGGGACTCTTTCACAAAGCACTCAGAAATCCAAGCCGGTCACTAGTTACCTCCATCACCCCTTTCTTGTTTCAGGTTTCTGAATCCTGGTTCTACCACCTAGAGTTGCTTCTAGGCGAAAAGGGCGCACGCAGGCAGCATCTCCCGCCGCAGCCCCTCCACCCGCGCAAGAAGAGCAGCTCCAGCAAGTTCTGCCGGGCACTAATATTTTAACATACATCCTGTGACTGCAATCCAGTGTCCCTCATTTCAGTAGCTTTTCACAGAAGGCCTTTCTGATATTGCTTTATATTCCCACACTTGAAATAAAAAAACCCAACAACTTTAAAGCAAGTGCCAGTTTACTGAACTGCAAGGATAACAACATAGATTTCCCTTCTCTGCGTTCTTCTTTGAACTTCAGACAAAAAGGCATAATAAATCACGAGAGGATAATTAAATTTAGGTAATCGAAAACAGCAAGAATAACTCTCTAAATACTCCTACCTCCTTAACAGATTCCTCAGAAACACAACCAACTCCCAAGATTAATATTCCCAAATCAATTTTTTTTTTTTTAAATAGTAGTGTTACAAATAAAGTACGAATTTTACACCTTCAAAACTTCTCCAAGAGCTTTGATCCGAATTTTGCATTTGTTATTACTGGCTTTTAACTGGTTATTTCAGTTGTTCCTTGCCACAGTTATATTAAGTAAGGAAACTGGATATGACTTATGCCTCAAAAGAAATTCCCATTTTCTTTCTATTCCTTCCCTCTCTGAAACCAAACCCCAATACTTAAAAAAAAGCTTTAGGATTTTATGAAAATTATCTGAGCGTCTGGCTTGGGCTTTTTACGGATGATTATGTTTGTTTCTGCTTTTGGAGCTAGACTTAGGCAGCATCTGACACATCTTTGTGGCAACTTCTCACAAGCGCTGCACAAGAAGAAACAAAAGGGTACCGATTTAGGGGAAAAAAGAGAGAAAGTATAATCCGATTTTGCAACTTTATGCACTTTATCTGCAGATTTACAAAGACTGATTTTTCTTTTCCCTGAGGATTACTTTCCAGATACCCCATCTGATCTGGCAATGTTAGGTCAATTTTATGCTGATTTTATGGGTGAGAGGATGAGAACTGCACAGAAATAGCTGTTGCTATAGCTGACCGATGAAGTACAGATTTTCTTTTCATTTTTTAAACAGACTTTGGACACATGCTTAGCATCCATTCTAAATGTATCGGGCAAAAGGAAAATGTTAAATGTACACCTAAATAAGCACATATGTCTGAACGTTGCACATGCAATATGCACATTTATACAGACCTACACATGCACGTGTTACTTCTTTCTCTGCTTACTGCATCCAGGTTAAACATTTCTTACAAATGTACTCATTTAGTATATGTTAAAATACTCTACAGTTTATACATATATATATATATACATATATACACACACACACACACATATATATATATATATTTTATATATATATATATATATAAAAAAATACAGCATTTGAAAGTGTATCTAACAAGTACAAAGCCCACAAGCTTATCTCACAGTGGATGGATGGGCTGCACAGTATATATTAGCATAAAGCTACACAATATTTCCTAGCATCATGTTTCTTTTTGAGCTGTAAGCAACCAGTGGAACATTTATGCATATATTTACAGAAATACACACAAACACATATACATATCTATATATGCCTGCATATATATGTTTACTGAGAGAAGAATGCCATTCCTCAGTCTTCAAAAGGCAGGAAATCACCGTAACTGCAACAAGGTTGCAATAAGCTCCATGACAAAAATTCTAATTTCTAAAGGGGAGCATTTAAGGAAAGGTCATGAGCTTTAATTAAAATTTGCTATAATGGCACTTTTAGTCTAACAACGCAGCTAGAGTAGCACAGCATATTGGCATTACCCAAAGTCTAAAAGGTGAAGAGAAAAAATGCTGGCACGGTGTTTTAGATACTGAGAAAAACAGTTCATCTGAAGCCACATTTCACATGTTGTATCCTTTAACACCATGTTTAGATTAACAAACGGGAGGAAGGTAATTTATTTAGGACAAAATCAAAAGTTATGAAAACAGAGGAAATACCCTAGATATTGTGCCTACTTTGAAAGCATATTTATACCATAAAAACTACAGTTTCTAAGGCCTCAAAAACTCATATTTAAAAAAAGACTCTTGCTCTTAAACAGTATTTGTTTTCCTTAACTGCTTTATGAAGAGACAATATTTCATTCTCCAAATTTCATCCTTATCACACAGCAAGCTACAGGGAAAGCCGGTACAACAGGAAGTAACACAGTAGGTTAGACTGCAATCACTTAAAGAAAATAATTCCCTGGGGCGTCAATCATTTAAAGCGTGCAAGGATCCGTAGAAATTTGCTCTGCAGACATCCAAAATAAAGTTTCAATTAGTATATTTTGGTCTTACCTTTAGAAATAGAATTACTTTGCATTTTACAAGCAGCCTAACAGCATATCCTTAACTGAAAACGAATGTTACGATATCTAATATATATTTTACATATTGTGAATTCACTACATGCAATGGATTGTTTTAGTGAATAATACTGTGTGGATCCTCCTAACCTATACTGTCCCTATAGCAGGTTGAGCTTCAGAAGTCTCCAGAGAGAAAACTCTTATTATATCCTCTTTGAAACCTTTGAAACTCAGCAAATTATTTATATACATATCAATATATACATGCATGGCTATCTGCTCATGTACATTCTTCAAAAAGATGTTGTCCACAGCCTGCCACTCGCATGAAAAGCGAGAGCTGCCACCAGACTAAGAGCTCCGAAAGGGATCTATGCTAAGTCCGCTTTCCCCGTTTTGCCAGGCTATCAGACCTTCTGTATGGGGAGGGTGAGCCAAGTCCAGTCTATTTTGATCAAAATTACACATCCGATCAACAGAAGCAGCTCCACAAAGCAGTACATCCTATATTTGCTGAGGCCAGCTCACACAAGAGAGCACCATGCCCCCAAGCTCCTTCCTGGAAAAGCTGTGTGTGCTCCATCACCCACCCGGGCTGCCCTTTACACCCAGTACCTAACACCCAGCCCTGCGGCCTCACGGAGGTGGAGGAAAGCGAGGGAATGGGACCACAAGTTTCCCCGCACTACCTGTGCACTGTCAGCTTCCAAGATCTGTTGCTTGCTGAAGACACTGCCCCCAACTACGAGGAAAAAGCAACTACTTGACCACAGCTGAAGGGCTACAGACCCAAGAGATGGGAGATCAGGCAGCGTCTCATCCACTGCTCAGGACTGCCACCAGCGTGAATGGCAACCTCAACTAACCCCCAAGGTTTTGTCCTCAAACGAGGATCTATTCTAATCCTCCCAGTCTTTCCAAGGTCTCCTGTTCTGGCATTTCATCCTTACCATACAACCAGAATCCTTAAAATCCAACCTGAATCTCCCCAAACACAACCTAGGCCCATTCCATCGCACGAGCGCGCTCTACACCCATTCTCCTCCCAGAGGTCTTCTACATCCTTAGGGATCCTCTCTCCTCTCCAGCCTTTCCCTTCATGAAGCAAACTCAAATTCCTTCACACTTGCTACATCACTTTTTGTTTCTTTTTTAAACTATCATCTTGCTCTTCTTGGAACTGTCTCTGAATGCTCTAAATCTTTCCATAAGTGCGTAATCCAGAACTGAAACAAGTATTGCAGTCACGACTTCATCAATGCTCCACACGAGAGGATTACTTCACAGCCATTTTTAGCTATGCTCTTTATGAACTTCAGCATCATGTCCACATTAAAGAAAAAAAAGAAAAAAAAGGCAGGATGAAATTCCTCATTTGTGTTCAGCTACAGTTTGTTGCGTTTACTTATTTGAGAACCACTACTGGGCTGGTTGTTCTGCTTCTCATACCCCTGATATCGCTGTCACACTTGGCCCAGCTGAACAGCACTGTATCTTTAACAGTTCCCCGGTTTAATGGCAGTTTGTGCTTTACCTATGCTCTCCAACACTGTGCAGGAAGGAAGAGACCCCCGGGGTCCACAAACAACCAGAACAAAAGCAAATGCACTCAATGACAGACGGGTTGTGCCTGCACATTCCCTACACCAGCCAAGGCACTTAGGCAATGGGGTCGGGGTCTTAAAGACAAAGCAACTGATCCCGAAGCATCCCTAGTTCTACCCCGCTGCCAGACCCAAGAATAGATTCCTGCAGAGAAGTCTGAAGGATTCTGTATGATTACATGAAAATCCACAGGAAGATGCATAAAGCAAGTAATATGAATAAGCTTTATAAGTATCCTTGAAAGACTGTGATCACGCCCAGCAAAAGCCAGCACAAATGCATAAATAAGTATTTCCTTAATCTCATAGCACTTTGTGGTGCTCAAGACTCTTCAGGTCACGTTATCCCTGTTATCTTCGATTAAGTTTAAAGTGAAACGAGTTTGAAGTAAATGCAAGTTAGTTCATTGGTCAACTTCAGGCCCCATCAGAAAGGGCTGGCGGGGCAGCACTGCAGACAGGCCTGCAAAGGAAGCGCCGGCCTCGCTGGCCGCGCTCAAGCGCCCCTAGGGATCGCGCACGGAGGTTTATCAGCCTGCAACTGCGCATAAGAGGAAGGCAAATTTTCAGCAAGCATCATGGCATTTTCTTTATAACCCAAATATTTTCAAGTGTTCACATGAATACTGACTTTTCTCATCTATAAAAGGTTAAAGAAACAGAGAGAGGAGAGAGAAAAGAAACAAGAGGGTATCTCTGTCAACTTTGAAAGTGATGCTTAATTAGATAGATAGAAATTATGAGAGTCGTTTCTCTCTTTTTTTCTGAAAAGAAAGCTATTTTTAGATGATCTTACTAAATTTGAAATCAATTTCCAACAGAGATAAGATCAAAATGTACTTCAGAGACTGAAGTACTTACCAATCTTTAACAAAGTGCCAGAGACATGTAAATGCTTAAATACCCTTACACAGTTGAGCATATAGAGTCTCCAATTATGGACTCAGCTACACACTCTTCGTCTCCTGTGTCAGCATGGAAGCAAGGAGCGTGGGCTGCTGCCCTGCACAATACAGGTGAAAACATCCTCATGGAGAGTACTAAGGTGATCAACTTCCCTACAGTCTGGTCAGCAAACGCTTCTCTCCTTTGCTTCATTTTGGGGAACGATAATAGGAAAAGGAAGTTATTTTGTGTGAGCTTTTCCACTCGTGTGAGGCTGCAGCTTCGCACACACGTCACTAGGTCCAACTTATGGAACCGTGGAAGCTGGGTAGTCCCAGTCCAAATCTTTTTGTATCATTTATGATCACATTTATCTATCTGAAAACATTTTAGATCCTGAGTTTAGAAGCAGATACAACTCTCATTGGTACAAGTCTCAATAGAGACAAGCATGGAAGGGTTTCTAGAGAGACCAGAAATTAAAAGTGCAGTACACTGGATGCAAACTTAGAAAAATGAAATACATACAACACTTAAAGAAGTATTCAAAATATTATAATTCTGAAGTGCTCCACAGAAATATAAGCTAGTATGACACATTAAAATATTTAAAATATATATTTTTAATATTTTAGTATGTTAATATATTCTTATACATAAGTATATTTCATTATATTTAATATATTCTCAACTTAGGTAATTCTTCCCCCCAAAATCTACCCCTATAAAGGTAACTTCACAGAACACAACACCCACCACCCAACTGGCTTTTAGGAAAACCACCCCTAAAGACTTCTGTAGCAAGCAACAAAATATAAAAATCGCATTTCTCATCATAAAGTAAATTGGCAGTTTCGTACACTGAGATAGAGGGAAAGTTACTGAACTGTAACTTCTCCAAAATTTCAGAAGGAATTAGAGATAAATTAAAAATACTCTTCCGTGCCATCAAACTGGCAGATGATAAGTACCATCTAAAAATGCAAGCAGATAGCCTAATTAGCACACATTCAAGTTGGTAATGGGACAGAAATTGCAAACACATGCTGGGAACATCATCTCAGGTAATCCTCTTGATAGTAACAGAGAATAATTTCTGAGAGTAAAACACAGCTAAGGTAAAATGAAACAGATTAATTAAGCAGTGCAGTACCCTGCCTGGAGAGGGGGAGTCTGCATGCCTGCATGTGGGCTTTGGTTTTTCTCTTTTTCAATGGCACAGGATAGACAAAAACCACCCTGCCAAGCAGAGCTGGTCTTGTCCTGGGGCAGGAGCATGGGCTAGATGGCTGCTCAGTCCCTCCCTCCAGTTGCACTTTCTCTAGTGCTGTGAAGTGACTCCTCGTGCGGGGAAACACCAGTGGGAAGAGAGTGGGGCCAAGAGGCTGGGGAGGGTGCTGAAAGCAAGCAGGGAGGAAGAGGCAGGCAGGAGAGGAAGGTGCACTGCTGACAGACGCCCTTTTTGGGGCGAAAAGCTTCCAGTTGTGGCTCTGCCAACACAGGAATGCAATGAATAAAGCAGGAAGGATGCATCAGTCTCAGGCCACGCATTTATAAACACATTTAAGCAGTAAGCACAATTGACTTTGTTCAAGTGGCTCTCAGTAACAGAGGTCTCTAAACCAAGTTTTCTAACACTGCTATTGTTCAAAGATAAACATCTGTTATATAAATAAACAGCAGCAAGATTTGAAATAGCTTTCTGACTCAATATAGCATTTTAGGACTGCAACAGTCAGTAAGAGATCAACTGTAACACGTAGTATATGTAAATCTGATAAACAACAACTGCAGTCACAAAACAGTGGGCTTCTTGCAGAAAAGCCTCGGCATTTCAGGTGAATATCTGCTTGTTCACAACTCGTCAGGTGAGGGGCGCGAGGCCGAGCGCGAGGGTCGCCCTGTGGCTCCCGCTTCCGGGGATCAAAGCCGGCGGCCTCCGGGCGCCGCAGAGGGGCCCGACCCGCCGCGGAAGCGGGAGGCAGCTACAGTATTTCCCGAGCATCAGCAATCAAAGGAAAGAACTAGGATAAAATAGATTGCAGAAACTTCATAAAGAAGTGAAACTCAGGAACGCTTGCTAACTTCTCTGGCACTTAAAGGACGTCAGATTAAAGGAAATATGCAAATGGTGCCACCGCCGAAGAGACATGAAAGTGCAGGGCCGCGCGCGTCGCGCAGGCAGCGTGGGCTGTGCTCATCAAAGGAGCGCCGGAGAAAAACTTTTATGGGAATGCTAAGTCTGTTCTTATTCGATTTCTGAGAAAACTTATTATAGAAGGCAACCACTCTTAGAGAAAATTCTTTTCATTAAAGAGTAAAAAAAGTATATTTACAAAGTTATTCCAAATTTTAAGAATCAAGACATAGACACAGATGAAGCAGAGCCTTTCTGGAAAGCGGTATCTTGCAAGACTGTTACCAGTGTTCAAACCTGAAAGAAGGCAGTGGGCTACAAGTAATCCTACACATTCATCTGTCAACCTTTATTTCTTCACTTGCATTTTATCCATTCATCTGCAGTCCTACATTACTAGTTTCAAACAGTTGCTACTTCAGCAAATAGCAAACAAATATGAGACAATAAAACACTAACCCCATGAAAGTACATGGCCGTACTTAGTTCCTTGACTGCTGCCAATTCTATAATTCTAGTCACTGTCACTTTATTGACTTCAGGTCAGTTATGAAAGAGGAAGACTTCCAAGAACTACATTTGCCTGCTTTTAGGCTGTATATTCTTTAGGCTGGGCATCCTGAGATTATTTTGTGTTTTTAAGTGCTTACATAGTAATCTCAATCACACATTTAGCAAGGTGCTAAGCTTTCGTGATGCTTTAAAAGTGTCTTAGAGTCTGGTTAGAAGGCAAGTCTGACATCTCCCTGTCCCACAATATCCCCCTTTTTCTACACATCAACACCAGTGACCTCTGCCTGTCTTCAAGTCATCCAAAGGCTTATATCCCATTTTGAAAAATTACTTAAGCAGTAAACTCTGCTTATTAATTATTAATTAAAATTATTAATTTATTATTGTTTAATTATTAATTATTTAAGCAGTAAACCCTCACTGGCACCCAAAGAGAATTTTTGAGAGTGTGACTTTCAACATTTTCCCTTTTAACTTTTCTTCTGAAAACTAAAGGGGGAACTAAATGACAAGCGTGTCGATGCGCAGGCAGCACCGTTGGGTGGCTTCTCTCTTCACTCTGCAGAGAGGACATCTTCGGTGCCTGTCTCTGCTGCCATCACAGCCATTGTTGCAAGGCTGCATGTTTGCAAACAGAAAGGGGAGTTTTGTATAAGTCATTTTTTCTCTCAAGTCCAGGAACATAATTATAAAGACTGGCTTCTCACAGGTAAGATGGAAATGCCTTTTTCCTTGTAGGAAGCTTTTCCCAAGGAAAACACTTTTAGCTGCAGCTGAACACAAGTTAGACAGGCTTGCAAGCAAGTTGAAAACTACCTGACAACTGAAAATAATTTCTAAAGGATTAATGCTTGTGAATACCTCCAAAGTTACTGAGGGAACGGATGATGCAAGGATTTGTAGCTTTCACTGACAGGAAATTAAAAAAAACAGTTTCAGGATGCCAGTTATTCTATGGTGCTTATTGCAATTCAGGATTTTGTTTTTAAATAGATGGTAAAACAGAGAAACAATCTACAAATGTAAAAGCCTCTTGGTCTTTAAACAAAATGTACACATTAAATTCTCCTCTGTCGCCTATGCTAAGCCAGCAGGTGAAAGCCAGGCCCTACCATTATAAAGTGACAGCAATGCTACAGCTTTCAAGTAACAGCCATTGCTTCCCCAGCCACGGGTCACCTTATCTCAACCTGGATCTAAACATGGGAGTCTGCGTACATCTTACAGTAGAGGCACTCATGAGATTCAATGGTAGCAAAATTTACCATAGTTTTATTTTGGAGTACTTCTAATTTTAAATTGCATCATAATAATTCCTTTCAACGTACTCAGTAAATACAGAACATGAAAATAAAGTGCAAACTTTAACGTAGCCCAGCTAATAGCGTCCATGGTTCAACCCAGGGCCCAGCAGAGATCCCGGCAGTGCTCAGCGTGACACGTCTCAGACACGGCCGCTTCTCAGGATTCCCACTGGAAATCCCAGATAACAGAAACTCCCAAATAGGAAATAAATACATTTTCTCCTCTTATGAGTAGGTAGATGGTCAGAACTTCTAGCCCAAACTTGCTATTTCTTTCAGAGTGCAGGTCAATCCCTTTGCCCAAGAATTTGTTACCACCGAAGGAACAGAGCAGTAAGTCATTTCAGCTAACGAGGGTACAAAGGAGGAGCCTTTTGGGCTGCAATGCTATTAGCCATGCTTCAGGATAAACCCTTAATCAGGGTGAGAGTTCATTGCACAGAAAGTGCACAGATAAAATGAATATGTTCAGCCCTCATTTAGTCTTTTTGCAAGATAAGCAGAAGTTCCTTTTACCTGCTAAGTCTTCAGAATGAGCTTGTAAAATGTGGCAAAACTGCATGCCCTTTGGAGCCACAGTGTTGCTCTTCATTTTTCTGATTTTCACTTGTAACTGAGAGTGATTTACAGCTCAAAAAATGAGGATATAAGAACTGACTAAAGATGTACCAAAAGAACAAGAAGTGAGCATTATATATGGGCTGCACATTTAAAAGGTTTGAGGAACAAAACAACAAAATAATAAGAACAAAATACTTGTTTTTCCCACCTTTAGTACCTTGTTCAAAGCCTTCTCAGTGAGACCAGTGTACAGACACGTAGTGGAGTGAACAGTGGCTGAGAGAACACCACTAACTTCATCCACATCTAAAATCAAATATTCATTTTACATCTAGTTCTGTAAAGATGCAAAGCTAGCTCACTACGTCACCTTGGAAATAAGGCACCTTGTGCAGGTTTTTGGTTTGGGCTTTGTTTTAAATCAATGTTCAGAGTTATTAAAAATACTGTGAGCTATGTGGTATCTCCTTATGTTGGTGCTGCAAGATTGATTGTGAGAAAAATGTGGAAGATCATGAGCATTACTGTCAAGCTAAATGCAGTAATGAAGAATTAAACCTCTTTCACTTCAAAACCTACTAGAGTTGGCCTGCTCTTCAGCTCTAACATGTCAGGATGTCTGACCAAAGTGGGAGTCTGAGTAAGAAACTAGTTAAAACACTATTTGTTTTGTGGAACCTACACAGATCACACACAGAAAGATGGGGAAAAGATGGCACATACACGAGACCATCTCCAGTACGTTAAGGATGCCTGCATTATTCTTGCCTAATACCCTTTAGGAAATATAAATTTTGATATCAACTTGGACATGAACCTGGGGCTATGTGTGAGCTTGTAAAGCAAACAGCCCTGGAGGAGGGAGGGCACAGGAGATAAGGAGGAATATTCAAAGCCATTTTTACGAGACACTTGTCAGAAAGGATACAAAAAGCAATCTTACATCACAGCTTACCAGCCTAAAAAAATTCAGAATAAAATTAAAATAAAAATTGGGAAAAGATTAAAAAATGTACAGAAACTTTTGGTAAAGACAAAAGTAGGGGTCTCTCGCACTTTCAAGCTAAAAACCATGTGTCTGGGAAATGGCGCCTGGAGTTTGTCACACGGTGGCTCCCGGGGCTGGCTCTGCTTCAGCCCGTGCAGGGCCCAGTCAGCACCAAGGAGGAGGAAGGGGCAGGTGAGCACAGCCACTCTGGGCACTGGCAGGATCAAGGGCAGCAGTAAACTCAAGGATGGAAACTTGCCCTAGACAGACCTTGATGGGAGCACTTCTGATTTGTGTCAGAAGGAACATGAATCTTGAAACGAGTCATCTTCAAAATTTGAGGAGTGCAAGCAGGACTGAAATGCTATCAATGTCTCCCTTCTATTACTGGAGTATCATTCACGATGAAACATTAATATTTTATCATGATACCAAATTCAGTGCCTTCCAAAAACAAAATACATATAGGAATCATGCCAGCTTTCCATCTGGCCTGATTAACGCCAATCTAGCATGAATCTGTACCAAGGCAGGACACCGTCAGGAAAACATTCCCCGCCACAAACCCTTCTTGCACGGCTTTCAGCCACCGGCCTCGCTGAGCACTTCACACCGACCCTTCCTGGGACGCGGGGAGCTCGCAGAGCCGAGCCCAGTGCTACCAGCGACAGAGCCCAGGCGGGAGGAGGACTTTTATTTTTATTTATATTGCATTTTAATTAGCAGAGATACTGCTTTCAACCTCTGTTCACCTCATCCTAGGATTACACTGTGAAACAAGGCTGGTGCACTGCTCATGACACTGAGCTCACAAGAGAATAAACACAAGCGTTACAAACCTCCCACCCTTACATTGTCCTCACGCTCCCGTTAAAGCATACATGGTCTACATGAAATTTGACTCTCCCCCTTTGCGCTCAGGTTGTCCTTGCAAAGGATGAGAGGGGGCAGCACTAACAGCTCTGACAGGGCCCTTTTGGACTCCCCTGGGTGCCTACAGCACCAGACCTGAAACACTCCCAACCCCGACAGCCGCAACTGTACCAGACCATGTTTCCGAACTTGATATATACACCGTATACTTCAGTAATTTAAACAACCATAAACATTCTCAGTTATACAGAAGTCTTAAAATCATAACAGCTGCATTGTTTAGCCATGGTCTAAACACATATAGTTGTTATGTGCCTAAACAGCTCATAGATTTAAAATTGTTAAAACATTTTTTTAATATCTATCTTTTCTAACTACTTCGGATGAGGTATTCATTTTTTTCTTGGTGGTTCATGATACACTGAATCACTGAATAAAGATGAAGAAGCATGGATCAATAAGTACCTTTTTTTTTCTTTTTTTTAAACCTTGGCTTTTCATCTTACACCCAACCTATTTTAATACCATGGAGGGGAAATATAAGCTCATCAGTCACCTGATGGAGTAATTCAAAACTTAACCAAACAGGGCTAATGGGTGAGAATTGAATTGAAAACACCTTGACAAAGAAAGCAATTTCTTTTCTTCGCACTCCTCAGAAGCTGTGGGTGATCACTGTAATCGAACCATCAACAGCGAGGGGCCATCTGTCCCAAGGGCCCTCCATGTGAGCAGGAATCAACAACAAAAAATTTTAAAGGCTGGACCACATGCACTCAGCCCGAATCGCCCATGACAGGCAGCATGCAGCTGAAAACCCATGTTTTGACGTTTTTCACATACCAATCTTTAAACTCAACACTGAAGTTTTGGTAAGAACAAAACACGAAAAACAAGTTAAGAGGCCGCTTACAGAAGAAGCAGTGTTACCCCGATAGTTAATAAACCTTTTAAGCAGCTGAGATCCTCTCTATCACAAATCGCTGTTTTAGTATCCAGGAAGAAAGTTTTTTTAAAAAAAAAAAAAAAAAAAAAAAAAAAAAAAAAAAAAANAAAAAAAAAAAAAAAAAAAAAAAAAGAGAGAGATAAGGAAAACCACCTTTACACTGGCATTTAAGTTGTGAGCTCTCTAGTGTTAGTCCACGTAGCTACTAATGATATCCTAGTCACAAACCACTTAGAATTACCAAACCCTGATGGTTTTGTAGCAAAGACAACATTAAGATGGGATCTTCCCAGAGCTTTCCAAGCCAGTGCAAGCGATATGGTTTAGAATACGTTCTTGCAGAAGGGGACTCCAGGGAAAGGTGTCCTTGGAGCCGCAAGCACCGGGATGTGCAGCCTCGCAGCCCGGGATGCTCCCGCACAGGGGCTCTTCCCTCACTTTCACAGGCAGACACCACACATGGCAAAAGGTTAATGCGATTTACCTCTTTGTACTTCCCTACCAGAAAATATACGGATTCCTCCTAAACACCAGACTGCCTGAGCTGGCTGCACGGCTCCACACATTCCTCTAGCTGCTGCAGAGCTCTGGAGAGGCACAGAGCAGCTGCGAGGGCAGCAAGGAGCATGGGAAGTGCAACCCATTTGGCAGTTTCTTTGCAGCTTCATTAACAGCATTTGTCCTCCTCTGCTTTCACAGAGCTGCAACACGGACCTAGGCTGGCAGGACAGGCAGCAAGAGGGGCACGGAGCAGCACAGCAGACAGGGAGGGGAGACACGTGTTTCTTCTGCTCAGCCCTGCCAGGTACCTGCTGCGTGACCTCGGGGGAGGCACTTCCCCAGGAACCTCATTTTTCACTTGTATAAAACAACGACACGGATACTCCCTAAGGTGCACATCAAACTGGATATCCACCACACCAATGGTCAGACTAGGACTTCCAGACAGCCCAATGTACAAATTAGTCTTGACTCGGGAGAACATTCACAGACAAAGCAGCTGCTTCCACGTGAGCTACAAGACAGTTCTGAAATGCTGTACGCGAGTGATTAAACCGTTATGTTTGCATGCTAATTTTTAAAGTAGCATTAAGTCAAAACAGCAAATAAGAATGATGGTGTAGGTGCAGTACTTCAGTTTAAATCCTCACATGCTAACTAATGTATTCTGGGTGCAAAATACATTTTATCTTATGAACACCCCAAAGCATACTTCATTTAGTGGAATCTCATCTCATCATATTGTGCACCAAATACTGAAAATAAATTTAATAGTGTAGCTATACACAAAATCCCTTTCCTTAAAAGTAATTTTCCTCAAATCTTCCAAATATCCATGACCATACAAATCTACCACTCTGCTAACACCTCGTGCTCCCACCTCGCCTGCCAGGTCAGGGCATCCCATATCCTCTGTAACGCGAGCGCTGGCGGCCACAATTCCCTTCCCTGCTGCCAGGGGTTTGTTTGCGCTGGAGCGGCGGTACCAGAACACGTGTCCCAGGAGAGGCGGCTTCCGCGCAGGTTTCCTGCCACGGAGCGCCCGGCTCCACTGGGCCACCCGGCTGGCAGGGGACACCAGCTGGCCGAGGAGCGGGCACTGCTGCAGGCCGCTGAGGAGAGAGGAAAGGCACCTGCCCCAAGTACCTGGTGATGAGTTGTCAAGGACTGCAGGATGAAGACAGTATTAGAGAAAACGGGCCATCAATCTGTTTGAACTGAATATTTCTGCCTCTTGAACAAAGACCTTACTCTACCTTCCCAGAGAGTTTCAACAGAAAGAATGGAAAGGAGGAAGGAGGAAACATAAGCAATGCATGTGCATACACCACATACCTAGCAGTCAAAAACACTAGCAAAGAAAGAACAATGTTATTGATGTGAAAGAACAAGGAAATTCTCATTAATAAATTAGCAGCTGAACAAATTAAGGATGTGCCTCATATGTAAATATCATTTTACCAAAAAAATCTAATGTAAATATTTCAGAATACAACTATAATACCAGATAACAGTAACAGCAGCCAACACACAACTATCCAATACACAAGGAGCTAAAATATTACAGTATTATATATTATACTACATTACATTGACTGTAAGAAATATTTCATGGAAAGACCTTGTCTCAACCACTGCCCCTCTCCCAGTTCACAATTTGCCTGTGTTCAGAGGTTGCATGACAGAATTAAGTGCCATTATGCTTTTTCCATGTGCAAGAATAACTGGGTGATTATACCACCCATTTTGTATTTATTCCTCTGACTTGTTCCTTGGCGTAGATCATTACAGAGCTCTCGGGTTACCCAGAAGCTGCACATCACTAATCACTTCAAGTCACTTCACACTCCTGTTTTGTCCTCCCATATGTTCACTATCTTTGTCAGTAAGTCGGTGCTGCGGTCACTACAACAGATAATTGTCCTAACAAAACTCTCGGAAGGATGATCTGCATGAGCAGTGCTGTATGATAGCTAACTAGAAATTCCCTATTTTTCCCTTTGTTTCTCAATTCTAAGCCATCCACAGCAGCACAAGACACACCTAACACTTATGGTTATATAAAAGTGGCAATTTATGCCATTTTATTTCACTACTAAAAAACAGGTGAGCCCCATGAATGTATAGGAAACTTAAACCAGCAAGAGCCCACAGATGAAACCAGCTTATGCTCAAAAGAGAATTAAAAAAGATCCCTATTGCTGTTTGTGTTTTAAACTAAAGGTTAATAACTTCTCATCTAAACACAAATCCAAGGCATGACCATATGGGCCCTAAGAAAACAGCACCATTGTGTACTCGGTCATTTATCAGGAAAATGAAAGAGCTAAGAATATTTATAACCATTCGCAGATATCAGTCAATCTTCACCAGCCACAAAAATGCCTTTTCAGGGCAGAAATACTTTAATGTTTTCACTCAAGCAAGTTCTGCTAAAATCCGCTGTGCTGCAGCAGAAAAAACCCCATGTGAGCACACTTCTTAAAGTACAGTTCAACATGCAGCTACATACAGCAGAGGTTGTCTTGCTTTGAGAGAACCAATTCAAATGTTTAATGAAGTTGAACCATAATCTACCACACCAACAGTCTCCAGATTGATGGAACATAGTATATTTGTAAATTACAACTATGAAAAAACATGTCATCTTCTCACCGCACCTTTTAATGAGTTCCTTTTGATACCTAGTAAGCAAACGTACAGAGTGGTAGTACACTACTGTACTTTCCAAAAAGATATCTCCTCCTTCAAGCAAATCTCAGATAACTAACCTCTTATCTTGACCCTTCAATCACTCTGATAAAGAAAAACAGCGTATTTGTCATAGCAGGGGAAAACCTCTTATTTCAGAGAACTAAAAAGAGTAAAAAATAGATTTGAAGAATTATGGACATGTAAACACCACATCTTTGTGTTAACAAGTTCTCCCAGATGACTTGCTACAGCTGAAATTCCTCATTGCCATCAAGGGGATTAGCCTGCTCTAGTCAAAACAGGAGGCCTGTGAGCCGAGCGGCTCTTTCACACGTGCTGAAAAGCAGGTACAGGGCAGGAGCGGAGCATAAAGACTCACCCGCCCGCAGACAACTCCTCTGCGTAGTAGGTAAATTCCACTGAATAACATTCTGCTTAAAACTGTAAGATAGACCTCCTTTCTTCAGGGAGAAGGGCATGTTAAGGCTCCAGAAGCAAAACCCTGTTTTAACTCAAGCCCATGCTAGCTTGCTTTTAGCTTTCCCAGAGCCAAAAAAACACCTATATATATGCATATATATGCATGACTTAGAAGTCTCTATTTTTGATTTGTGCAGAAATGTTCATCACAATTTTCTTCTTGTAGCAATTAGTGGCGGGGGGGCGGGGGCACCTTGAAAGCACAGAGATATTAACTATGTCCTGAGACATAGTAATCAAAAATCAGCAGCAGTTTTTCCATTTCCAGCAGTTGTCCATTTCACAGAATATGGTCATGTTCCATAACACAGTAATCTAGAACATGCTGATATAATCAGTCATCTTTCATACAATGAAGCAAACTAAGCAGCTCAGTTTAACAGTTCAAGAAGAAATACAGGAGAAACCCCTATCTTCTTTTTCCGAAAATTCAAATGACAAATATTGTGCTGCCATCTACCCAAAACCCGTAAACATTTTAACTTCTGATGCTTCTCCAGGGGCAAACGTCATTTTGGCTGAGAAAATCATTTCTTTCCCTCAAATTTGGAAAGCCTGAAAGGTCACAACGATTCACATAGCAGTCAGCCCACTGAACAGTAGTTACAAAACTAACCCAAGAGTAGTAAGACAAATAACAGAGCGTAATGGGTTATTCATTTTGCTTTTACCTAACATCTACAGAATTTATCTCAAAGGTACATCCAGCCACAGACTACAGTTCTGAGTCTTTCATTTAAAAGTGATCCCTTGAGTAGTTCTGCCTTTCTGACAAGCTCTTGACTCTTTAGTGAAGTTACTGACTGCATTTTGGCACCCATGAACCCAAAGTGACTTCTAAGGAACATAAAGACTCTTCTCCCACATTTGAACACGTGTCAAATCAAGGAAGCACACGCACTAATACTCTGAGAAATTTATCCCTACTGTAATTAAACAGAATAAAAAGGGATGTCTATGAAATTGATAAATGAGGGATTAAGATTATCAATTAAGATCAAGCATGTATCAAAATGTATTTCACAGCATGCTGGGAAGCCTCATCACTGGCTGCTGAGCCAGGGGTTACTGATCACTTCTTTCAGTGCAAGGAGCCTAAAACTGTCCAGGTCATAAGCAAATGTTTGAAGAAGTGACATGTGAAGAAGGTCAGCAACAAAGCATCGCTTTAATCCCTTTGTGTGGAGCAGGAAGAGGAATTTACCTCATATAGAAAAACACATCTATGGTCAGTGAAGTATAAAACATCCCGAGGAGCCTGAGCAAGACAGTGTGGCTTCTTGGCTTTGTTTGCATGCTGGAAACGGCACGGGAGAAAAGTCGTGCTTCTTATGGCTTCACCGTAGTGAAGCACAAGAAAGGAGTGGATTCAAGGCAGGGAGGTTTCATGTACAGACTGTATTAATCACTCCTCGTATCTTATGCCAGTCTGACTAAAGAGCAGCGTAACCAATTAGCCCAAACCGGTGGACCAGAGAGCCTGGAAGGCTTATATTAGCTAACGTAGCTTCCATCATTTCTAATTGGATTGTGACTAAATTCCCAGGCTGATAATGCCGAGATGGGATCAGAGAGGAAGGCCCCCGTATTGCCCCTGCACAGAGACAGGGAGCAGCTCTCGCCTGCTGCCCTACAACAGCACCGACCACCCAGGGACCCACGCAGTAACCGCAGTCCCATCTCTGCCTCTTGGACATATTTCTCTTCTGCTTCTTTGTGTATCTCAAAAAACAATTCACAGTGGAAACAGTTAAAAGGTCAAATGCTAAAATGATGTTAATTTATACAATGAAAAATAATAAAAAAAATCTGATCTGGTTGGAGTGAGGAGAGCAAAGTAACCAGGACACTCACTGTTGTGTTTTTAAGGACTGCTGCAAAGTTAAATTTTTTGTTTTCTCTTTACAAAGCATCTGAGGAAAGGGCGCTCTGCAAAATTGCAATTCTTTATCAACTAACTGCGTGCACATCTTCAGAATCACTTATGTCCTATTAGGACTCGCATAACCATTCCTGACACTCATCTGCTTGACCCATTTTTGATAAACAAAGAATGAGGTACTTGAAGTACTTTTCCCCCTTGTTCATCCCATTCTTGGCTAGTCTCTTATTTTCTGGGCAGAGGTTAAACTGCTGACCTCTCACCTCCAAGGCAAGTTCTTCCCCCTTTCTCTAAAGGGTTTTTCACAGTGTGCAGCACTCGGATTAGCCCCGATCCCCTGGAACAAAAGCTGGGCCTTTGTGCTCGTGGTTTGGGCACGGAGGCCGGACATCAGAGGAAGCTGCTCCTACTTACCCCTCACAATACCGATATTGTGGGGCCCTCCAACGCCTCCTCGCTCAGTGTCTAGACTTTCACCCAACCGGCCAGCTAAAAGAAAATCCTGTCAAGCACTCAACTGAAAATTAACTATGGTATCCCGTTGTGAACCTGATGAAGACGTTATTTGAACATACGGTAAAACTTTCCATTGTTTAACATAAAGATAAGAGAAAAACTTTTAGAGGCCTAAGCTTTAAACAGTCATAGGGATCAATTCACTCATGGGTCAGTAAATGCATTTTATTAGCAAGCTGCCATTGCTTATGTGTGTCTTTAAAATAATACACAGATTATTAAATTATATTCAAACACCTAGCAGCTTGGAAAACCACAGAGTGCCTCGTTTCTATAACCACCAAGAACATGCTAAGGCAAAACTTAAAACATAAGGAAAAGAAGTCTATCTTCTAGGCCCAGCCAAAAAGCTTGCATCAGTGCTGCCCACTCACTAAATTATCTTCAACAACTAAAATAACATAAGTGTGACAGGAGAAATTTTTAAAGCTTTGCTGTATGGAGCAAGAAGTGTTAGTGTTCAGCATCATTTGTTCACATGGGGAAATATGTTTATATGGGAAATGAGTATCTATGGAGTTGGAAAGAATATAAAACAGTGATTTATATTTTGTTTCTTTGTGACTGCTGCAGTTTAATAGCACAGATAATAGGCAGAGGCACACGAGTTTTTTGAGGAGGACCAACACTAACCAAGACATTCTTCCGTACTAGGAAAAAAAAAAAAAACCCAAAGCAGGCCAGAAAAAAAGCCACTACAGTTGAATAGTGTTTTAAGTTTGCTTACGGATATGATCCTGTGAATCCCTGGAAAGAATTTTAGACGGATTTTTGCAGGTGGCAGAAGAGAGGGAAGGCTAATGGTTCTGAAAAAGCCACTGGTCAGACTTTCGGCAGCCAAATTCTCTCACGGGTTCATTTCTATAAACCTTTGGGGAACCTCTTTTTAGTTTTGGATTTACAGGATATCAGGATTTTCATTTAATTACCTCAGAATAAATTCCTGTTTCATATCCATTGTCACTACAGCAATACAATGGTGCCAAGTATTAAGAAAATAACAACTTTGTAGAAATAGTTTGGTCTCTCTGGAATCTGTGTCTTGGGAAGAGTTCCTGGGCTTTTCTGGGAGAAGGGGCCACAGCCAAGAGGTTGCCTCTATTCTACCAACTGCTTTGAAAAGGGGGAATTGTCAGCATAGGGAAAATGGTCCACTGGCATCTGGCACGTGGACAGGGCAAGACAGCAACGGCTGCTCAGCTTTAGTAAGCCATGATTCACCTTTATTAACCATATCAGTAACTACAAAATAGATTTTTCAAATGACAACTTAAGGACAACAAACTCAAACCTACAAAATACTCTTTTTCCATGAAGCAGAGTAGTATAACACATAAACCTTAGCTCCCTGAAGTAACATAACTGCCACAAATCTGAGGATCTAATTCTATAATCCTGTTTGCACTGCTGAATAACTTGGATATTTACAGACATTTGTGTGTGTGATTCAACGAGATGCACGTTTTCACACATGTAAGTTGCTCTGAGGGAACTAATCAAAGAGATTTCAGATAGACATAAAACCTAAAAAGAAATGTTGCCTGAAAAGGAACAAAACCCAAGCATTAACATGAGAGTATGATAACAGAAATGGATTAGTTCCCTTATAATCCATTACTGCTTTTAGTTGTAAAGAAGGTTACTAGAAAAAAAACAGTATTAGTGTGATATTTAAATTTTAGAACTTAAGTTCTTCCTAGAAGTAAAAATCAAAAGTTCTTCTTTCCATCCTGGAAGCAGGATTGGGGTCAATTTTGCCTTCTCCCCTCTGACTTCCCATTTAGCCCCACAGTACCAGCTCTGCGCCAAAGAAAAAGCGGCTCAGGGGGAGCTGCCCCGTTTCACCTCACACGCATCATGGACTGGCAGGGCTAGAAAAAGGCTTAGACACAAAACCAGAAAAGTTCTGGGCTTGGGGGCTGGTTTGTTTTTACAAATCTACAAGTGTATAACCTTGCTGGGAGGAAGACGACTAAGAGTATATTCTGCACCATGGATAAGTGAATCTGGAAGATCAAGGAAGAGCTTTTGATGGAATGCTATTTCTAACAGTGGGCAAAAGACTTTGTAAGCCGTGATCCTGTGCAATCCATAATGCAATGGCATCCTGAACATTTCAAGGAGTTCTGATCATCCCCTCCCCAGAAAACTATATAATAAGATAGGTTGAGAGAAGAATAACAAAGGCCATTATAGGTACGGCACAGCAGCTATTTATGCTCAGACTAAANTATTTGAAGGAGTTCTGATCATCCCCTCCCCAGGCCATTATAGGTACGACACAGCAGCTATTTATGCTCAGACTAAACAGATCACACTCAGTCTAGGGGAGAGGCACCTGTGAAGGAATTTAAGCGCATAAAAATCACAAGCAGTACAAGCAAAGGTGAAAAGGAAGTGGGAGTTTTCCATTTCTTATAATACAAAACTTTTAAGCCAGGTACATAATCAGTAGCAGGTTGAAAACAAACAAGCAAATGCTTTGCACAAACTAGTTCAGCTACAGCAGTAACCAGCAGGATGTTGTGGAGGGCAAGAGGGTAAATAGGATTCAAAACTGTCCATTTTCAGAGGACAGACCCACGGTTGCTCACTGGAAACATGACAGCTTTAGCCAATTTCCAAACCAAGCAGGTCCCAAAAAACTGATCTTTCACATTTATGCCCATGGTTTTTACTGCTAGGGAAAGGCCCACCTCTAACACAGCAACCCCAGCCTAAACCCTCCTGAGCTCAGGAGGGCCGAGACACAAAGGACACTCCTCTTGCTTCTATCACCACCCGCTGTTACACACCAGGGAGGAATAAACCTGCACAAAACTTGTTTCTAAATCTTACACACTTTTCCAAAGAGGTATCAACTATGTAACTACTTGGGAAAGAGACTAGAAACAGTATTTTGACACATTCTTCAACTGCTTTGGTAAGAAAGAAACAGAGGTATGCACNGAGACTTATCAGGAAACCACAGCAAGGAGCCGATCCCTTAGGACATTCCTCCTAACATTTTCCTGCATGCAAGGATTTGGTTTTTATCAACACTAAGGAGCGACAGGACAATTTTCAGACAAAAGGACCGGCCTGTCAGCTCTGAGGTCCCTGCCAGTGCACAGCATTAGGCTGCTGACCCCGTGCACATGGAGCAGGGAAGGATCCCTGAGCTACATTGGGGATAGAGGTATTTTCCCAGGTACATAGTCTCATTTTGAATAACTACATCCTGAGCTTATTATCAATATCACACACATTTTCAGCTGCTGGAAGGCAGCTGAGGATGACTCCAAAAGGAAGCTGGTCAGATAACTCGCGCAGCCTGGGCCTGTGCGGGCTGGCGCCACCAGCACACGGGGCTGCAGCTCAGCAAACCTCCGCTCATCACAGGAACCGGCCTGACAGCAGCACCGGGACGCTCTGGCCTGCGGTGTGGGCACGTGTGGTCACAGACACATCAGGTCTGCGCTAAAGAAAAAGGAATGAGGAGATATCCAATCTGTAATGGGAAAAAAAAAATTCCTTACTAGTTTTGAGGATGCAAAGTAGCATCTTCTGCACAGAACATTTCTGCACAGGCATTTCTAATTTGGGAATAGATTTCCGTTGTTTCTCAAACCACACAGCACCTTTAACAAAAAGCCTCAGTCACAGTTTCCTCCCACATAAACCCACATCCAAAATTACAATCAGAAATGAAGGGGGGAAAAAAGGCAAAACAGAAGCATTACGTGATGAAAGGATGAAAGGACAGAGTTCATTAAGCTACTGAGCTAACCAACGAAGTCTCATTTCTGATGCATTACAAAAAAAAAAAAAATCCTCATACAAATCTATAAACCAAAAACTCTAAAATGTGTATTTAAGAATAATTCTGCATTAAATAAGGGCCAATTTGGTTGACCTACTTTGCTCCTCCAGCTAAATGCTATTGTTCCTCGGCTGAGTTCTTGCTTATGCAGAATTACATTCAATTGTTCTTCACTCCCAATTCACAAGCATCTGATCAACTATGTAAGCAGTTACACAGTACGTACCACCCTGGAAACACGCATGTGTGTTTTACTTCCTCATACCTAAAACCGTATTTACACAAAGATTCAATCACGTATCATTTCTTTTGTTCATTTTGAACTCAATTAGTGAGATACAATCCCTACATTGCTTCAAAGAATGGGAGCTATAGTGCTAAATTTATAAGGTGGTTGTTCTTCAAGCCGTGCTATATGACAGCAGCTATTTTGAGCACCACAATATCCAGCCCTACAACTAAATTCAAAAAGATAAAAAAGTTACCTCAATATAATTCTCCACTAATATCTGAAATCTGTTTAGGAAAATGCTAAAATAGTTCATTTTTCCCCAAAAAAGTTTCAATGAAAAGTAAATGTATCAGTTTCACTCCAAAAGCAAAACAGTCTCTAAACAACTGCATTTCAATGCTTACTTTATTTCTTTACTAACTGTAGAGGAAGGTTTGATAACTGAGAACAAGCCTAGCAGACTCACCCATGTTTACAGTTCCTTCAAAGAGCAGCCACTTAGGAATTAGCCATTTTACATGAAAAGCCATCCTCATCTGAATTGAGCACACGCAACTCTCAGGTGCTCCCAAACGCTATCAAAGCCCCTGTGCAGCTTCATGCCTGGCACAGGAACCTCCTGCCGGCTCCGGTCGAGGGAAGTGAGGGACGAGGGTGACCGCGACACGCGGGCGCAGGGCCCTCTCAGCTGCCTTCTCAAGGGCAGGAGGTGCCAGATCGCACGTCTTTCTTGGCAACAAACATATATTGATAAAAACAGAAAAAGCATGTTCTGCTCTCACTGTTCCTTGAGGAGGGATCATTGGTGAAAAGGCAATTACTAATGATATATTTGACAAGCTATGGATAAATTTGCATTGTATTTTTAATTATTAGCTTACTATTTCTCTATGAATATCTTGAAACAGTATCTTGTAAAGACATGTTGCTGCATAAGGCGACATTTAATGTTTAAGGAGGTTTTTGGTAAGCTTTTGTGTTCAATATAACCCAGAATTTGGGGAGAGAGGGGACAGCAGCAAGAAACTGAAGTGCTTTAACATCTGCTGTTGAAAAGGCTATAGGAGAACTATGTGTGACCATTGCAACTGCATTGCAGTAGCATTTCACCCCAAAATCTATGGGAAAGTTATCATTTCTTGCTGGTCACAAGCAGGTCACAAGTCTGGTCGCTCTCAGGGAAAGGGAACCAAGAGAGGGAGCATTAGGTCAACGATGAAGCCAGCAGCAGAGTTGAGGATTCTTGAAGGAGGGTCCTGCATTTCATCCTCCATCGGCTACACAGTTGTCACACCATCCCATAGTGTTCCTACTTCCTCACACTTTTTAATAATACACTTAAATATTTAATCATACATTAATGAGGGCAATTACAGTAATGCCTGCATCTCCAAAGTTTGAATGTTTTATCATGTTACCAGTTACGGTAACTTTAACAAGGAGATGGGACAGGTACCTTCTGCCTTCACCTCTCTTCCCGTTTTCCCTCACAACGCAGAGTTCAGCCTCTCTGTCTGCTCCATCCTGCTATATCACTAAACCACAGAGCACGTCAGCATAGAAATATGATATCTAATGCTCTCTACTCACTACTAAAAACACCCATCATAGCCACTGCTGGAGGACCTCATCATTTCTTGGCCACACAGGGCCACAGTGACTAGCAGGTCTGCACAGAGCAGAGCTCTGTGTTCCAAACTGGCCAGACATCACTCAGCTCTGCTTCAGAGTCTGCAAACACTTCCCACCAGAGTCTTGCTGCTGAAGAGCAAGGTCCCGGGAACACAAAATCACATCAGTTTTCACAGAAATCAACATATTAATTTCAGAGTACAAATTCATCAGTTTAATTATTAATTTTTCATGTAGAGGCAAGTTTTTCATTGCCTCTGCTAAGCACAGCTGCATAAGCACAGTGCTACTAAAAGTCAGCTAATATACTCTAAACAGTACATGCATTTTTTGTACAACTTGCAGTCTACTCCAAAGAAAGACACAGCAAACTTTCTATGAGAGGTATCACGTAGAGGCTCCCACAGAAGTGAATCTTAAAAAACAAGGCTTTTCAACTTGATAAATAGGAGAATAGGTGCTCCAACCTTTTGCAAGAAGTTCCATATTTAATGATGTAATCATTTAGGAGGCAATTAATTTTTAATTAAGTTAAATTTGAATTATGTTTTAATGAAATTAAAAGGTTCTCTACTGCTTCCATTTGTCAAAGGTTTATACAGTAAGTTTTCTCCAACTTACCCTCCAAACTCAGATTATTGCAAGTGAAACTGCAGCTTAACCTGACATACTTCATTCACACTGGTTCCCACTTGAAGAGGAACTCATAAAACTTTTAACTGCAGACAAATGCCCTGCTTATTACATTGCTAATTAAGGTTTAGTCACAAATGAATAAACATACACATTTAGGTCATTTCACGGAAAGCTAACAGCGGCATTTCAAAAATATTTATTTTGGGGACAGAGAAAGTTCACACCTAAGAAAATCCATCTAAAAGTAAGTTGAAAACTCCCATTTTTTCAATAGTCAGATCACTGATGGATCATTCTAATAAGAAAAAGTGTTAACTGCAGAGCGGAGGGAAAAAAAAAAATATATATGACTAACAGAAAAATTCTACAACCAAAACAGAAAGTGTGAATTCTCCATAATGCATTTTTGTCATGATTTCCAGTAAGAAGGGCCCATGTACACGCTTTGTATGCGTGACAGTTAAAGCATGTTCACCCCCTCGCTGCTGCCTCCCTCAACACCAGCACAGCTCCTCTCTGCCACCATGCAGGGACTGGCAGCGACCGCGGCCCTCCTGCTCTCTGCTAGTCAAACCCGGCAAGACACGGGCGAGCGCGGGGAGCAGAGCCAGGCCTCTTGCTCGTGCCAGGAGCCGCTACCGCGCGGCACCCCACGCTCAGCGTTAATCACTCATTTCCAGCTTCGAGCTGCTATTTCCTGGAAACGCTATTTAGAGATGCGGAGGCTCAGTCGGTTGGTTGAGAAATTGGCCAGCAGCTGCTAGTTAACAGGAAGGTGCTGAGTTAGCCCACGCGGACCTCAGCCATGAGAGCTGCCCTAATGCACCCACCTCTGGGCGCCCGGTGTCCACACGTTGTGTTAACAGGGTGGCACAGGTGCTACCTTCGCGTAGTCGGAGGGCAGCGCGGGCACTACCTTCGCGTGGCTGTTTTGGTTGAAGCGAGGTTGGGGCTCAGCAACAGCAAAAGCCAACACGGAGCTGGGGCTGAGGCCGTCCTTCATGTGCTATTTGCATCCTTTTTCCTCCCCTAGTGTTGCTGAGGGAGATGAAAACAAACCTCTCACATGCAGAGGAGGAAGCTTGGACAATAACAGGACACTCAAAAGAAAAAAGAAAAAGAAAAAAAAAAAGAAAAAAAGAAAAAAAAAAAGCAGAGGAGCTCTCATAACATATTCCAGAGCTGAACAATTTTGTATCCTACTAGTAATTCCTGAACCATCTAACCCCATGAACTAGATCTATTGTTTATAGAACTCATTTCTCTGTTGACTTACTACCATCCAAACCTGGCTTTGGCTGGTACTGCATTAGACCATGTTTTGTACCACTGTCTTCATCACTTCAGTACTTGGGACCGGCTTTCCAAGCACAGCGATCCTTTCTGCAGCTTATTGCTAAAGCAGATCTTAACCATGTACCTCCAGTTATAACAACCAGTTATATCCTGGATGTCCATACCTTCCAACGTGGTTCTATAAGAAAGAGCTACTGTTTTAGAAGACTTAATACAGAGTTACTGTTTTATTGTCTGCATATTTTATTTGAAAATAAAGAAAAATGTATTATGATGTCAAAGAAAACGGGATTCAAGGTGACATTTGGTCTTCCTCAACAAATGACCATTTTCCATCACTGTTTTATAGTAAATACTCCTTTAAATGAGCCTAATGAAGTTGAAATTATTGATTTCAAATACATCTCACAGCTGTTGCTGTTCAAAGTAGATCTGAGAATAAAATTTGGCTTTCTGCCTAATCACGCCTAGCTCCAAACTGACATTGTTCTAGTACATCTGACTGACACACTGTAGAGCGAGACAAAAAAATCTGTAGAAATCTTTAAGAGAGAAGTGGGAATATCACAATTTTAGAATGATTGATTTATATTTCCAATACAGCTTATTTGGTTTCTAAGATGTATTATTTTATCATAATGGATCAGTTTGTCCTGCCACAGAGATATTAATTTAGATATATACTGTTAATTTAGATTAAACTGTAAAATATACTGTTATTTCCTGTTTCCACATATGATATGACTTCAATATTCCCATGAAATAGATTATTGGAATATATACTGCTAGAACTTCATAAAAATATCAGGGAAGTTTTCTGGAAAAATCAGTGAGCAAGCACTTTCTCGCTGCCTGTAAATTAACTGTTTCACCATTTATCTCAGATTAGGCTGACATATGTTGCACTACATATTCAAAATTTTGAACAAAATTAACTTAACACAGGGCTAGAAATATATATATATATATATATATTACACACACACACCCCAAAACGACTTTGGTCCCATTCATAGAAACCACCTCATTCTGCTCACCACCAGCGTTCACAGTTCTGACACCTTCTGTCCTATAAATTTCTCGCTCACCAAAGAAGGAAAATAAAAACCTACCGCTCATTTTTAGACAAATTATTTCTACAAGTGAAATAAATAGGAGTAGTACTATCATTAAACAGAATCTCAGAGGCGGAAGCACCCTAGAAGTTTATGTCCGTCTCAACCTTCCTTCTGCTGACACTAAGACATAAAAAGGAATACAAATGCTGAGACATGAAGCAAAAAAAATACACTTTGCCTGGCTTATAAAGTTTCATTAGGTTTTTATGACATAACATGAGCAATTCCAATTTGGCTCCGTACATAGCTCAGTTTATGCTCTCGGCAGAAAATCAGAGCTGCATATATTAAGAATGTACACTTTATGGCTATGTACATTTTATGGTTATGTACATGTACCATGTTAAAGTACAATCTTAAGGAACGTTTCTCAAAACATCCTAAATGAAATTCATTATGATTCTCTTTACTCAAGCCATTAATGCAGATGGTGCCCCTTGACCACAAAGATCGTTCTAGATTTCCAGGTCATGATTTACTTAAGTGACTGAACAGACACATTTTTGGCCTGACTACATCAGCCTCTCTTTAAAAGGATTATTGAGCTTTTTAAAACTAGGACAGCTCATCGAGCACAGCCTCTATAAAACCAGAAAGCCTAAACTACTTGTTACATAGCATTTGGTTCAAATAGAAAACATCTTAATTTTCACAGCCTATCACATAGAATATTTTTCAATTTACAGGAGTCAAGCAACAGAAAGAGTAACAACAGAAAGAAATCAACAACCAAAACACCTGAGTCAAAGCCATCACACAGACAAATTCCACAAGAGCAACCACTATCATCAAAAAATCTCTATGAAATCCAAAGAATACTACTTTTTTTCAGGGTGCAGTCAGTTCCTTTTCAAGAGTGAAAGTCAAGTCTAGAGATTGCAGTGAAGTAATTTAGCGTTGCAAACAAAGCACCACCTTTGCTCTCACAGCGCTTCTGTGTGCTGCAGATTCACACCATTCTCGCCGTTTTGTAACTCACAAAGCTGCCTCCAAAATAGCAGACCAAGCAGGAGCTACAGGAGCCCAGCCAGGACCGAGCAAGTGCTTAGGCTCTGCCTATTCAAGGGACTTAGGGCAAAGAGCACTCCACATAGCACAATCAACATGAGTAGCAGCCACCTTTCTTTTCCTTTTTCCCCTTCAAATGTTCGCCTTACAACAGTTTATTTTTATCACTATTACTGTTTTATCTGAGTTATCATTTCCTCCATCATTACCTCTAACAACAGGAGGTGAAGGCATTTGTTTTATTCACTGCTAAATACATAATACAAATTTCCTTCGAGGATCGTGAGGCCTGACAGGTTTTATGAAAGCCCCAGCAGCTTGCCAGAGCTTTAAGCATTTAGCCCTGTCACACGGAACTCTTTATTTAAAAGGAAGACAGTCGTCACTAGCAGTAGCCAAAGAATTTAAGGAAAGTTTTAATTATTTTATTTTTATTGACTGTAAAAAATGCTTTCAGCCAGCAATATGTGTTTCAGCCAGGCATGTAGAGGCGATTATCTCAAGAACTCTTTTTGGTTTGTTTTCAGTAGTTTCACAGAATTGATTTCTAACATAATAACCAGTATGCAAGAGAACAATTTCAAATTATTTTATGTAAAAGGCATCGTATTGCATCAGGACTAAGAAAGAGAATTCTGTTTCTCAGTTGAGTATTTAATAATTACACATGCTAATTTGAGCAACTGTTTTCTCCCTTGGTGACATTTGACATTGGAGTATTTTTGAACTTTGTCATGCAAAGGGCTGCAGGGCCCCAGCCCCAAGCAAAAACATTCTCAGCACTTCCCTTGCATGGGACACACACAATCCCGTGTATTACAACAGGTTTACTCAGAGGCTAGCATACGCCAGATGACAATTACACCACTCTAGAAGTGACCTGGGGACCCAAAAGCCATCCCTGTAGTGCGCTATAGGAAGACGGACAGCTCCTGAACGGAAAATACATTTCAAACCCCACTGCAAGTTCACGGTAGCAACAGTTCGTGCAGCATCAGGTGCCATGAAGATCCTACTAGTCCTCGCTTATCCGACCTGGGTCCAAACCTAGGCCTCTGTTCAACTCCGAGGGCACAAGCAGAACAAACCTAGCAGATAACCTGGCGGGTCCCAGAGCCACCAGGAGCTGGGACAACGGTCACCTCAGGCTGATGCTACCTACATAACCTAGTTGAAGCAAAGACACAATGGAAGGAAATTTAGGAGCCAAATTACACCTAAAGGCTAGGAAAGGAATGTACGAATGATCAGCTCTTCTCCGCAAGAACGAGGTACAGCATCCGTTTCCCTCTTTCACTCCAAAGGCATGGTGCTTCCATTCCATTATTTCAAACTATTACAGACTCCAAGTTCATAGCCGCCACAGAACTGTTGTCTTTTGTTTCTATCCTGGTACTTTTTCTTATTTTTAGTTTACTTAGAACACAAAAACATTCACATAAATTAGTATTTTATATTTGATCAGTGTATTGCATTTTGGCCCTCAAAAATAAAGAAGTATTACCTTTTCTACAGTGCTACTCCATTTGTGGAAGCAGCACTCAAAATGTTACACTTTCCTCTCCAGCTCTGTGGGAAGTTCTCCTGTCAAGCACAATTGTACTCTTACAACACAACTAGGCAAATTCAGAATGTAGCACCGAGCATTCAAATGCCAATAGACAGCAGATTTTTGCACTTAGCTTTTTGTATAACCTCCTCCCAAAAGCAAAGGTTTGACACTATATTTAATGGTATTGTAATGTTAAAATATTTAGATGTGTTATAACACAGGATGAACTAGCACAACAAATAAAAACCTCTCCATGAAAAACACCTAAACTCAGTCAAATAAGAATTTCCCATTCCCTGTTAGAACGTAAGCAGAAGTATTAGTCATTCTTGATGTCATTCCTTCCCATCTTGACTTTAAGGAAAAAGACTATGGTAAACAGTTCTATCTATAGCAAAATAACTCAGTTATGATGATGATGCCTCTCTGATGCTTACAGTTCAATATTAGCTAGGAAAGTCTGTAAAAATATATCCCAAGTAAACACAGGAACCTTAACCAAAGTTCTATTTTCAGACACAGGTTTGTAATTTTAGCTTTTTAATCTACATCTGAATACCCATCAGATTCAGGCCAAACTAAGAAGCTTAAAATAAACATATTAGAATCAAAGGGTGCTGTTCCAACTTTATTTCTAAATTAGAATTTAATACTTGGACAGTATCATTCAAATAAGCAAGAGAAGCATTTTCCAAGGACAACAGTATGACTGCAAAGTGCTGGCTGGACCTTGGCAGCTCAGGAAAGACAGACACCGCACCCAGCATCTTATTAGGCCTTGTGCTCTCACCACTTCTCTTTTTCTCTTCTCCTTTCCACATAAGGTTCAACATTAAGTTTTATTCTTTTCTACTAAACCAGAATCACCAAGCATGCAAAGTCCCAGTCCATGCAAATTACTCATTTGTGAATGTAAAGGTCCAAAATACTTTACATGGAAAGTTGCCAAAAGCAAATGTAAGAAGATGGTATTTAAATTACTTTAGTATTTCATCTGTTGGTCACTTAGATATTCTGTCTTACACATCTGTCTGCACATACGGTTTCTACCCAAATCCTTCCGCATAACGTAGCTCCTTTAAGAATGATAAACTCTTTTTCAAGAAGGACTGCTCAGCATGCAGGAGGGCAGAGTGTACTGACATTAGCTTAGAAAAATACGTAAACTCTTAACACTTCTGAATGCAAAATATGCAAAGGCTTGCAGACAGTCCCCAGGCAGGCACCTCAAATAGTTAAGCACTAACTAGAATTAAATTTGGGAAAGAAAAAAAAAAAAAAAGGCAAGGAAGATAGGGCAGAGGAGAGCGGCTTTCTCAGCCCATTTCTCCAGCGGCTCCAGCCCTTTCCCCTCCTCCACGCACATATCTGCACCCACCTCCGTGTTACGCACACGGCCAAGAATCTCTGCAGGCTGCAGGAAGACGCCCGGGGAAGCCAGGCACCGAAAAGCAGCAATGCTTCCCCCTGTAGTTTTGCATTTGCCAAGAGAAGCTGAGAGCTAGAAACTAATCCTCCGTCTCTGTCTCTGGAGATTGAAAGGAAAAGACATCAAAATGACAAGCTTTATTTTAAACACAAAATCATAGTTGCCTTCACTTTTTTTTTATTGTTCATAACTCTGCAACACCCACACTTTGCTAGTCCTAGTGCAAACATACAGGAAGACACTGCTCATACCACAAAGAGCTTACCAACCAAATAAAGAAGCTTGCATAAAAGCATGAATTTAAATACAACTAAAAGTAAAAAGCAGGAGGAAAAAAAAAAAAAAAAAGCTATATCAAACATTTCAGTTTATAAGGAACTTAAAGGTCTGTTTGGTGCTTGTACACAACAGAGCTTCAGCCACACCCCATATGACATATTCCTTGGTTTAGTCAAAAAGGACAAAAATGATGCACAACCTCAGGCATTACTTGCTTTTGCCCTCAAAACACCTAATCGTAAGCATAGGACTGACTGCAACTCTACTCCTCATGAACCAAGAATCCTACAGAGGAGCCAGCCTAGATTAAATACACCTTCCAAGCCTGTTAGGTACCACTATTTGAAAAACTTCAATGATGAAAAGCGTAAGGAAGCCTTCCCGGGAAGCAGCACTAACCTAAGACCAAAATATAAAGGGTTGGAAGGTTGGCATGGTGAAGCTTAATGAAACTTCAGCAAGCGTCATCCATAAACAGCATCTCTACATAAGCAGATGTTCTAACTGGGATTCAGGCATCACACAAATTAAAAGTGCCCTTAATTTTTTATTAGCATAGAAAATGTTCTAGTGTGGTAACACTGTAGTTAAGATTCGAAAATCTACAAATAAATTTTGATGGTAAGACTTTAATGGGCTTTAAAAAGCTAGCAAAACCTAACTTTTGCAGGGCAGTTATGAAGTAGCCTCCATTTAAAGCCAAGAGTGGAAAAAAAAAAAGTTGGCCTTAAAAATGAAGATTATACTAAAAGTTTTAATTACTCTTAAAACAAATACATTGCAGACTTCTTGACATATTACACTGATAGACTATCTCTTAAATCAGGCTTAAGTGGTGTTCTGCAAGAAAACACCAGAGGAAAAGAGTTATCTGATCAGCACGTTACACCCACAGGCTCAGGGTTTGTGGTTAATAAGCAGCTCTCTACAGAAAAGAAAATAAATAGAGCACAACACCAAAAAAACATGTTTCCTCCAACCATAATCCTGAAAACAGCTTTGGAGGACGCTTGAGCAGGATTCCACCCAAGCCAGAAAGGCTACTATGGGCAGAAATACCAAGTGTCAACTTTTTTTCAGAATTGGGACCTCTCTGAAACTACCTTTATTGTTACCTTACAGATAATACCATATTTAAAGAAAAAAAAAAATTTCTTGCCCAATTCCTGGACTTAATTAATATGATTCTCAAAGCCACTAACATGAGATTAAAGAGATTTCATGGCTCTTCCTTTAGGAAAAATCTAAAGAGAAAAGCTGTTTTTGCTTTTTCTTTTTTTTTTTTTTTTTTTTTTAAAAAAGGAGATTTAAAAATTTTTTATTACTAAACATTTTAAAAAACTTACAATCATATTCTTTTTGNTGAGATTAAAGAGATTTCATGGCTCTTCCTTTAGGAAAAACCTAAAGAGAAAAGCTGTTTTTGCTTCTTTTTTTTTTTTTTTTTTTTTTAAGAAAAGATATGTTAGAAATTCTGCATCACTAACATTTCTACAACACTAACATCACTATCATTCTGACACAGACAAGCAATTACTCAAGCAATTCAACAACTTCTAAATAACTATTTATTCTTTGAACAAAAAATGAACTGTTATTTTGAAGTAAAACTCAAACAACTTCAGTCAGAACTAAAGCCGTCCTAGATTCAAACCAAAACATTTAGTGGTTCAACTCTCCGGATCCAACTGAACATTCAGTGGAGCCTGGAATTCTCTGTTGCTCTTCACATGCCACATAATCAAAGAAAGCTAAGGTGGTGGAAAGAGCATTCTCTTACCCATACAGGCCCAAATCCATCTGACTCATCTGCTTGGGAAATCATGGACAGAAGTGCTGCAGATAAGGTCTTCTGTTTGCAGAAGTTGTTACACATTCTGTTCTGCTTGTGGTTACTATGTTTGCATTGGCTTTTGTGTTTGGCCTCTTGAAAGTTTTAATAAAATGGATACAGAGAACACACTTTATAGAATGAATTAAAGTTATCAAATTTATCTTTGCACATTTAACGGAAAAATCAGATATGTACACATGAAGATTGCTGCAGCAGCATTACTTTGGGCACATCCTGAAGGGCACGCTCAGAAACAACAGCTCTCCCCAAACAGTTTACTGATTTTAATGATGAAAGGATGTGGCCAACAAGGAAAAAATAAATAAAATAAAAAGAAGCTGCTTTGGTCAGATTATTTCTGTACTGAAGTATGCTACTGCCAGGTGCAATCTAACACTTTTAGAGAGCCAGGGAAGTTCTAGGAGAAGAATAAGCGGGTTTAGCTGCAGCTATCTTAGAATCTTAAGCTAAGAGCTTTACGCAAGACTGCACGAGGTGATGCAAAGAGACACTGAAAGCTGCAACTGCCTGCCAGGTAGAGCACAACCTTATACCACAGGATGCTGCTCACTGCAAGCCTTGCAGTTGCTTAGCACTGTTCTCCAGAACACTCAAACTAGGCTCAGGTTAATTCATTCTCAAGTTTTGTGAGCACCGTCTTAAGAATTTTCTGGACAAAATGCTGTCACACTAATATCAGATTTATAAGATTTCAACACACCACGTTAATCTGATGCTTACAATTCTGATCACACTGCAAAGGACCAGAAATTTGGGCATTGGTTAAAATTTGCCTTTCCTAATTTTTTTTTCACTTTTTTAAAGAAACTCCAGTTTCTCTGCTTGACTCAACTGCTTACATACAGTTGAAATGCAACTCTCCAGATAAAACCTCTGATGGATGTTATTGAAATTATCAGTTTCACCAAAAATATGGTAAGCAGTATATTCTAAATCAGCACAACCATATTCTGCATTTGGCCAATAGTAAACACTGAGCCCGTCTAATAAGCACAAGTTTTCCTAACCCAAGTCAGACAAAGAAGAAAGACAACAATTAAAATTCACACAAGTAGTTCAATGAAATGCTCAGCTGCAAGATTTTCTCTCCTCCATCCCTCCTAAAGGGAGGGAAGATGGAGAGGGACGCAGTGTTCCCCTGGGGCTAAGGGCACCAGTTCCTGTGCACGCGCAGGGCTCAGACAGGAGGCAGGGTGCAAGGGGGAGCAGCCCAGCAGCAGCAGCCACTCACTCAGCCACGGAGCAGGAAGCAGCAAATACTCAAAACCAAGCTGCTCTGAAATGGCAGAGCCCACATATCCAGTGGGAAAATAAATCTGGATTCAGCTGTAACTGGAGCCATGCTAGCACAACTGGGCCTATAACCAGTTCAAGGGCTGCCATACAGAAAAGCAGTGCATTAATATTGCATTCTCCTGCAGGAACAGAAATATTGCAGTATAGAAATACCGAATTTCTATACTGAGCAGAAATCACCAGTTTAAATGATTAGTTGAATAACACTGAATATCATAACAAACTATGCTGCACTGTCAGATCTGGAAAATTAATGTTTCTTGAGAGCTATGCTGTATTTGGGGAATAAACTAAAAATACTTTTGAAAAAGCATGCTGACAGCAAAATGTTAACATTTTAAGCAAAAGCTTTCTTTATTTAAACTGTTGTTCAGAGGACATGATCCTAACAAAAAGGTTAGCTTAGTAGTAGTTACACACACAGTAAGACTAGCTGAGGTCTTACTCGCCCAGTTACATCCCAGCAAAGGAAATTAAAATGCAAAAGAACACACACCACAGCAAAGCTTGCAAAGAAAAAAGCTTAAAGGCACATGGGTCATATTAAGGTCTTCCCCTCTCCTAACACAGCTTCTCCTGCTGCTCACTCATGCAGGGAGATCATAATTTTGTGGCTCTGATATTTCCACGGCAACACTGATGACAGTGATGTCACAACTTCAGCCCTGACATAGCTTCAGGATCAAGCACAAGGAGCAGATGGGATGCGAGGAAGAAAGCCCCTATTTAAACACAAATCTCTTTCATAAGAAAGAAAGAGGCATGAGCAAAGAAACAGGTGAATGGACCACGTTTTCAGCTATGATATATTCAAAAGATTATCCTAGCATGAAAATCTATTTAAAGGCAAGACCTACAATACAGGGTAACTGTCAAATTTGTTAGGCCCTATAATAAACCAACCTTGAAAGCTCCCTGTTTTGCATGACAAGCCTCGTGCTCAGTTTCTAAAGCGGCGGCGAAGACAATACACTCATATCCCCTGTGAATTCCTTTAAATAATATTAACATTCAGATATATTAATTTGATACATTACTGTGCTCATAATATAACATGTAGATATGATGTCAAGCCCTTACTGAAAAGGGTTTGTTATCTGAATTAATAGTTTATGTAAGAAATTAATCCCACATGGTTCCCCAAGTACAGAAGGATGGTAATTGGAGCAGTCAGTGAGCACAGTTTCATCAATAAAGGACATGTAATTTTGTCCCTTCTTTTGTGGATCAATAAAAGGCCTCCTGCAACACATAGAAACCCATCTCTGGTCAGATAAGACAGCCTCAGATGTCCCGTGACTCTGACGACCCACAGTTCTACCTCTCCAGCATGCACCCCACGACCCTACCCCCTCACCACCACCTGGCCGCTCTGCCTCACGACACCCGTGCCCAACTCGGGCACACTGCAAACGCCGCCAGGGAACTGCAACGCGACGAGATGCCTGGGTGTCTAAGTTCCCTCCACACGAATGCTTGGCAGGGGTCACATGTCAAAAAGAAAGCAAAAAAGTCAAAAATACTCTGCTCTACGTGCATTTTTCCCATTAGAGAAACAGACAAGTCACACGTACTGGATTTTGTCTAAGCACTTTCCCCCAGTGCATTAATTGATGAAACTAGGAGGTGAACAAGACAGTCTACAGAGCTGCAATCAGATATGCAGGTGGGAACTCAGCCTGTTGGCTCCTTTTTAAATACTTCAATACTTAGTCACATGTAGGAACAAGGTCTGCTATGGACACGGATGGCAAAATTCAAGAGGAGCTGGGAGAGCTGCTCTCAAGGAGGAAACAGCAGAGACAGCAGGCACATCCAGCTAGAGTGGACATTTAAAATCCAACAGACAGCAAAGTCATTTGCAGAAGAAACCAAAAATTAACTGGAACAAAGCAATGATCCAAACCAGAGGTATGTAAAAGTACTGTTGAGATGCAGACACCAGACGAAATTCATGGTGTCTCTTAGGGTAAAATGGAAACAAAGTGTGTCCTAATGGGAAGAAATGCTTCAAATAACATGACACTAATGAGAGCTCAGAAAACAACACGATTCTCTAAGCCACAGCTATATCAGTAGCAGACCAAAAGAAGACAAACAGAAAAACAGACAATAAGTGAAAGGATGCTGGTTGATCACAAAAAGCAAAAATACCCAAACCCAAGATATTATTCCACAATGGCTTTGCAAGACAAGGCCTGAAGAACTCAGACTGCTTTGTTCTAATAAAAATATTCTTTGCAGATACATTAGGCAGGTATTCATGATGGAACCAGAAGTACTAGCTGAAGAAAATGGATATAAATCATTAACAGTTTGAGGCTATAAACTAAGGGTTTCTGTAGGCTCCCAACTATCAGGATAGTAAACTCTGGAACATCACCCATTAGCATAGAGGGATAAGACACAAATCCGATCTTTGAATGGAATTTACTGTATTTACAAGTGGGATTGGGACACCACCATCAGCCTAACACAATCCAGAAGAGTTTTCTATCCCAGCGTTCCTCAAAGGCCAACAATCTTGAATGAGGGGACTGAGTTCCCTCACTGGAAATCCTAGAAGTGTCCAAGTTCAGCACTGGAAATGACATTTTTTCCCCTCTACCTGAGAGGAAAAGAGAATTCTCTCTCGGATAACTCTTGCAGGACTGAAACTCCTTTTGCATAGCGCTTGCAGAGAGGTGAAACTGCTCACTAATGAGTTCAAGCTACTGCCAAGGCTCTTTGTGATCATACCAAAGCAGTCCCAAATGCAAGCTAGAAAAAAAACTTCTTTCTGTTCTCCAGAGAAGACTTGCTTTGTCCTTTTGATTAAAATGGATATTCCAACAATAGAAGAAATTCCCTGCTAAAAATTAAACCTTATCTAAATTTTAGCTTCTATAGTTCTTCAGTTTTAAAATGTAGATTTTCCGTCCAAGCTTTGCATCTCCCTTAAAACAGAATTGCAATATCTAAAAGGAAATATAGTAATAAAAAAAGAAACCACAATGACTATGAATTAGCACTTTAACACATTTAAGAAAGGCAATAAAATGAAAACCACAGCCTTTTTCTAATTCAATCTCAATCCAGCAGACAACAAAACTGTGAGACAACACTAGAGCCGGATGCGAACTAGGGTTTCCTCTCTCCCCCATGCCCCCGCCCAAAATTCCTAATTTCTGTAAAAAGATACCAACAAGTAGAGTGTATTACCTTCATTTTCAGAAGTCTGGCATTTTACCTTCAGTACCAAATCAAAGGTACGTTCTGGATTTTCCCTAGAAGGAAGAAACAATTCATTAATCACGTACTTATTTCAGATACCGTAAATCATTCTCTACAGTTATATCTTTTCCAATCTATTTCTATAGAATAAAATTAAAATAAATTAAAATTTAATTAAAATAGCATTATAAATCAGACTGGTTCCTCCTGAGAACTAAGAAGCCACGTGTCCTTGCTCAAAAGGACAGAAAGATAAACAAGCTAACCTGTGATTTATTGAAGTGATATGATCACAACCTTACACAGCAAACAGTTCTTCGGTGACTTCTATCATATCACATTAACAATGGGGAAAACAGTGCTACTACCTTCCTTATCAATCTACCTGAAATACAGAAAGAAGGCCTCAAATTCTTTCCTACTTCCTCATTTATGATTTTTAACAAGCTACCACTTACATCCCCTTAACAGGAATAGTCCATAATTAGACTTTTATTTTAATTCCATAGATTTCAGCCACTACTTCTGTAACACATACGGTTACCAACGCCAAGAAATCCTTGGCTTCTTTTTCAAAAGATATCAGTAGTCAACTTCTACTTTAAAAAAATATAACAACAAAGAGTTGTTTATCTCTTAGTATACTTCATAGTGTTACTTTGTATAGCAATAAAAAGGCTGATTCTGTTACATGATTCAATGAGAAAACACTACTGAAGTCATGGGGACGGAGGCAGCCCTGACCTCTCCAGAGAGATGGGTGCAGGCAGGTAACAAAGCCTTGGTCATGGCAGAGGCCTCTCACCACCTCTCTAAACACACACCTGATAGCGACGAGCTGCCTACGTTGGTAACAACTGACACTCGACCTAATCTAAAACTACATATTTATTAAACAGTTCTAAATGACTTCAGCACGCCATCCAGTTCTGCACGCCAGGCACACCGCTATTTATATTAAAAGCAAGCAGTGTAACTGCACCCATATCAATTGTCTATTTAACCACAAAAAAGCCTCGAGCTTGGGTAAGGCTGAAGTCAGCTCGAGTTTTAGGCAAACAAGTGCATGACCTGGGCGCAGGTTTCTAGCACACTGCAAATAAAACGTGAAGCAAATTACTACACAAGCACTTGTCTTTAAAGCGAGTTTTGTGTGGAATCCAAAAGCTGGACCAGGAAAAGCTTCAGCTGTCATGAATTAATTGATTTAGCATGTGCTGTCATTGACCCGTCACCAGCACCAGCTGAGATGGGCAATGAGAGCCCAGCTCGGGTTGTGGAGACTGCACCTTCACACATTCTGGTCTTCCCCCTGATTCATACTGTAAAGCATTCGGTTGGAAGCATCCAACAGCTGATGATCCTGCGTGCACGAGACCAACCTCTGAGTTACGAGAAACTGAATCCAGGATATAGGAGATGTACGTGGGCGTCCAAGTCGCCAGTTGCGCCTCAGGCGAAACTGATGAGGCTCAAGTGCATTTTGCTACATTGAAACCTGAAGAGGAACAACCCTCCCTAGCCTAAGGGGAAGCGCTGCTTCCCCAGGACTGCTCTGGCCTCGGGGCTGGGCTCCTTCCCTGGGCAAGCCCAGCTCCTAGCTGCACTGCACTGGTGTAGGGAGCTCCTGCCAACATCCCGCCTTCGAGACGCTCACTAGCGTACTCCAAACCTGCTCTTCCACCAAAATACACCCAAGTTTACTCTTCACATCCCACTACACCCAGAAGCGTCAAAAATGCGCCAAGCTAATCTGGGGGCTGCCAGACGGCCTCCCGCTTCCTTTCTAGCTACTCGAGAGCAGCCTGCGGCTTCACTACGTGTTTATATATAGACACGGGCCAGCTCACGGCACCCGCATCGCCACCCGCCAAGGGCGGCACGGCCCGGCCGGCCGCCCACGGCCCGTGCCCCTGCCGCACCTGCCCTACCACAGCGGCAAGAGCAGCAACTACCGAGGCGGCTCGCGCTGCCGGACCCGATGCCACCGCCCCCCGCGGCGGGCAAGGCGCCGGGGAGCGGCGCTGCCGGTGCCCACAGCAGACAGNCGGCACGGCTCCGCGGCCGGGCGCTGCTCGCACCTGCCCTACCACAGCGGCAAGAGCAGCAACTACCGAGGCGGCTCGCGCTGCCAGACCCGATGCCACCGACCCCCGCGGCGGGCAAGGCGCCGGGGAGCGGCGCTGCCGGTGCCCACAGCAGACAGACCCTTTCCCGAGGAAAATATGGGGGCACGCGAGGCCGGCGGCGGCG